>JAOPTO010000774.1:0-435899 GCA_033822845.1 Tetrapedia diversipes
TTATAGGAAATTCTACTTTTTTTTTATTTGGTAAAGTGGACGATAGGGCTCAGGTGTGAATAAAACAAAATGAAGTGATTAGAATATTATTAATATACGTGTTTAAAATAGTTTAATTAATTAAATTAATTTTAATGGCATGTTACGAGTGGTCTACGGACATTCTTGCATTTAATTTGAAATTGGAAGCTATACATGGTGCAAAAACGCGGGAAATATTCTACGTTTACTCATGCAGATGTCTTGTTATCATTATATTTATAGGAAATTCTACTTTTTTTTTATTTGGTAAAGTGGACGATAGGGCTCAGGTGTGAATAAAACAAAATGAAGTGATTAGAATATTATTAATATACGTGTTTAAAATAGTTTAATTAATTAAATTAATTTTAATGGCATGTTACGAGTGGTCTACGGACATTCTTGCATTTAATTTGAAATTGGAAGCTATACATGGTGCAAAAACGCGGGAAATATTCTACGCTTACTCATGCAGATGTTTTGTTATTATTATATTTAATATAACATTTGGTTATTATATTTTGTTATTGTAGATAGGATTATTAGCAAAAGTATAAGGTAACGTTTAAATTATAAATAACAACAATATGTGGCTACTCTTAACACAACTTTCAACTCTTGACACTACTTTGGTGAATCTCGGTCCAACTCTAACGGTTCTCGGTTCAACTCTTAATTTTCCAAAGAAAATTATGCTCGACCTTCCTTTTTCCCATCAGACATCCATATTCTTTCATACTTCGCGTTCACCGAAACGTAATTAGTTGACAAATTTGGAAAGCGTTAAATGAAATGTTTAGTTACCGTTTTATTAACTGTTTCTAAAAGAACATGAATTTGTGGTTAACTATATCGTTTGATTTGGCATGTAGAAACTGTTAGCAATCGTGATTCCTTCTGTTTGTAAAATGAAAAGCAATTCGCGCCGTAGTCAATAGCTAACTTTTAACAAAACAGACTGAAGCGCATAAAGGTGATGAAATATCGAGGTGTTCATGCGTGGAATATGATAAAATGATAGAGCAATTCGCGAAAGTATTCTATTCCATCGCGAAGATAATCCCTCGAATCGCTATTCCCCTGGAAAGGTACGAGAAGCTATTAAAATAATGCTTGCTTCGTTTGCTGTGACGACGAGGGAACCGAGGCCATTGAATAAATTTACAATTCATAGAGATTCGAACAATAACAGGATTCTACGACTCGTGGAATTTGACGTAAATGCGTTTAACTCGAAATGTTCTCCTTTCTTTTCCATCCCCATTTTTCTCAACACCGTTCGGGATCGATCAGTATGCTTTGCTTTGAAAAATTTGTAAACCGAACAAAGTATACAAATTGCGTGAAATGAGCGAGCATACACGCCCGTGAGAATTGTAACGATTACGAAGTTGTTGCTTTTGTTTGGCCATTAAATTTTGCGAATGACTCAGAAATTTATGATACATCATCGTTATTTGCAGTACCCCTTTCATTCAGTTATTTATGTATTATTAACATATCAATTAAACTCTATTTACCCCGCACGAATAAATGTAATCAACGCTGTACCTTCGTATGTCTGCCGAAAACACGTTTATATGGGTCATGTCTGTTAGTTTCAGCGGCTAATGAATAATTGGTAATTACCACGCAATTAAAGATGCATTGCAATTAAAGTATTTGAATTGCTCGGAAGATCGTTTCACCAACGGTTTATATCAACCATCATCGCAAACCACTGGGTGATTTTATACAGTATTCCATTGAATTCGCACAATGCATCGGTCAGACCCAGAAAGTGTAATTAAATGAGAGTTTCATGTTTCTATTCTTCAATAAACTAATATGCACGTTGTATAAATAAAAAGTTCACCGAATACCAACGAATTGCATTTAAAACAAAAATTGAACGTATCAATAACAATTTTTCGAAAAACTAGTATCAATGCAATTAGTACTGAAAGAACTGAACTTTAACCCTTTCTGTTGTAAAAAGTATCAGTTTAAAAAATTCCCAAGCACAAAACAATAAAATTAAGTAATACCAAAATTTGCAAGCATAAACGTTCAACCCTTTTCAATGGGAAATTTGCCAGCGTTATCTTTTATAACTGAGAGCCGTAATTGAACTGCCTAAAGAGTTAATAAGAAAATCGTAACACCCACTCTCAAAGAGCATGCAACAAAAGACATTGAAGCAAAAAAATGGAACTTTAACACCTGGAAAAGGTATAAGTTTAAAAAATTCCCAAGCCCAAAACAATAAAATTGAGTAATACCAAAATTCGCAAGCATAAACGTTCAACCCTTTTTAATGGGAAATTTGCCAGCGTTATCTTTTATAACTGAGAGCCGTAATTAAACTGCCTAAAGAATTAATAAGAAAATCGTAACACCCACTCTCAAAGAGCTTGCAATAAAAGATATTGAAGCAAAAAAATGGAACTTTAACCTCGTCCACCTTGCCACCACCTTCGACGAAGGTAGAACGCGTCACAGCCGGGAACTGAATTATCCCCGATTGAGTTAACACCGTCTATTGTATCGATACCGGTGAAATCGCTTCGTTCCGTGGCCCCCCTATCTCGTCTCGTTGTCCACGTAACACCGTGACTTCCCAAGTAACGAGGAGCAGGACGGAAGAACGGAAGAACGGTGACAGCCATTACCACTTCGCTCGTTTCTTCGAGGCGCGCGAACGTGATGGAACGCGGCGCGATCCCGGCAAAGGGGAGAGGCGAGTCGGGCTTTATTTCGCTCACAAAGGAACGTCTGTGCTAAGGTAGTAACGAAGGCAGCGACGGGGTCTCATTACCACCCTGTGTCGCGGGGGAAAGCGATCGAGGACCTTTCCTCTGTTCGAGCGGCCGCAAGAGAGAGAGATAGAGGAGGGAGCTGCGTTAAGCGGAACTCGGGTCGCAGCCACAAAGAGAACGCCGTTGCAGGTTTTTCGAAGTGCTCGTTGATCGATTTTATTATCGTCCCGATCCGGGGTACCGTCGTTCGTTGGAAGTCGAAATAAGGGACGCGCAAGGTGTCGGGTAGGAAGAATAAATTGGGGTTCGTCGAGGCGAGAGGGGAATGAACAGGTGTAATTGCGATTTCACCGGGCCTCATAAAAATATTGTAGAAAAAGGGTTCTTAACATAGTGGGCACAAGGTACAAATAAAATAGGCGTGGCAGAATATTTTTGCTTCTGAAATTCTTTATTCAACTGCCTCCTGTCAGCTCGTCAAGGCCTGGCAGGGGCCTTGAAGAATAAACCGGGTTTCGTCGAGGCGAGAGGGAAATGAACAGGTGTAATTGCGATTTCACCGAGTCTCATCAAAATATTGTAGAAAAAAGTTTCTTAACATAGTGGGCACAAGGTACAAATAAAATAGGCGTGGCGGAAAAATTTTCCTTCTGAAATTCTTTATTCAACTACCTCCCGTCACCTCGTCAAGGCCTGGCAGGGGCCTTGAAGAATAAATCGGGGTTCGTCGAGGCGAGAGGGGAATGAACAGGTGTAATTACGATTTCACCGAGTCTCATCAAAATATTATAGAAAAAGGGTTCTTAGCATAGTGGGCACAAGGTACAAATAAAATAGACGTGGCGGAAGATTTTTCCTTCTGAAATTGTTTATTCAACTGCCTCCCGTCAGCTCGTCTAGGCCCGGCAAGTCCCCGAGAGCATTCGGCAAAAAGAAAACTTCTGTTTGTTCGTTTGAAGACTTCAATTTATGAAAATTTGTGAACTTGACCTAGTCACTTATTGCTTTCGTTAAACCGGTGCGAAGATCGTATTGGTGACGAGCCAAATTACTTAAATATTTGACCTACGCACTTCCATTATGAAATACATTTTAAGAAACAAAAATTTCTGCAATGTTTCTCATAAAGCCCCATCACTCATACTATTCTACGATTTAATAAGATTCACGTACCACTCCAAATACATGCAATGAGCATGCGGTCCAGTATAGCTGTATTCTCATTTCTTTAACGAAATGAGAAAATATTTTTTCGTACAACACTCAACCATCTTCTACTATCAAAGAATAATGAGATTTACCTGCTTACACGATAATCGTTCAATTTGATCCACTTTCACGTCCATAATTAATTCCCTGCCCCCCGCCCAAAGGGAACCTAATTTAAAGCACAACAGTTCCTGCCCCCGTTCTTTTAAACGCATCTAATACTTCACCCTCCGAGCCAGCGTCTCCTGGAGTTTTCGTTAAGCAGCTTCTTCGTCGCCGGCAAATCGAACTGTCCCAAACAAATAAGTTCCACGTCCGGCTGCGATTAATTTCAGTCGCGCCAGACAATACAAGGACGAGGGTCAACGGAGACAAGGGAGAGGATGGTAAAGAGGTAGCAGGATACAGAAACTCCGCAAGAGGGTGGACGTTGTAGTTAACGCGCCGGCACCATGGTGAAAAACAATTAATTTTCTTTCTCCCATTGGCAAACTCCCAGCCAACGTGAGAGAGAGAAAGAGAGAGCAGAATGGCGACAGCCAAGTGTATATGAGCAATAAAGAGGGGAAGAAGGATTCTTCTGTCGTTAAGGAGGAAGACAGAGGGAAAGAAAAAAAAGGGGGACAAGGAAAATGGTTCTTGAGGAACGGTAGACACGGCTGCGAGCGCAAGAATGGGCCAAGCGAGGGGTGGAAGGGAAGAGCATTGAGGGTGGAAAGGAGGAAGATGAATTTTATTGCGACACTTGCAACGGTAGTCACGCTTGCGAATTCGTAGGAACGAGGAGCTAGAGTTATTGCGCCGGAGATTTATTTTTGCACGCCGGAAACGGCTATGTGGAGCGGAAGTTAACTCGATTAGAAAAATGCGAGACGGGTGTTCCGTGTTTGAGAACATCCTTTGATCCGTGCGGGCAACATCTTTGTCGATTTCATTGAGGATATTTACTACGAATTAAGTTAGATTTTCAAATCATCGAAAGAGAGCTTGTGGTTGATCATTATCGAAAGACCGTACTCGTGTCTTCTTTAATTAAACTGATTGGAGATGAATGAAGCGATTCAAATTTTACGTTAAGTCGTGCAATCGAATTCTTTCATGCGGTGTAGTTTCTGTTTCTAATGAACGTAAACGGAGAACTCGAAAATCTTCAAGTTCATTCGTATAGTAGTGGACAAATTGTTTATCCGTTTATTTTTATTGTCATTATAGTAGAACAGTATTTATTGATTAGCATACAATTTTATTTATCCCGTTATTTTTTATTAATCAATTTATTTATTTTCTTTGGCCCTTTGGTCTTAAACTTTTGTCCGCTACTGTAGATCTGCCGTGTCTGACCACATACCTGCTTAATCTACTTACGCGGCAATGCTTAATCCTGTTAATCAACAAACCTGATTCTAGTGAGATTTAATCTACATATATGATTTGAACAAAGTATAGATTAATACTGATTTCAACGTATAGATCTATAAATCTCAATTGAGCTCAGTTTCGACTAAATTATGATTCGGACAAAAAAAAAAGCTGTCAATGGTTAGATTCGCACAATTTCGTATTCAGAACTCGACGCTGTAGCAAATATACATCGCGACTCGATTGCAATTACGTGTGCAGATTCTATCGCAGATTCGCACCGTTCACGATTTCATTTCTTGACTCTTTCGCCTCGATACCTTTCAAGAATCCCCCCCTTCTCGTTACTCAGGAAGGGTACTCCTTGAAATGGTAAGAGAGCCAGTCGTCAGCATTTTTCAGACACACGCTTGTTGCCTGCTAGCGTTTCTTCCCCCCGTCGCGCTGTCTGCGTTTCCCGCGCTTCCTCTCGCCCCCTGTCCCCAGCCCCTGCCTTGGGACCGCGTGTTTGAGAGCAGACGTACGTACGTACACACGTATAACACGTACATAAGGAAGCAACGCCGTCTCTATTTCATCGCGTGTTCCAGTGAAAGGCATTTTCTAGTTGACGCTGAGTGTGTCAGGTCTCGCTACGGGCGACTTGACAACCCATTTTCTTGCGAGAGAGTTTTCTAAAGCGTTTACTCCGCGTTCACAAGTGCAACTTTTATAGTATTCACCGGTTCCGTTGCTGGTTCACGATATTTCCTGCAGAACATATGCGTTTCGCTTAGCTGAGAATTAAAATTATCGCATAAACCGACGATAAGTAGAAGTTGTACGAATGAATAAAATACGTTAAACTGAAAAAAAATGGCACTTGCAAACACCTTAACTTCAAGATAGCTACTATAAATATAATCTTTTATTACTATCATTTTATTGTGCATCTTTTAGAACTATACTATACGTCGCGGTAATTACAAAAATAATCTAACTTAGAAATTTTGCCATTTTTGCCTTTTGATTTATTTCCGTGCAGTTCTATTAATAAAATAGCTTCTTTTAAATTTCCGTCTCACAGACTACTTTCTCATAATCCCCCGCACAAATACTAAATTTTATTGGTGTTCTGTGGAATATAATTCGTTCTTCAACGATAGTCTCGTAGACGCGATATCATCGCTCATTCAATAACTTTCATTCTTATTCGGGGAATCGAACGGTTCAGGGTCGTTCCGTAAAATGATCAATTTCCCTCCGATCTCGATCAGAAACGAGCAACCGGAACGACGAGGCGGTAAACATGTGAAAGTAATTCCAGCTGTCGCATCAATTATTCATCGGTCCTTATTATTAATTCTCCGCACGGGGGCCACGGGTTTCGTTTATTCATTCGGGCGCCGCGGGGCGATCGAGTGACCTTTCGAATCCGCGCGCCGTTTCCAGCACCGGAAGCCCGATATCACGCAAGGAAATCCGTGGACGCCTGCAGCGATTTGCGAGACTGCGAGTGGATCGTGGATCTTGCTCCTGAGGATTATTCCGAAAAGCTAAGCTTATCGTCCGCAAAACCTATGGCCGACCGTACCCTTGTACCCTAGCTACGTGACCAGCATTGATTTCTTATTGGCCAGGCTTCTGTGTCGCTGTTCCGTCCGTTACCTTTTCCTTTTTCTGTTTTACTTACCCTTCTGCGTATTCCTGCCTCTTTGTCTTTCAATTTCTTCCTCGAGTTTTCTCATCGTCCTCACGAATATCGCCTTGGGTCATTGGTGACCTACAGCGATTCGCATTATTCTGGTATTTAAAGGTATAAATAATTTTATTACGTGTCCTGCAATTTTGGAGCTCGTTAAACTATATGTACCTGTGAAACATCTGAGAGCAAAAAATCTCTTTTACGTTATTCCACTACAAAAGATTATGTTTAACGTCAAATGTGTACTGTATAAATATTCACTTAGTCAATTCTTATCATTAAGCTTTTTAAAGTATCATTATTTAGGCTCAACTAGATTTCAACTATTTATTTATTAAGCTTTTATTTAATTTTCTTATCCATTATTTTCAGTACTACAAATTATATTTACTCTATTACTGTATATTTCATATACTTTTCCTATTGTTATTATATACCAAAGGATTTTAGTCCGTTAATAAAGTATTATTATAGTATGTTATACTTTTTTCGTATATTTCCAAATTTTTGAAACAATTGTATTAGTAATTACTCATTACCAGAATTCCGTAGTATTCTACTTTTGTGGAATACCTAAGGAGAAGTTAATAGTATGAGTTTTCCCGATTCGGGAAAAGATATTAAGAAATCAATATTGTATTAGAAATTTATGAAGTATTGCTGTATCTTCGTGAAAAAAATTGCGTTGTCTAAAATAATAGGTATGCGATTAACAATAGTTCTTTCTAATTATTGTTGATTTACAATGACTGATTATCCCGGATATTAAGTAAGAAAATAATTTAACTCGCGTAACTGTTCACATTTATTTACAAGGTTAGGCCTGCTTTTTTCGAAACATAATTTCTCTTGAAATTAACCTAAACGCCGACACGATCAATTTTTGCAACCTTAACATTTCCCACATTGGAATCGCCTAACTGCATTATTTGCAACTACAGTCATTGACAAATCGATCGTTTACCGTATTTATTCGTTGACCGTGTTATTTGTAACTTTAATCGTTTACAATTTAATCAGTTGCTACATTCAAGTGCTGTGCCGCTAAAGCCAGCAAACTGACCGTGGTTTTCCAATAAAGGAACATGTCGGGAACACGTGAACAAATTTATGAGTCGGTATAGTTCACCTTCCCCGCGAATGCGGTGTACACGGTGAGAGCGTGTTTTCGATCACAGTCACGAACTCGCGAGTTGTTGCTGACCATCCTCGTTCAGCTTCCCGGCTCGGTCGGAACATACGTTCGAAGAGACTTCTTGAAGTCCATTGATGGTGAGTTACATCGGTTACGGCACGGGGTTTCGATGGTTATTGTGGCCAGGATTGCCGGCGTCCCAGCGGCGCTACCGAGAAAGTAGAATTCGATGTTCGTGCGAGCTCCAGGCTTGAGTGCACTCGTGGATAGGACGAGATCGCGTGGACGTACAAGGAAACGAAACCTCTTCCCCTTTTTAGCTGCAGTTCATAGTAATGGTGTGCGATAGGTTCGATAATAAGGTTATAATTACGTATTTGTATGAGGGCAGTGTAGCTCGAAACGAAATTCAACGCTTTAATGCAACTGCTTGTCATTTACGGAAATAATAACTTTCTTTGCTTATTAGAAAGTTTCTACAAAAAATTGGAAATTTTGCACCTTTTGTGTATACCTTACTTTATGCTTCCTTTCATCGTACGTTTATATTTATCATGTTTTAATCTGAAGATAATAAAAATGGGAATATTCGATTTTTGTATGGAAATTTTTATCGTCATTATTATTATATCAACAGTTTAGTTTATGGATTATATATTATGTATCGTTTAATAAGAAACATGTCTGTTCATTGAGAAACTTGATGAGAATTGTTTAATGCCGCTCCAACGACCATACATGCACAAACATGGACGATCGTGACTCGGCCGAGGTTGAAGCGGCTCGTGAGTGTGTCTTACGAAAGCACGGAATCATTAAGCGCATGTCGAGCGACGACGAACGAGTGCGCCACGTAAAACTCGACGACACCAAACGATTGCGGATTTATGAACGCGAGAACGTTTAATTGTTCTTTTGACTAAACGGAAAGGAGCAAGGGAAAGTGGTTTTGTTTTATTGTTTTAAACTAAAGAAGGTGACCCTATGCGAAAATCGCGAACAATACATATTACATACTTATAAACTATATCTTAAGGTTACTTAAATTTAGTTAAAACTACTTAAACCTAGAACACTCGTATCCCTCGTTGTCCTTGGTGTATGTGGAATTTCGTTGAAATTCAAGTGCTGCTTTCTAAAATTCAGTCTAAAGGAAGAGAAAAAATAATGTTATACAAATTAGTTATTATACAGTACAAAAAATATATTGTGATTGGAAATACGATCCATCGATGAGAAATAAATAAAGACAAACCAACGATAAAAAATTAGAAGAGGGAACCCATCGGTGAGAAATAAGTAAAGACAAACCAACGATGAAAAATTAGAAGAGGGAACCCATCGATGAGAAATCAGAATAGACAAACCAACGATGAAAGCCGCTCGTATCAAAGCCACTCGACGACGCGACGTACAACAATTTTCCCTGAAGTTCGTCTATTCGCAATGTGTTCCACCTATCAACTTCGAATCGAGTCGTGTCAGTTTGGACTCGAAACTTTCGAGCATCCGAATCGCAGTGTTTTGCAGGTTATACAAATAAAATACGCAACTCTTTCTGGGTGTGAAAACATTTATTTCCTTTTAAGACTATTTAAAATTATTACTAACGCGTGATTCTTAGCTTGGTATCGTTTCCCGAAGTTTTAACTTTTAGGAAACGATACCAATTACCAGGTCTCACCACGGGGAGGTGACCACGCAAGAGACCCGTCCGAAATTCACTCTAAGGTTTCGAAAATTAACAAACATAGAGAAGATAAAATTTAGAGTGAATTTCCGACTTACATAATAGTACAATCGTTATATTACAATGGTACTTAACCTACTGATAGCTTTCGCATGTCAAAGCTACGCTTATCCAGCTTAAAGCAAAGTTACGAAGGTGAAGTTAACGACACATTATTTGTGTCTCGCAAAAGGGGATTCGGTTCGGAAAGCTAAACTTTATTTACGCAACACTAAACTCTATCGTTGATAGATAGAAGAGTGGGGAAACATGATGAACGCGAGCAAGAAAAAGTTCGCGATCGCGCCCGAAGCTAACGAATCCGCAATCGCTGGCCAACATCGTCGAGCAGTCCGCAGCGCACTCTCATGCGCTTAATGATTCCGTGCTGAATGCGCACTCGCCAGTCCTCCGCCCTCGACCGAGGCATGACGTTCATGTTGCGACTTACGCGAGTCGCTGGAGCGATGCCACGCCGAAGAAGCCCACGGGGCCCGGTTAGGGTTCGAGCACGGCCCTGCAGATGGATTCGACAGTCCACCCCTGCCGACTAACGGATGTGGGAACGCGCCAACAACGGGTGACGCGTCCGACAACGGCGACCAGTGGAAGGAGCATGCCGTGGTCCCCAGCGCTTGGCGCTGAGACCCGTCCACCTGCAGGGCCAAACCCTGGTCGAGAGCAACCACCGCTCCATCCGACACAGGGTCGCAGTTCCCCGGCCGAACACCGGTGACCGCATCGGCGTAACGCCGCTCCAACGACCGCTGCGCAAACATGGACGATCGTGACTCGGCCGAGATTGGAGAGGCTCGTGAGTGCGTCTTACGAAAACACGGAATCATTAAACGCATGTCGCACCACGACGACGAGCGAGTACGCTACGTAAAACTCGACGACACCAAACGATTGCGAATCTGTGAACACGAGAACGTTTAATTGTTCTTTTAACTAAACGGAAGGGAGAGTGGTTTTATTTTATTGCTATAAACTGAACAAGGTAACCTTGTGCGAAAACCGCGTACAATACATATTACATACTTATAAACTATCTCTTAAGGTTACTTAAATTTAGTTAAAACTACTTAATATTACTTATAACGACCGCTCGCATCCCTCGTTGTCCTTGGTGTGTGTAGAATTCCGTTGAAGTTCAAGTGCTGCTTCCTAAAATTCAGTCTAAAGGAAGAGAAAAAATAATGTTATACAAATTAGTTATTATACAGTACAAGAAAATATATTGTGATTGTAAATACGATCCATCGATGAGAAATAAGTAAAGACAAACCAACGATGAAAAATTAGAAGAGGGAACCCATCGATGAGAAATCAGAATAGACAAACCAACGATGAAAAATTAAAAGAGGGAACCCATCGATGAGAAATCAGAATAGACAAACCAACGATGAAAAATTAGAAGAAGGAACCCAACGATGAAAAATTAGAAGAGGGAACCCATCGATGAGAAATCAGAATAGACAAACCAACGATGAAAAATTAGAAGAGGGAACCCATCGATGAGAAATCAGAATAGACAAACCAACGATGAAAAATTAAGAAGAGGGAACCCATCGATGAGAAATCAGAATAGACAAACCAACGATGAAAAATTAGAAGAAGGAACCCAACGATGAAAAATTAGAAGAGGGAACCCATCGATGAGAAATCAGAATAGACAAACCAACGATGAAAAATTAGAAGAGGGAACCCATCGATGAGAAATCAGAATAGACAAACCAACGATGAAAAGTAAGAAGAGAGAACCCATCGACGAGAATTGTAGAGAGAGAGGGAGAGAGAGAGAGAGAGAATCCAACGAAGAGCAGTGGAAAAAAACATAAGACCATCGAAAGGAATAAGAAGGAGAGGGGTCAACAACTCACCACCAAGGTGCACGTTGAAGCCCCTCGTCGGCCCATCCGTATTTGACAACAAAATTAATTTTAAATGTTACTGGTGCCAGTTGGTCCCCCACGACCACACTGGTCACCTTGAAAAATTTCGGAAATAGAAAGACCGATGTTTCCCATCCGAGTATCGAATGGCAAATGACCGAAACATCGTTCGAGCGCTCCTTATATAGCCCGAGCGCCCCCCCACTCTCGACCGATCTCTGGATCGCCGTCGATCGCTGTTGAAATCACAGGCAGTGATTTTTCAATGATAAAACCCTCTTATTCATTATTTGTTCACTTTTTTTTGTAAACTTATAATACCAACAAATTGTTAATAACAATTAACTTAATAGTTTATACATTCTTTTGCAAATTAAAGCTTTATTCTCTCTCGATTGACATTAATTTTCGGCGTGAAATCATATTGATTTATTCTTACTGTTTGCTTTTTTTCGAGGTAAAAATAAATGCACGGTAATTAAAAATGATGTTGACCAATGGTCGTGGATCCAAAATAATCACAGTGCATATAAAAATTATGTTTTCTAGAAAATAAACCTATAAACATTGAAGAAAAGCTGATGATTTATAGAATTATTATTTTGTATCATTTGTCTTATTACTGAAATCGATTCTTTTACATTTATGATCACAAAAAAACGAGGTAATAATCGTAACAAATAATAATTAACGTATAATTAATTTTTCTCCGTTTCCATTCTTATATCTAATTGTATAAAATTGCTAGAAAGTATTATAATGCTTATGAAAAACTTGATGAATTTAATACAAGTTTCTTAGGAACTATTAAACGAATTCTTACCTTCTTCCGAAATTAACAAGACAATTCTTTGGCCATGAAATAACACTATCCCATATTTTCAATTAACTCCTACAATTTTCATGCCATTTTAAGAATGATCTCCTTTATTTTAGATCAATTAAATTTTATGGATTAACGATAAACAGTAGAAGCCAGTAAGTAGTAGAACTTAAGCATGAATGAATATTTACCTTCTTGCGAAATTAGAAAACGAACAAGACAATTCTCTGGTCATGAAATACTGTCCTTTATTTCCAATTAATTTCTACAATTTTTATATTACTTTAAAAATAATTTCCTTTATCTTCAACAAAAACTGTCTAACATTGGTAGAAAGGTTGTTCGACACAGATTGAACCACGGTTACGCCTCTGGAAAAATAAATTTATTCCAGAGTTGTCACAGTCTTGTCTCGTGCTGTCCCGTTTACACGCAAACTGCTGCATTATCTTGCAGCCACTTATCGGGCACAACCTCTTCGAAATTCGGATTCCCCGCACAAGGGGATCCTGGGTCACGAACTCAATTTACCCATGGGACGCGTATACACGTACCTATTGCAGGATCGCAGTCGGCAGCTGCGCCGATGATAAACCTTTTTCACCCCCTAAGACCCTTTCAATTAATTCGCAGGCGATCCACGTAGCTGACCACCTGCAACAAGTACCCTGTCGAGTTCGTTACCGTTATATCTTCGTTCGTACTTCCGCTTTTCTACAACCGTGTCGATGATCTTAGCAGCAAGTGGAGCAGCTCGTCCGTTGATATTACGAAGGAAATCATTTTAAATAATTGTAATTACAATTTTATCTTTTATCATTGCTTCTTAAATCATATTTTCCACGAACAGTTAAGATATCTTCAATTATCATTATCAGTTTATTTTTCAATGTCTTCACCTAACTTTTGAAACAGAGATTATTAAAAATTTATTTTGTGGGACAAATCATTGGTATGGGAAAGAATAATGAGACACTGCATTACAATAATTTTTCTGTTTTAAATATATTGAAGCTTGTAATAATTATACTATTTTATTAGTTCAGTTTTTCTGAATTTTTCTCACTCTTTTAAGTGAAGAAACAATTTTTATTAATAAAAAATATGCATTGATATTGATGTATTTCTATATTTTATTGATTGAAACGAAGAAGTCTATCTATAGCATTCACAAATTTTCTAAAGTATACTGCAATCGTCATAGTAATCATAAAGTATTAGAATTTTCTTAAAATGTAAAAATATACACGCGATTAAGAGTAATGAGAGATATTCGAACTTCAAAGGCTTCGAACGAGGAGAAACGTCTCGAGGAATTAATACTTTACACTTGACAGTGCCGCAGTGTAGAATTCATCGCGGAAAACGTCCGATAAACTTAATCCCATCGTGATACCTAACTCCGTCGGACGTCTACGGAAATTTCGATTCGATTAGGAGCATTGCAGTCGCTGGTTAAGCCGAAAGTCGGTATTTAACGTGGAATCTAGTTAAGGAGTTTTGTTTAACTCACTTACAGTTTTCAAGCAGCCGCCTCGCGGCGCCTGTGCTTCCGCATCCTCTTTCCGGAAGTTGATGGCACGCATGCACGCAGCAAGACGCGTTCTCTTCTGTATTATTCAACGGGGAAACGAAAATTATAGCGGTAAATTCAATTCCGTTGAATTTCACCGAAGCTTCTACTTTTTGCTTGCAAATTTTCTACGTGATAAAAATGGTGCATCGTTGGGAATGCTTGAATTTAATAAAAAAATTTTTATTTGATATTTCTGTTTTGCGTACATTTTTATTGTCATTATGGTAGAACGTTATTTATTGATTAACATAGAATACAAATCTTATTTACACTGTTATTTCTTATTAATTAATTAATTTATTTTCTTTGCTCCTTTGGTTTTAAACTTTTGTCCGCTACTGTAGGTTTAGGTAGTAGTAAACAGTACGCAAGTGATAGCAGAGCAAATACAGTGACACATAAAATTGATCGAATAGTTGAGTTACATTTTCTTTAATAAATCCACTGTAATTTTATTGTTCGACTATGTTAAAAATGAATCAATAATTAAATATTAGAACTGTCGTGTTATATTCTTTTCATAGATTGTATATAATCAGCTCGTGTTCTAATTTCTTTTGTTACCATTGCCTTTGCTTATCGTATCTTGTATTACTTTTATATGGTTCGTCACCAAGTTTATATATTAAACATAATCTTGTATCTGTATTTATGGAATTACCACTGCTCTTTTAACTTTATATTCCATCAGACTATTTTTTTGACGAACATCCATCTGTTGCTACTTTCTGAACTTTCAAATTAATTGATGCATCTATCCAATGGATATAAAGGATAACTACGACGAACTATGCATTTACATTTCTATTGTTCGCAATAATTATGCAGGCAAAGCAAAGCTCGCCGTTATAACTTCAATTTACCGCTCGCTTCCACCGTAAAAATTTCGCAAAACTGTTCGAAGTAATTGAACGCCGCCTTTCATTACAAGTTTCTGAAAATTCACAGGAAGGATACAATTTCGTCGTTTAAAAGAACTTTCAACGTGTTCGTTATTGCTTTTGTTAGCAACCTTGCGAAGTTCGGTCCTTTTCAATTATAACTTTCCTGCAATATTTCGAAATGCATACCGTTCAAGTGTAAAACTACTTCGAAACCTTCGTTGTATCTTTAGTTCACAGTTTCGCCGGGAAGAGTAAAAGTGGTGTGATCAACTAAAAATTCCTAAAATCCTCGTTTCCACCGTTACGGTTCATCGGAAAACAAAAATTGTTTAAACGTGACTCGAAAAGTTTTGTCGTTCGTCCCGTGTTACGTTTTCGCTTTGCGATTCGACCTAGCGCAACTCCACGGCTATAAACACAGATAACGCTCGATGTTCGTCCGTGCGAGTTGAACTCTGCCACGATAAACAAAACAGGAATCGTACCTGGCCGAAACGGCAGTCGATAAATCCCAATCGCTAGCCACGCCATTTTCAACGACCGATCAAATGTTCGTGCTGGATACGCGAACCGAAATTTTGGTAACATCGCTAACGATAAGAAAATTAAAGGGTCAGGCAAAACAGATTAATTAATTAATAAGAAATAGCACGATGAATAAAATTCGTATTCCATGCTAATTAATAAATATGATTCTACCATAATGACGATAAAAAAAAATAGGTATATGAAGAATATTTGCATATCATAAAATTATATTTTGCATTGTCCTGTCGTCTTAAACTTTTATCCACTGCTGTATCATTTGGTTAATAATAGTCAACTTTCGAGCGCAAAGGGTTAACTTTCCTTCGATATTTGTATTCGCAAAAACACGACACATCTCCAGAATGAAACAACCCTTTGCCCAGCGACGAGATCAAGAAATTACCGAAACTGCTCTTAACCAACACACGTTCGGTGAAGCTTCGCTTCATTGCCGAGCAGATTAGGTTCATGCACGAACCCGTCGTAATTCGATGCATTTCTGATAGTATGCAAATTTGATTTGCCACGACGGGGGATCGGCTCTGAGCTCCGTCGAAAACCACCCCCGCCCGTCCCTCTATCGCTGCCCCCCCCCCACCCCTCCCTACGCTCTTGTGTGCCGTGAGCTTCGAGGCATATC
This sequence comes from Tetrapedia diversipes, assembly GCA_033822845.1. Classification (NCBI taxonomy): domain Eukaryota; kingdom Metazoa; phylum Arthropoda; class Insecta; order Hymenoptera; family Apidae; genus Tetrapedia; species Tetrapedia diversipes. Next base: position 16,222 of record JAOPTO010000774.1, read on the forward strand.
GATGCTGCCTAAATCTCGACTTGGACCATCTAGAACCACCCATCACGATCCATCCAGCCTCCATCAACGTGGACTTACGACATCTTTGTTTGCGTTGGACCGATCTCGATTATTCGGTGGACATTGTGTTATTGTGCATCGACCCACGACAGATTGGCTGGGAAGCATAAAGGGGGCGGAGGGGGTGACGGGGAAGGAAGTTAACTCTGTTTGAGTTAACTGTGCTGCGATCATTACTGAGCCAAGCAAACTTTTACGCACATTTATAGTCCTTTTCGTAGACTTGCATATTAATATTCTACAGGTCTAATTGAAATGTTGAGGACGTTATGTAAAAATAAGAAAAACTCGTGTAAAAATGACTGTATAAACGATGTAGCATCGTAGTTTTAAGAACCAGAAAAGTGAAAGTGTGGATCGACTAGACGAAAGCCAGGTCCATCGGAAAAAATCGTTGACGACAAACAATTCACCGATAGGTCGGCAATTTTTAATGAGCGTAGGGTGGGAAGAGAAAAATGGTTTCTATAAGGGTTTCCTTGAAAGAGGAAAGGGACCAGTGTTGAATAGAAAATCGAGTTTTAGAGTTGTGAAAAGAGCTAAGGATTAAACATAGAGTCGCGTAGCAGAATTGAATTAGAATTTACCGTATACTGTATATTTTTGCCATTATTAAAATTTGATTTCTAGTAGAAATTAAAGTGCTTTCGGAACAATGAAATGTTCTGAGGAAAAAAGCTTCTCTCGAAGCTTAAAACATTTTCAGCTCAATTTCTTCTTTTTATCGTTCATCCGTCATACTATACGTACGTTGCCTCCACTTTATGTCAGTTTCGTATAACGCTTTTATTTTCGCTCAGACGAATTCCGTGACTTATCCAACGTGTTGCTACGTGTGCTTACTAACCTTTGCTTTGAAATTTCTTGAACAATTTAACGGATAACATAAGTGTAACATCTGAAACCATAATCATGAGAACGTATTAACCAGATATATAATTTTATTCGAATAAAATAATTTTACAGAAATTCGAATAAGCAAACATTTTTGTTGCAACTTTTGCTGAACAATCTCAAACCTTTCTCGTGATTCTATAATAGATATACGCATCTTTTCGTTATATTATGTTCACAAAATACAAATTTTTCATCGTAACAGTTTCGTTATTAAATACCTTCCCGGTGTGAGTTGCCGAAAAATTTCGCTTCTCGTGGAATTTTTGCACAAAATTGGAGCACAAAACAATTTAAGCAGCAGCATGTTCGTGAACTGCGACCGATAATGAAACCTTTCCGCGTGACGGATTTTTGCGGGCTAAAAGAATCAGGGTAGTTTCCGCAAAGTGCTCGAGAAGAAAAGTTTCCCCATAAATCTGCCTCGAACACTCCCCGTTCGTTCAGAATTGCATACACTGCCCTTCTCAACTGTGCCCCGACCTCGCCGAGGTATTCTTACCTGCTGATAAAATATGTGAGAAACAGGCTTTAAAAAAAGTCTGTCGTCGAGAAAGTATTAAACCGCTTTCAATTTTTGGTAACATTCGCTTCGTGGCTTTGGTTGTTAAAATTTTTGCAATTTTCGTAATTTATCTGCTTGACATTATTAGTAATTTATATGCAATAGAAGAGTATAACATCATTGACGTTTTAATTATGCAAAATTCAGACGTGTACCTTCAAAATTTCACTATATTTACACTGGCGGACAAAAGTTTAAGACAATAGGAGGACAATGTAAAATATAAGTTTATAGTCTGCAAATATTGTCTGTACATTCGTTTTTACAGTTGTTATGCTAGAAAGCTATTTATTAATTATCGCAGAGTGCAAATTTTGTTTATTGTGCTATTCATTATAAATTAATTGGTTTAATTTCGTTGACTCTTTGGTCTTAAATTTTTACCCAAATATTCGTAAATATTATACTGAACTTCTCATAATATGTATTTCATATGTAAGTATTGTTCCCTTGAACTGATATATTTTGTTAACTACCAACTAATTTTATTAAATTAAAAGAGAAAAATGGACAACTTTTCTTTATTCTTTAGTATTATGCTGTCCTTACATTTTTCACGCGTGAAGTGACACACACACACACACACACACACGCACACAGTTTTTATTGCATAAACATTGCGAACTGTATAAATTTTGCAAATTGGTCACTGTACACAATTGTAACTTTTAACTTGTTAGTTGGTATTTGCATTAAATTTTCTCCACATTTCTCAGCGACGATACGTTCTATCAATAAATTCGAAGGATCGAGAGGAACGATAACGTTTCCGGGGCGAGTTGAACGGAAAAGTTTCTCTATAAATCTACGATTCTGAGGCTATTGTCCCTTGGACGGATGTACACACTGATACGCGTGGAACGTTGCGAGGCGGCCTTTATGCCGGATGAAATACGCGTGAAATCAAGAAGTCCGTTGAAAAATCAGCGGGGGAAATCTTTTTCATATCTGCACCTTCCATTGCGCAAGTTCTTTACGCGTGACAGTACTGTATCAATAACTGAAAAACTGCAGGAGATTTCTTTATTCCAAGCGATCGACTGACAACATAAATCTCGAGCGATTTATAAAAAGTGAAATACTTGATATTGCATAAAACACCATTGTGAAACTACTGACAAGATAGTCAAAGTGATCCATTCGTTGTTTCTTAAAGATGCGTTGTTTAAATTTACTATGGCGTACATTTGGAAATTTTCTACAATTTCTTTTAATAGGTACAAACAATAATTTACTTCCCTTATAGTAAGTAATATAATTTTATATACTGTTCTCAATCCAATTTTCTTAACGCAAATAAGTGTACTGTTCTCCATCAATTACAATATCTTACCTGATATTTGTTCCGTTTTTCAGAATATATTAAAATATTCAAGGTTCGCGTTTTTTTTATCTTTTGAGCAAAGTTACAAAGACCAAAGACATTTGTAAAAACTCTAAAAACAGTTTGAGTTAATTAATCTTAAGTTTCTTCGAATATTTTGGAATGCTGGACAGTAAGATATCTTAGGGGTACTATACTAGTGTTCTTTCTCGAGGAATTTCATAATTGTTTATTTTCAGTTCCTCGAGAAATTATAGTATTTATGTTTAGGCAGCATCGAACACATTTCAGAAACATGAATTTTTCAGTTTCTTTTTCAACATCTTGTGAATTCTTGATAATTCTTGATAAGTTCCGAGTCATTTCTCAAGAATTGAGAACATCGAGAAACCAGGAACACTATACTATACCTCAGTGATCGGTAGTTCCAGATTTAATACTTCATTCTTTTCACACGAACGTCAATCCTTTCCCATTTCAAGCCGTGCAGAACGGACGATCAGAATGCAAATTTCATTGTTCGCCAAACAATTTCCGCATTCCTGACAGCATCAAGCGCCTGGAAGATGGAATTCTGTAAACCCAAAACAATGCGTCGGAGCTCCGCTGTCTGGAATCCAACTCTAAATTACCGAGCGTCCTCTTCCAAAACAATACTGTCAATAATCGCGTTAAAATCCTACGACTTGGACGTGATAGCGTTTCGCTGTCGCATCGCGGCAGCTTTGTCGCGAGTCGCGCGACAGGAAACTGCCGCTGCCGGGGATCATGGAAATCCAATCAGCGCGTATTATTCTCATAATTTTCCGTGGCCGTGAGTCAAAGCGAGGCATCGAGCTGATAATAAGCGGCTGCCTTTTGTTCCGTTTCGCAAATATCGCAGCGCGTTAACTGGTCGCAGTATACGTTCGATTGATGCGGCCCCTTTGTGCCAAGCTGTGAAACAGACGAGAAACGCGAATGAAAAATGGTAGCGGGATAAAAGTTCTGAGCAAGAATGAAAGGGTAATATAGTGTTATACGGGGCGTTAATAAAAATATGGCGCAGAGATGAGCTGTACAGAACTGCTCCAAAGGGAATTCGTACGGACACTCTGATGATTGAGTGTATTAAATGTTTTAACGTTAAACACATACAGGGTGTTCGGACGAAGGTGGGAGAAAATTGAAGGAGTAACTCTATGCAACATTCTAAGACGAAAATCAAGAGTAACAATATTGCGTTTGACGCTTTGTTTATTAGTTATAAGTAGTTTAAAAAACGGGCTATCTTACGCCTGAGAGCAGGCAAAATGGTAGCAACACGATGGGTAACGTCAATGGCTACGCTGTGATGCCTAGTCTTTAATTGCTTATAACTAATAAATAAAACGTCAAACGCAATATTTTTACTCTTGATTTTTGTCTTAGAATGTTGTATAGAGTTACCCCTTCAATTTTCTTCCAGTTTTGTCCGAACACCCTGTAGGTACAGTAGCGGACAAAAGTTTAAGACCAGAGAAGTAATTTATATATGAGAAATAGTACAGTAAACAAATTTCATGTTTTTTCATTAATCAATAAGTACTATATTACCTTATTCTCAATAAAAATGAATGTACAGACAATATTTATGAACCATCTTCTCGCCTTAAACTTATGCCCGCTACTATAGTCAGTGTTGCGGGAATCAAGTATTGAATTTGAAAGCGTTGAATGCTGTTGGTAGTGTATCGATAATATGCATAAAAGTGAGATAAAAATGTATCTGATTAACTACAGACTGATTGACATGTTATTAAATTCTATATCAATATTTGCCGTGCGTTGTGTCGAGCGTTCTATTTGGTGGAAAATTTATTCCATTTAGTAGCTCCATTTTTTTAATTTAGTTTTGCGGAAAATTTATTCCATTGTTCGCTCGCTATATGGTCTAGATGGCGCGGCTTATTTGACAGAAGCTAATTAAATTTCGGTGACCTTCGTTAACCAAATTACCTGCGTTGTCTTGCAAATTTTAAGGTTAATTTTTGCAGAAGCAACTTTCATCTTCTCAAATCAGTTGCATCGTATAGACAAGAATAAATTTCGCGCTCATAGTTGACAAATCCTACTTGTATATTCTTCTGTCATCTAAAAAATTAATTTTCAAACTCTATTAATTTTAGACTCAAATTATTTACCTTATAACCTACGAATGAAATAAAATAATAAGTGTGTCCTCATAATTAATTTATCTATTCGTGTTTAATACACGATCGCTTTCCACTATTCTGTAAAAAATTCCCTACGTCTTCATCGGTGTTCCATTTGGTGCGTCGAATTTTTGTAAAAATGCGCATTAATCCCTAAAAATGTCCTACAACTTCATTAGCATTCCGTTTGGTGCACGAAACGCACATTGTTGAACTAAACGTGGCATGTTCCAACCGAAAATTACAAGCCAAGTTTCTCGTGAAACGGAAATCCGCTGGAATTCGTTGCGGCCGTTCGTTTTCGCTCGCAGAGGAACGATTAACGCTTCGCGGATTCCAGACGGACCGTCGTGTTTCCGGTTCCGTGTTTACGGTTGATCGACGACTTTTGTTCGTCTATCGAGCAGAGTTTCGCAAAAGAGGCACGGTTGATCGAGCGGGATCCGAAGAAAAGGGCTCGCGTGCAGTTAGAAACTGATCGTCTGTGATAAAATGCTTGCCGATTCTGCGGCGTGTATTCATTGGGGGATTAGCGAATCGACGGGGTTCGGTTTTGTTCGATGATCGAAACGGTGAACGCGATGGAAGAGACCCGCCTTTGATCGTTTCAGCCGGGCTTAACGGAACTCTGTTGAACTTGTGGGAAAATTTATTTGGACACCGTTTGCGCAAACAACTTTCCGTTACTCGTCGTCGGTTCAGAAAATTGTTCTCTTCCGCAAGGAGCTGTTTAAATTGAATTTCAACGCTGAAAAGTCTTGCATTTTTAAATGTATCCTTTTTCTTCAATATCTGCAGAATAATGGTTGAATGTAAAGCATAAAGAATGTAGTTTGTGATCGTTTTAATCGAAGAATGTGAATATAACACACAGTAGTATAGGAGGAGAGAGATAATGATCAGGAAAACATATTCTATCGAAATCGAAAGGTTGCAAGCAATTATATTTACAACAATGGATATGTCTTTTCTGTTTGTTGAAACAATGTTTGTCTGCGGCTGATTTTTGTGGGATTAAGCGTCTCAGAGATGAAATAACGTACGATAATTTAAGTGTTTAAGAATTTACATAATCTATGGTTTTCAATATTTTTGAAGAATACTTTAATTCTCTTGCTAGATCGAGGAATCATGCAGCTGTCAAACATATTACTTTTTCACCATCTGTCAAAAGGTTTTCGTGAATTATTTGTCACTGTGCCGAAATCGTAACAAATACCGTGAACTTTTAAAATTGGACCGGTGATCAATCATGGAACAGGGTTTTCACAAATTTCCAGTGGACCAATACCGGTTCGTGAAAAAAAAAAAAAAAAGAATATTTCGATGCATTTTATTCCTTTCCGTTGCAGTTCCAATACATCGCAATTAATTTTTACAGACGCAATTTCTATCCTGTAAAATAAAAGCTCGAAACTCGCGTGCACACTATTATACATAAATTTGTTTAGTGCACCATACACTGTGCTTGTTAAAATGCAGAAAAAAATAATTTCCACTTGCATGTAAATCTCTATAAGTTACACAGCGATTAACTACGAAAACGTATTCGTTTCGAAGCTCAAAAACAAGCTCCAACTTTCTTCAAACATCAAACGCGATTTTCTCCAATTCCTCGATTCCTAACCTCAATCCCCGATCGTAACGTTTCTCTCCCCCACGTGACCGCACGAGCGAAGAAAATCAACGTCCGTATAAAACACGGCCGGTAGATCCTTAATTTCAAGAAACGATGAAAATCCACGTCCGTATCGTAAACCGGGGTTCGCATGGCCGATCCGGATAGAAACGCGCCTCATAAACACGTCCTAACTGCATGAAAGCAGTTTCACCGATCGTCTTATCCATCTTTCGTCCCTGTTTTATTCCGACTCAACAGTACTGGAAATGGAGTTTTATATTACTCCATATATTAAATAAAATACACTCTTATTTACAAATACTTTAATCTATCATATTGTATAACACGAGTATGGTGCAATTCTAATCGAACCTCACGAGCTTTGTCATTAGAGTGGCAAACGTAGTGTTCGAAATTCCTACGATGATGACTCTTTAGGAACACAAGGGATTAAACGATCTGCTTAGAAATATTTGTATTTATTCTGAAAAATGTTTTTTCGAGGAAAGTTGTAGCCATAAGAAAAGAAGAAATGCTGGATAGAAGAAATTTATGTCACTAGAAATCTCAACTCATAAAATCCCAATTTCAAAATATTGAAAATAGGGTTTAATATTACTAAATAAAATACACTTTTATTTACAAATACTTTAATCTATCATATTGTATAACACGAGGATGGTACAACTCTAATCGAACCTCACGAGCTTTGCCATGAGACTGGCAAACGTAGTGTTCGAAATTCCTACGATGATGACTCTTTAGGAACACAAGGGATTAAACGATCTGCTTAGAAATATTTGTATTTATTCTGAAAAATGTGTGTCGAGGAAAGTTGCAGCGATAAGAATAGGAGAAATGCTGGATAGATGAGATTTATGTCACTAGAAATTTCAACTTATGAAATCCAAATTTCAAAATATTGAAAATGGGGTTTAATATTACTGAATAAAATACACTCTTATTTACAAATACTTTAATCTATATCGCAAAAATTTAAAAATGTGTAAAAAAAACGTGTTGTATTCAATTTCTAACAAACAGAAACAGGGCAGTTCGTTCCGTCAGAAGAAGAAAGAAGAGGAGGGAAGAATGAAGCGACAGCAGGCGATGCGTTCCGCCATTTGTACGCTTTCGCTTTCGTTCTAGCGCCGGCCCCGAGAAGAAAAACTGCGCCTCCTCGCAGAGAAACACGGTACATATTGGGTCGTAAACCGTCATTAAATATTCATTCGTTATTCGCAACCGATCGGCTGCCGTCCCGGAGGGCTCGTTTCCTTGATCTTTAAGCGTCGTTCGCGCGGGAGGAACGACCCATAAAGCATCGTTCCGCGACCAGCACGTAGCAGACATTTCTTTTCCTGGCCTTCGCTATTGCCAGCGATCGAGTTGCCGAACGTGCAACACGAACATCGCGAGTCTGTTCTCGATATGGTTGAGGCGACGGAAATAAGGTCAGTTGGAATTTTTAGGTGGCAAACTGATGAGATCGCGAGATCGTGGCTCTAAGATTATTCGTTTAAACTGCGAGCACAGTTTTAAAACTTGTATAGTTAAAAACTGATATTATACTTAAGTAACAAGTAACAAATGAGTATATTATACTTAAAGAAACAAGGGTAACAAAGGGAAACGCAACAAGGAGGATATTTAGGTGAAAGAAAAGAGAATTTTAGTTTTAAATAGTAATTTTAGTTTTACAGATTTAATTTTGAAATCTACACGTGTAAGTGATTGTGTTAAGGGTTGGAGATATTCATGGTTTCAATCCTGTACTTTAAATATTTTTTCACTAGACAAACAGCATTAGCTGTCTGTTATTTTAACACCGCGCCAAGTAAAGAACGTTTAAACGTTTCACGTAATTTTTATTGAACGATCCTCAGTCGCATAAGTTGAACGTATGATTAAAATTAAAATTAAAGCTTATAATTGTCACAGTTACACTGTGATAACCCGTTTTCAAACTAGCGGAAAATTGATAAAAATGAAGTTAAATCGACGGTAATAGATTAAGCGAAAAGAATAGGAAGACGTGATTTAAAAATCGAATTAAAATGAATAATAATCAAAAAGGAACAGTATTAGAAAGTTAATCGAATAATTCTTTCAAAAAGGTGATTGCAAGGTAATTTTATTTTGCAAGATCTGCGAATAGATTTATACGATGTTCTTTCAATGAAATGACTTGCCGTGTAACAATAACGCAAAAATTGCATCAATGTCTTCTACTCACGTCTCAAGTAGCAAAAAAGATGTACCTGTTATCGCTGAAAGGTGAATAAGATGTGTAGAAGTTGGGGAATTAATACGAACACTTCGTTAAGCGAACCAGGCGGCGACAATTGAAATGTGACAACGTGCAATGGAACACTCGATTGCAGGGCGGTGAAATTACCCGTTAACGGAGCCCGGGGATGCGATTACCGTTGGCGTAAATAAAAGACGATTGACAAAACACGGTGTCAATTAACGAGAAAGAAAAATAGAGGCACAGGAATGGAATTCTGTTAATAAGGATTCTGTTCCGATTTTTGCGCCAATTGAGCACCGTTCCGGTTCTTTTGTCCGTCGAACAATTTGCAACGTGGCTGTTGCAGCTTTAATTCAACCGTTGCTCGTGTATCGCGTGCGCGCGCGCGCGTATTTTTGCCGCTTTATTTTCGTTACTAATTAACGATCGTTCCTTTTCAGCGGGGCATCCATCGTTTCGAGTCGCGAAGTTTCATTTACAAAACAGTCGCTTCGAAACGCATCCGTCAGTCCGCCTGTCCGCGCCGGATAAACGATGAATACGCGAAACGTCGTCGAGCGTTATCCTGCGAGCTGTAATTATTTTAATCAAGGGCACTCTAACGGTTAGCGCAAGTGATTTTGACAATTCTTTCGCGTGTGCTTCTTACGATTTCAGGCTGAAATTTTCGCGAACAGTTCATTGGTTCGGTTAAAAGTCAATAATGTAAGAGGAACCAGATAATCAGGGGTGACGATGGCCAGAGTGGTCATTAGGGCCCCCATAAATCAGAGGTCCTCAATAAGGGTTGGGACCGAGTATGCACGAGACTCGGTCACGACCGTTAACACTTTCCAGGCTTGCACCAACGGCGGGTTTGTTTTTCGGGAAAGTGCAAAGTGGGGATGCGCCCATAAAAGCATGAAAAAAGGGCATAGTTAGTTAGTAAGACAGCAACCGTATTTTACGAACGAAAGGCTATTTTGTAAAAGAATAAAGTACCCCTCACAATAATCTGTTATTGAAGATAACGAGATACAAGCAACTGGACTTGATATATTTTAATTACAATATATTTTAATCGCAAAATCTTGTGTTTCGGTTCACCGTTTCAGTGACGGAAATCTTCTAAAATCAGACGAATTAAAAAATTGTTAACTGAACTTAAAACAATTCTGATAAGCGTTTAAATAGCAAAAATTCAACGGTAAACGGAATATCAAAGATTTATTTCCAAAAACGACGATCTTTTAAAGAACGAAGAAACTCCTTCAAAGATTAGAAGTTTGATTTTATTCTACTTTGTTTACACAAAGAACTTATTTTGCTATCGACAGAATGTGTGTTAACCTAAAGCTTGTCAAAATTAACGACAGCCAGTTCCTACATCACCTCTCAATCGTTCTCCGCTTCGTCGTTCAACTTTTCCCCTCAAATCATAAAGCGTTTAAGAGATTAAACGCTGATCAACGCAAGAAGGCTCGAGCACGTGTGTACACCTACGAAGATATGCGTACCGGGACGCTGTTTTAGCCAGGAGAAACTGTAAACTAATTATGTATTTGTAATTCGGTGAGCGGATTGCGTTTATTCCATTCCGTCCACGGCACGGGACGTTAATTTGTCGCTATTCAGCATGCGACTTGCGCCCTTAACAAAGCTTCGTCGCTCGTTATGATGCAAATTGCCGAACGGAAAATGAAATTCTGCGAGAAAACTTTTTGCCCCGCTAGCCCTACTGCGTTCTGCTGTTCACACGAGAAGTAACCACGAAGTTCAAGCGGCAGAGGGGTCAGGGAACAGGAAGAAAAAAAGGGCGACGGTCTCGCAAACGAATTCACAGCTGGACAACTTAAGAGGCTGCGCCTGTAGATTTTTATGCACGCAACCTGTAAAGTTGGGTAAACAAACTCCAACCCTTTCGCTGCTCCATTTTCCACCGGACCACGCTTAATTAATCTACGGTTTTAACTTCATTTCGCCGAGCAACGTTCTACATTCTTCCTTGCGATTTCTTTATGTAACTGTGATTCGTCGAACTTTAATTTCTTTCTTTTCGAAAAGTTCTGGTCGATAAAGGCTTCGTTTGTAAAGTAGAATTTCGTCGCGTTTTTCCTGTTACATAGATTTTGATAGAGTTTGAGTGTGATTTATAGTAGATCTTTTTAATTTTTCTTTGCAACCGCATTTCAAATTAAATGCATTTATCCCGAATAAATGTGGGTTAATTAATTCTCTGCTTCGAATTATTTCCATCTGCAAGGCTTTACCTATCCATAGCAATAATTTGCATTAAGAAAAGGTAAATATTGTACAAATTTTATTTTTTTTTTTTTTGTAATTCAAAGAAACGGCTTGGTACTATGATAACTTTGACTTTACCTTTTCGTTTAATTACGTTTATTTCAGTATATTCTTTAGAGTTAAATTTAACAATACGTTAACTTTATTATATAATATATGTGTAGGATTCTTCCACGGAATAACCGTTGGAGATACATTGTATTTGTCCGTAAAATAGCCGTTACAAAGATGACACGGCTCGCCGCCGTGTCGATAGTCAATTGTTTTTGGTAAACTTGTTGCGATCGGCAAATTTAGCGGCAGTCGTTTTCTTGCGTGCATAAGAAGAAGAGTTGCTTAAAGCAGTGCCGCTCAAAGTCTTATTCTTTTTCTTGCGTGTTCAAATAAATTAACCTTTCTTGTGTGTTTTTCTTTTAATAAACTGTTGTTTCTATTTGTTTATGACTCGTGTGTTTTTCCCCTTCATCCTTATATCCTACATATGTTCATATATTATATATGCCATAGCAAAGAATTATTCCCGATTCGAAATTCTTGCACGCTCGAACGTATGTATACCTTTTCAACAGATCATCCGTCATCCATAAATCTTAGCTGCTCATTAGCAAATCATGGTGACATAGCCAGGAGCGATTAAACACCTATTCGAACTAATTATCGATTTCCTTGGCCGCGATCGTTACATGAATTATTCAATGAACGAGCAAAACGTCATCATTAGAGGAATTACGGGGTTAGCCGGCCGTTAATGAATCATCCTCGCATGAGCTGCCTGCAGTAAATTGGCCCGCGCGACTAATATATAATTATTCGCGACAATTCGGGGACACGCGTGGCCCGATAAATTTCTCACAGTTTGTCGGCTATCAAACAACGATCGGGCCCGGCCCTCTGTTGCGAAACGATAAGCTGTCGCTCGCAGCGCATGCGAATCGAACGCGAAGAATTGATACGCGATTGACGAACGATAAACGAAATGTGATCTTTCAACGTGTTCCAGTTATTCTACGCGATTGCTCGAAAATCAGGCCGTCTGAGTGGGGACGAAGGAGGTCGTTGGCAAACGGGAGGATATCAATTTCCGTTGTCCTCGCGGAACGCGGACTTCCGTTTTCGCGATCTCTCTGGGAAATTATCTGTGAAATTTGATAAAACTCGTCGACTGTTTGTCCGATTTCATGCACGATTAGACGGCACCGTTTCATTGTCGCCTCGAATCCTGTCTCTCGTATTTTTCGCCGCGTACAGGATCGCGGAATACCTCTTTCGTGACAACGGAAGCGTTAATGTCACGTGACTTAACTGGTTGTGGACGGTCGGTGAAAAAGAATTGTTTTTGGAAATTCTCTTGGGATGCAAGATTTTGTTCGATTACAGAATTGATAGATATGTTGAAACAGTTTCAGAGAAAAAGGGAGAGCTTTGATTGTGTTCAGCAAGAATTTGCAATTATTTGTGAGAAGTTGACTATGATTTGTTTCCTTTCTCTGTTTCAGGTAAGCATTGAATTTTATTGGAACGAGACTTCCAGAGGGTGAATTGAATTCCTGTAAGTAATTCAATGAACGTTTGATAATATTATGTTCGAAAAACAGATATCGTGTTTCCCTTGTTCCTAATACGCCGGTAAACATATAATTTTAAACGCATAAATGTACGTTCACATAAAAATTTGCACAAAACCTAAACAAACAAAAGTTCAACGAAAACCTGAACGAATCCAAGAGTATACAACGTTTTCGATTCGATTCAACTAAGCAGTTCTTTCAACGCCCTTCCTCCACCGATTACGCTTTCCGGCACCGTGGTCCCACGACGAGGTTACATTTCTCCGCGGGTTCCCTTATTTTTGGCATCCCCTGCGTTAACCTCGATCCTCGTTTCACCAGCGACGCAACGTTTTCGATTCGATTCAACTAAGCAGTTCTTTCGACGCCCTTCCTCCACCGATTACGCTTTCTAGCAACATGGCGCCGCGGCGAGGTTACATTTTTCCGCGGATTCCCTTATTTTTGGCATCCCCTGCGTTAGCCTCGATCCCCGTTTCACCAGCGACGGGTTTCCGTCGCCGTTTCGTCGGGACAAGCGTGCCCCAGAAACGTGACTGGACGACGGAAGGACGCGTCCGGGAAAATAAAGCCGGCGCGCGTTCGCTTGCTCGGGGAGCGTAAAAATGGCGGACCGGGTCGCCGGGAATTTCTGAAGCCGATGCTGGTGATAATGGGGCGGGCAAAAACTCCACCGTCTCGACGAAAAACGACCGGAAACGCGAACTTCGTTCGCTTTTGTTTCGCTTCCGTGTCTCTTGAAAGGTGGCCGAGGAAAAGCTTTGCCCCGCTTCAAGACAGATTAATGCGAATTTTAAGTGGCACGGCTTTTACTTAAACTCGGAACATAAACGCGGCCGAATTTTACGACCGACGGAATCCTGTAGCAGTCGGGGTACAGGTGCTTCGCGATGAAATTCATAACCAAGTCGAAGTTGAAAGTTGTGAGCCGTAGGAATTCGAAATTCCCGGCTATAACGCGTGAGCAACGAGAAACAAAAGATATAGTATCGTCAGGCGGAAGACGTTAAGTGCCTCGTGCGTCAGTCGCGAATTAACCATGTACAGGCGCCCCTCGACTTTCGCACATTTTTAAAAATTCAACTTTTTAACACTAGAACTACCAGAGCAATTAAAACGACCAATTGGTGATTATTCATAGCAGTCTTATAAATTCACTGTGGTAAAGCTTTCAAAATTTACTATGATTTTCTGCAGGAAGTATAAATAAAGATTTGTTTTTTATGTATTCAATACCTTTTCATGTAATTTTCAGTTTGATCTCTTGTATGTAAATACGTACACTATAATTGTTGGTAGTTCTAGTGTTGAGCTTCTGTAGGAGCTTTCTGAGGCTTCTAAAGGAGCCTCAGAGGGGACATCCGATTATAGGCATAAGATTACAATGTTGTTTCGATCAATACTTTAAAACACAATTTTTAGTGCATATCTTTTAACATCCCTCTACTTTTGAACATTCAACATTCGGACACACACTTTCAGGAACCAATTTTGGTGATAGATTGTACGGATGCTTGTGAGCTTGTGATAGGATTAACAAGACAATTTTCAATAGAATCGAAAGTGGAAATTTGATAAAAGTGGAAATCAAGCGTTTCTATCAAACATGCAATGTTTTCATTTACTTTCGTTATAAATTAAGGATATTGTAGCTGTTTCTGCGACTAACTCGTAGAAATTTTCCTGAAGTATAAATTATAGAATTTTTCTAAAATTAATGTGCCGAACATTAAATCACAAAGGTATGGTGATATAATGTTATAATTGGACGGCTAAAAGTTTTTAACAATCGTAACGTTAGTATCAACGCGTTAAAATGCACGCGTCAGGCGAAATTTATGTGCGTCTACCGTCAAACCCATGAGCCGTGGTACGTTTCGGTGTACAAGTTCCGTCGCGAAGTTGTTAATTCGCGTAATTAATTTCACAGGGATTAACAGGCCGACCGGGAACTTGGCGTGATTCAAAACTCGTGATTCGGCTCGTAAATCTAATTAATGGCTAGTTAAATGTGACTGCGATGTTAAGGGGTCGGAAGTCTAGGAGGTGGAAGTTTTGGGAAAGATAAAGGAGACAATGGTTAAGGGAATGAACTGTGCTTTGTTGGTCTAAAACGCTTGGCAATTAAGTGTTCCTGCTTCAGATCAGACAATCGTGCGACAACATTAAACGTTTTCGAGCCTTTAACCACTGAGGCACTTAAAATCGTATAAAATCATTGTACGTTAGAATCTAGTCGCCATTCATTAAATGTACAACATGTATTACTGTTTTTTATTTGTAACAAACAGGATATTGAGTTATCAAAAATTAATTGCTAATATCTTTCAGACTATTTGCGACGATTTTCTTTTCTAACATTAACTATATGTATGTCTACTAGGAATTTCGTGTGTGATCGGATAATGTTTATTTTTTTTTTTTTTTATTGTCCCTTTGTAATTTGTAGTCGCTTCCTTTGTTTTAGTTGTACATTGTATTTTACTCGCATTTAACAACTATAATAAAGGTTCATGTACTGAATACAGTTGCACATTAATAATGGTAATAATGTGCTTTATTGACAATAATAATATACTTTATTAACACTATTTTTATTTATACTTCTTGGACTTTAATTATTAAGAATTAATTTGTTTCGATGAAACTTAAATTTTTAGAATACAAGTTTTTTTTATGACAGATACTTTTATTTTTCACATACTCTGCGTACAATCGTTTTCTAAGCAAAATTGTTTAACCAACGTGAAACTTCTTTACGTGTAGGTATGGAAACATAAATTAATGTCGTTATCGATTATACATAGGGCTCAGATCCGAGGCCCCAGATAGCTGGAATCCAATCAAAGATAAACCAGCGGAACAATTCGAAATGGGCGTAGAATTAATATCGTGGTCAAACCCGTTCTGAACCGAATGCCGTTTGAATATTCCGGATAATTTTGATCGCACGAAATTCGTGATTATCTTTCAAGTGGCTTCGTCTGCGAGATTGTAATGAGAGAAGATATTCGAAGATTGCGCCTCCGGCCAAAGTGATCGTGCCATTTTCCTACGAAACGACCGAAGAATGTTTGGAATCAGTGTACTCAGAGATGTGTTCAATTATAAAAAGTCATATAATTTTCTGACGATGATTAATGTCATATAAACTGATTTTTACCTTGGTACCTTGTTCGTTAAGGTATTCTACTAAAGATTGTTGTATGTTATTTTCAATCAATTCAAATGCATATTTAAAAAAATCATAGAAAAGGTTATGAAATACAAACTGAACAAGTGAAAATTCTGTATTTAACAAATTATTATGCTCTGAAGAAATATAAGAAGTTAAAGTTTAACGTAATTGCTTTTAACACAAGTGTCGCTGTTTCCAAGTAATTATTTGTAGTTATTGTTAAAAAATTTCAATTCCTTTACAACAGCATGAAAATTTAATTTAAACAAATTCCATTGGAAAGTTAATGGTATATGTTTAATAACATTTCCAACGATTGCATATTATTAAGCAACAAATTTCCCAATCGTCAGTCAAAATTGTATAGTATTGTATGTTTCAAATTGAACGAGCCAGAATCAACTACGTTTAACCAAACAAAGTACTTCGCTGTCTGACAAACTATTTACTTATACTACTGATTGTGGCCGAAGCTTGTTCTGCCGACTCTTCCAGAACGAATTGAAATCCCAGGGTGCAACGCGAATTCCTTTGTTCCGTCCCAGAGATGCAGAATCAAACAGGCAGAATGTAAGGAAAATGATGCAAGGGATTTCGGGATGTTTGTTTGATACACACCATTTAGTACTGCTACCATTCCACCATCTGAGAACGTAATGATTTCGAAGCTTTATTAAATCCACTTGCAAACCTTTAATTGCTTTTATAATATTCCTTTTCGAACAAATCGTTGTGAAACGAACAATTTTCTTTAAAAATCCGTTTCTATTGCACGGATCAAAACTTTAGAAATTGAAAAAGGAAATAGAGTTCCTGTGAAATAAACTGAATTTCATTCCGTAAATTATCGTGTTTCCATTCATCTGAGCTGCACAAATATAATACTTAATTAGCGATCACAAATATTTATGTGTAAATTCCATTTTCATGAATATAAAATTTCTATGTCGTCATTAACTGAAGGATGAATAGCGAATTCGAGTCCCCGAGAAATTTATGTCGAATCGATGGTCGTGTATTTGCATTATAAAGCGTTTTCCAAGGAAATTTAACTGCTCCCAGGTTATGAACGCGTCTACCTTTCACCTTATTGTTATCCGGTGTAGTGGAACAGAATTTGAAAGAAGTTGAAAGAGCAAATTTGTACCATTAACGCGTGTTCTTTGTGCCGATACAAGAATGCGCGAGAATTCCATCTGTTTTAAATATTCCCACGACTTCCTTCCATCCGAGGTATCCCCGACTATGCAGCGGCGTGTACCCGAATGGAATTTCTAGCACGTTCGCCGTTACCTTTGAATGATAAAACGTGTTCTTGCACGATTCTTTATAACGTTCCCCGGGAACGTTACGTTTCGTCAACAACGTTTCGCGTTACACGCGTCATTTAATATTCGTTAACTCTAGATACATAAACATGCATGGGTGATACACTGTTCATAAACATTCGTCTCTCAGACGGACATGTTATATTGATGATTTTTGTTTTATAGAATACAAGCATCAATAAAACATACTTTAAATCGGAAAAGTTGTTTACTAATTTTCCGAAATGAAAACGAACACAATATTTATTCCAAGCAATCGAAGTTCATCTTTCTAACTCTTTCATTTTAAAAGTTACAAGTGTTTACGTATTTTATGCGGTCTTTGAGACGAATGTTTATGAATGTAGGTTTTAACTATAGTTCTCGATGCATGAACAGAAGAATCATCATTGCTGCGTTAAAAACGATTCGAGTTCTATGAACAATTTTTCGTGGACGATCAATTGCAGCATTATATGTACAACTTCCGCATTTCAGTTCACGAAAATTAAACGACGAAGATAATAGAAACTGTTATACATTTATTTTTAAACAGGGTAATGTCATTTCACGTGTATTAATGAAATTAGATTTTATGTTTCTTAACTTCAATTCAGTCTACTTTCTTCTACACTACTGCCTTTTAAGTAATTGTGACTCTTCCAAGCACGTCAGGCTTTTCAAAAGCAACGCGAAATACAATTCAAAACTTGTATCTTCCTGAAATTCACTACCCTGGAAAATATATTTTCCAAAAATGTCTCGATCTATGAAAGTTCGATGCCGAATGAATTTCTTTCACTATATGTTTTGTGTGTTCCATGTGTACAATAAATATAAATCGCATTGATATATCATCGAATGTTATCTTTTAAATAATATTCTTTTTTCACTATTTTATGTACAGTCATAGCGCAAACGATGAAATTGATGATAGAAGTTTCAAAGTAATCTAAGAACGTAAGTGCAATCTAAATGTCCAAGGAAACGCAAAAGCTTAGGGTCAGTCAAAAGCTACAAGAGAACCGGGAGGTGTAAGGTCAACACGAAGGGCTGAGGGAACCCATTAGTCCAAAAACCGGGGAAATCAAAGGGACTGCGATAGATTCAAAGGGGCCGAGGGAATCAAAGCTCTAGAGCCAATCTAAAGGGCGAAATGCTCTCTATAAGGAGATTCGTCTACAAGAATCCAAGAGAAACTCCTATTTCTACGCGAAACTATCAGCGCTGTTGCATAATTTACATATATATACTTTAAGCACCAAAAGTAAACAATCTACAGAAATAAGTTAAATAGGCTAAACGTTTACAAAGAGGATGTGATGTTGTTCCCGAATAATTCTGATAAGTGTGATGAAAAATCTGTTAGTAAATGGAATTTTAACTTTGGCAAAATCTTATGTATTAACTTAAAGTATAATTTAATAATTAATTATGACTATACACATAATAATAAGTGTCTGTCCCTTACAACACTAAGCAATAATATAAGATAATTGAAATACATTAAGATCACTCTAATTCACACACGCACTGTCCTAAACTTTAACTCAACTACGCGACTACTCTCTATGACTTCTCTATCTATAATGGCTAATCAGAGTCAAA
This sequence comes from Tetrapedia diversipes, assembly GCA_033822845.1. Lineage (NCBI taxonomy): Eukaryota > Metazoa > Arthropoda > Insecta > Hymenoptera > Apidae > Tetrapedia > Tetrapedia diversipes. Next base: position 35,058 of record JAOPTO010000774.1, read on the forward strand.
CCGAACCACACACACTCATACACAACACTCTCCATACACACTCTCTATGATTCACACGCGACATGTCAACCGTTATGCCTAACAAAATCATTTTACAGTTACTTGAAATTTTTATATTGAAACGAAAAAATTTACAGCTTATCGATCTGTGCGCCAAGAGCATTACAGCGGAAGGGTTAAACACGGTTTGCTGTACGGATTCCGGGAACGTTTATAAACTGGCTCTGTTTTTTTTTAATTGGGCCAACTACGTGGCGCGAATCAGCTCGCTGCTCCCAGTTTAATGAAACGAGCCGATTCGGGCCACTTTTAGCTCGTTGTAACCAATTTAGCCCCGGAGTCGAGAAGCGGCGTCGGATGAAGGAGCGAGTATCGCGAGCGTTGTTGCGCGATTTAAGTGTGCAACGCCGATTATGAGCGTTTTAGTGAAATTTCTTTGCGCGAGACTAATTTGCCCGGATGGAAAATTCGATCTCTGCGAAGAGGAAGAGATTATTGCATCGTTACACGTATACGTGGAAATTGTTTTAAGGCTGAGTTCAGCGATTCGTCGAATTGGTGATTCAAACGCGGAGGAAACAGTGAACTCTTGTAGAAAGTGTCTTATTATTATTACTATTATTACTATTATTATTATTATTATTACTATTATTACTATTATTATTATTATTATTACTATCATTATTATTATTATCATTATTATTACTACTACTACCATTATTATTATTATTACTACTACTACTATTATTATTATTATTACTACTACTATTATTACTATTATTATTATTATTATTATTATTATTATTATTATTACTATTATATCTTTTTTTTCATATGTTTCTAAATTTCTAAAACAAATGTATTATTAATTACTCATTGCCAGAATTCCCTAGTATTTTACATTTATCGAACCCCTAAAGAGAAGTTAATAAATTGCAGTATCGACAATATGAATTTTCTTAAAATCAGAATAAAAGCAACAGAATTCGATCGATAGCAAAAATATACAGTACACAGTAATTTCTAACCTGTAAATACCGACAATACGATTACTTCTAACTCAACTCTGCCAAGCGGCAGACACTCTTACACTCTTTTGGACCTAATACGAATGTGATTTTGTTGAACATAGTAATTTTCACGTGGAACTTGTGAAATTTTTATAAGACCCCGATTTAATTTGTTTATTTTGAAATTGCACTTTCGCAAAGCTCAACGAGCGCTCTGCAAATTGATTTCTGCCGAATTTTAGCGAGCTTCGTTGAAAAGTGGTTCCCAGGAATTCCAATAAACCTGGTAGTAAATCAATTTTTGAAACTTCCAACGAGTCCTCGAATCATCGCGAGTCAATCTCTAAGATCTTCAATGGAATCCCCTCCGTAAATCAGTTTCCAGAAATTTTAGTGAACTTCCCACAGGGGCAATCCTGAACGCTTCCTTCGGATTCCTCCGCAAATTAACTAAAAATTCCACCGCTGATCTCTACCGTAGATCAATTTCGCGTTGAATCTCGAGAGATTTCGTAACAGAAATCGTTCGTCGAATATTTTCGCGGTGTTTCCGCCAGGAAATTACGAGAGGTGTCGGTAAGCCCGGCTATAAATCCGCGCGATTTAAGAGGAGCACCGGAAGTCCGAACATATGCTTTATTTCAGCGGCGATCGATCCCGGTTGTTCCGGAGGGGTTTTCAGCGAAATCAATTTCCTCGCGACAAGGTTAAGGAGGGGAAGAAAACAGGCGGAAACGAGGTGAAAAGGGGGCGAGAGGGAAGACGGAGCGAGTTTGTTCGCGACCAATCGTCTTCCATGGGAAAGCATTACGCGAATTCATAAATTTCCCTAGACGAAGACCTTAAAAGAGGCGTGGAAGTTGGCGAAGGAAATTGCAGTGCTGTCTTGAGGAAAAATTCTGTTGTCTCCTATATAAAAAAAAAAGAGAAATGAGAAGAAAAGAATAGTTGCGAATATTTTATCGATTGAAATTGTCAATTCGACAGATCGATCAATTTAATGGGAAATAAGCCAAATAGGAAACTGTTAGTTCGATATTTTAAAGCATTCCCTTTTTCTACCATTTTTGCTTTCGTTTGGTATTAATTTCTTGGATGGAATTAATTAACTAACATTATACGTATTTTTACGATAACTATAACGAAAAGGAACTATAAAACATAACTTATTTAATTTTGTCGCTGGAACTTAATGTTAATTAACTAACATTATGGATATTTTAACGACAACTATAATGGAAAGGAACTATAAAATAAAAGTTATTTAATTTTGTCGCTGGAACTTAATGTTAATTAACTCACATTATGGATATTTTAACGACAACTATAATGGAAAGAAACTATAAAATATGAGTTATTTAATTTTGTCGTTGGAGCGATCGAATTACCCAGTTCAACGATTAGGACAGCGGGATATATAATGCAATTGTTTATAATGCGATTCGTATATTTTATCATTCATTGGACTGCAATTTCTGAATGCAACGGAATAAATAAATAAATTTTGCCGGTGTTGTTCATGCGATACAATTTTAATTACCAGCGGAAGATTAATCGGCCGGCAACGATGTCCCCTTTGTATTTCACGATCCCTAGGATTTTATCGTATATTTTATTGAGAGCTCGCCGGTATTTATAATACAATTTTGATCACTTTTTTAATTCCGTGGCTTTGCAGCGCTGAATCCGCCGGTCGCGTCGGGATCAGAATTGGACGATAAAAGTTGAAGCACCGAAAGTTAAATTAAAACGAAAGGAAGACAAATGAGGGAAAGGTAGAGTCAACCGCAGAACTTTTCAGAAGGATCCGCTTTAAACAAGAGGAAATCAAGCTGATAGAGCTTCACGAATATACCGATAAATGTACGGTTTCATTAGCTACTGTAATTACGCCAGGAAAAATGAGCACGCGCAAACAAATTTAATGTTTTACGTTCAACGTCAATTAAACTCGATATTTTTGTGAAGAATATTAAATTTCAAACGAAAATTGAAACACTGAATCAATTTCCTACTACATTCGAAACGGCCAATCAAATTGATAAAAAAGTATCAAGAAAGAGGTACAAATTTATATTTTACCACGAATTCAACGTAATACACCGTTCGCGTGCATAATAATGCAACTAATGTAACAAACGATTTCCAAAAACCATCGATCCCTTAACAAACACGCATGTTGATGAACCCACATCGAACTCCTAATACTATCCAATGATAAATAAATTGATCAAACAGAAATTACATAAAAATGACCATCAATAATTTTTTACGTGATTTTGCATTAAAATGGCAAACTGAACCAAAAAAAAAGGAAAAAAAAACATTAAAACACAAAACCTTGACGTGACGCGTTAAAATGGCAGACTGAACCAAAAAAAAAAGGAAAAAAAAACATTAAAACACAAAACCTTGACGTGACGCGTTAAAATGGCAGACTGAACCAAACATAAAGGAAAAAAAAAACATTAAAACACAAAACCTTGACGTGACGCTAATTAATGCACCCAGGAGATCATTGTACACCGCGAGAATCGGCACTCGAGGATCCGAAAGCGGCGCAGCAGCCATAGCAACGGGGAGGCTTAGCTTAAACGTTAGATCAACAAGCTGAGCGAGGCATCGCGTTCACCGTCGTTAGCGGCGCAAACGTAGAGACGCCGCGTATCGCTTAAGAAAACTCGAGTCCTCGAATAATCCATAGTTTAATGCGATACACAGTTCCCCCAGCTCGGTATCTAATTCTTGGCCGCCGACACCGTTGCGCGCTGGAAGTTGGCTAATGTCGTCCCGGAATGGATTACCGTCGAGCGAAACGACGATACAATGCCCTCGCGAACGTTCTCCCCCCCCCCCTTCGCCCCGCAAATCGGTTTAACTTCGCAGCCGATCCACAAAGCGGAGTCGACTCTGTCAGGTAATACGCATGGACAAAAACAAATTCGACGTCGGGGAAGGGGTTGTTAACCCCTTGACGACGAGCTTCGCGAATGGTAACGTAAATTCACGTTTGTTTTGTATGTTGGTTTAGCTACGAGAACGGTGCGTTGCTCTCGAAAGACTTCCCGACCTTATTGAATCGACTTGTGTGGCGAAAAGGTTTGCTTTTTGATGAGGTTGATGATGTTGCAATTGGAAGTTGTTCTGGCGTCAAAATTTGAACGACAGAGTTTTTCTTTTTATTCAGCTCTATCAATCCTTTTACAGGGTTATTAACGACATGCACGTTGCTTTGCATGTCAGCATTGTGCTATACATACACATACATTTATACAGTTTATACAGAATACCTTATAACTGAATATAATTATAAGTGTAGCTGGCGATTTGTTAGAAATTTGTATATTTCTAGAAGCATTCTAGTGATTTGTTTAAAAATTCGCTCATTGAGAAAGAGGAAAAATAACATTTTTGGAAAATTGTTTTTGAATCAATTCGTTTCTGCCATTGTCATACAGTGGGCATTGCCAAATTACATGGAAGAACCACGGTTAAATTAACCGTGTAATGATATTCATACTAACCTACTGGAATTATTTTTGGTATAATCGTTACTGTTTTTATTTACATACAAAAATTAAAGCCCGTCCCATCTTTGGGACATTGGCGGAATGTACTATAGCTAACTAGGAAAACAAAATTGCACAAAATTGCATAAAGTTGTTTATAAATGTGATTCGTAACTCTTCACTTTCGCATACTAAAAATATTGACGCGCGAGTCGCTAGTAAAAAGTTTTCCCACGGTATACATCTAAAAGTGTTCCACATGCTTCTCGAACTGACCAATTGAATTTCATGGTCCTTTTCGAGGAAGCAAACGATGTGTCTTGGTGTACTCACGCGAGGGATCGCCAAGTTTTCAGCGACTCTACGACGGCTCAATGGTACAGAGGAACGCCATCGAAATCGATGAGACAGGCGAAAGTTCGGACAATGGAAGGAATATATTGAGGTATTAAAGAACATCTGCTGGGGTTAGTAATTTCGTAAAATGCAGTCTCGAAGGCAGCTCTCTACGATGATCGAGTTGGCGAGCTCGCCTCTCTAAACTCGACCGAACTTTCCCGTTTCGCGGATTAATGTTGAAGTTTCGAAGCTGCAATATTTTCAAGTAATTACGTTGAAATCTTGATCATCTTGTGAGCAAAAGCTGACGTGTTTCAGAGTAGTTAGTGCGATGCACCGTAATTTGAATAATGCCGAAGCTTCTTCGATCGTTTTGTGTTTGAAATTTATTATTACGTGGCAGCTGTTTCCTTTGGGAGATTTGGTTTCAGAAAAATTGGATAGGCTAAAAACTGTAACCGTATATTTTGAATTTATAACCTGGTGTGTCTTTATTATTTGTTTTTGCTTGTACAGTGATCGAACTCACGAAGGACATAATAGTATTCGGCTAGTGTCGCGCGTCGCAATATATATGGAAGTGTATGCATGTTTGTGTGTGTGTGTGAGTTTGTTTTTATATATTTATGTAGGATTGCGTTGTTGCAGTCTTTCCACAGTTTTAAAGAAACCTAGACACTAGGGAGGATTTCGTGAAATCCGTTAGGATTGGTTGTAAGTGGGGGGACACCATCTTTCGAGGGATGACGATCTTTCTATGTAACGCGACATAACGGACGACAGTTAGTCGATTCCCATCCGGCAAATAAATAACTAAAGATTGACTTACAAAACCAAGAAATCCACATTTGGCGCCGTTTCTCGAGCCGCACCGATCCCGGAAACTTCGCCCAGGGGACGCGTGGCGTTTCAGCTCTTTCCTGTCTCGCGGAAACACGATCCCTCAACGCCTGGGATTCTCCCCGAGCACCTCGGGATCTTTCCTAGGCGCACGGAGTTAGGAATTCGTCCCGACGGCCAGAGTTTCGCGGCGAGAAAATCCGAAACACGCCCGCGTCGCGACGAATCCGCTGATATATGGCGCGGTTTCCTCGCGAGCGCACGAGGAACGATAGGACATCGAGAAGCGGAGGGTTGAAGGGGGAGGGGGATACGGGAAGGGCGTGTAAAGCCAAGTCCTTTGGAAACACCAGAGAAAAACGGTTGCACGGAATTTTTCCGCCCTCCCCCGCCCCTCAACCTCTCTCACTCCCTCTATCACCCTTTCTCACTCCCTCTATCACCCTTTCTCACTCTCTCTCTCACCCTTTCTCACTCCCTTTCTCACTCCCTCTCTCACATTCGCCCCCTTTTTTCTCTCTGTCTACCTATCTAGCTCTATCTTTCTCTCTCCCTCTCACACACTTCCCCCCTTTTTCTCTCTCTTTCTCTCGTTCTCTCACGCCTCCGGCCTCTCGCGAGAGCGTGATTTACAGACCGCTCCGAATCCTCGATGACAGAGGAAATTTAACGTCTGCCCGGCGGTGAGCCGCGCGCGATCGAACGATTTGTTTGGCAAAAAGAGAGCTCGGGGAACCGGCGGGTTCAACCGGGAAACGGTTTTTCTGCCTCGATCCTTCTTTGCCGACGGTTGTTCCACGACCCCTGGCCCGCTGATTCGTTTCTCCGTCGATTTCTAAGGATTTCCCAGGATAGGAACGCCTCGTTTCGTTCGTTTCGTCGGGGATTTTTAGTTTGGACTTCCTATTTCCTTCTACCATCGAGATTTCGTTGGTCGACGGGAGGAGGGAGGGTTCGTTGGTTCAGGCGTTGATACTGAACCGATTGGTGTTCTCGGTTGTACATATTTTAATTAACGAAATTTATTAATGCGATCTTATGATTATTATTCTTATTAATGTGATCGATAGCGAAAGTATACAGTACACAGTAATTTCTAACTTATAAATACCCACAATGCAACTACTTCTAACTCAATTCTGCCACACAGTTCTATATTCAACTCTTGACTTATTATACAACTCTATGACTCAGTTTTTCTTGTCTTTCTTGACTCAATAGTCCCTTTTTCATAGAAAAAACCGTCCCTAGCCCTGTCCTCTCCCATCACACAGCTACGTTCTTCCACAACGAGCTCACCCAGACTCTAACGGTGTTTTCCGATGAGTCTGGCTTTCGTTTAGTCGACCCACGCTTTCACTTTTTCGATCCTTAAAACTGCGATACTATACATTCAAGGTTTGTGTAAGGTAAATTTCGTTTGACTTGATTCGAATCAATTTTTCACATTTTAACTTAGGACCAAGTCTTCGATTATTGCAAAAAGAAAAGCTTCTTTCGTTCGATAGCCGAGGTGACTGAACAAAATTTCAAGATAAGGGTTGCTTGTTCTCTTTTTTCTAGATCATCTAGATTGAATGAGATACGTTGGAATAGAATTACCTGAGATACTTGTGCTTGGAGAATATTCAGCGCATTGTTCATCGTTTCACGTGGGCTATTGTCTTGCAGAAGCCGATTGTCTGCCTTCTCGCGGGGAAAAAATAGGAAGGAAAGGAGGAGAGAAAGAGGAAGCTTCGCTTATTCCGGTTTTACAACGGCTCGCGGTTCTCCGTCTGCTCGACGTTGTGCTAGTGTTTCCACGTTTAACCAGGCAAACACTAAAATCTGGCTAAAACCCGTGAATCATGTGGGAAATCTAGAAAATTCACAAAATCATAGAATTAATCCGGAAAAATTCTATAGAAGTTTATAAAACTGCAAATTAAATTTTTAATTTGAAAATATCAAAAGTTTAAACTATAATTACAGATATTTTGATACACCTCAAGTTTTCATCCGAGCTTGAATATTTATTATTCAACAACGTACAAATTTACTGATTTAACTTTAAAAAGATAGTTACGTTAAATACAGTTTCAACATTTCGTAACGATAAAGTAAAGGTTTAGAAGTTTTAAAATTGTCTCTCCCGCCTCAACTCGGTATTGCACTATAAAAAGTTTGAAAAAATCGTTAAAATTCAATCTATAAAATTCGCGAAGAAGTCGAAGTCGTTCACGATTCTCATCGTCGCGGGCCATAGCGCCGTGGACTAACTCAGCGGCATCCTGATTGTCTCAGGTGTTTCGAGATACGGGGGCCTGCAAAAGTTTAGTCCCTTTCTTTGCCCGGTGAAATTGTTTCTTTCCGTTCGCAATTTCCACTTCGGAATTGAAGCTCACGGATAGCTAATCCCATGAAATACTACGTGGATTTTCCTATCGTCTCTTTCATACAACAATAACACCGACATTTTTCCCGCGAACAATATCCTGTATCCTATTTGTAGGATATAAAATGGCCGGTCCGATGCTGAACGAGCGAAACGGGAAAAAGAGATCGGAAAAAAGGATTCCGTGCCGTCAAATTTTGTGGCTATGCCCGACGAAGAAAAAAAGAAAAAGAAAGAAAAAAAAAAAATTGCTAAACTTTCAAACCCGTTTGCTTTTCTTCCCCCTTTCATCGCTGTTTTTCTAATCCAATTCTGCTGCCCGACCGGTTATCTCGCTCGCCACGGTTAATCTGCAGAGCGTACTCGAACTTCGTGGACTTTCGTTTAATTCTTCAAATGTTTGGCCATCTAGTTAGCTTGCACCGCCAGCTTCGGTTGCAAAAAGTGTTGCGATGGCTGAAGTGTTGCTGAACAAGCGATGTTTGACCGGAAACGCAGGGGGAGGCAGGTTGAGCAAACCTATGAAACAGGAACGGCTACGTGCGCGCACGCTGCGCTCGTGGGAAATTTACGGCCCGTGGTTGCACAAACAGCGGGGCACCATTTAAGGAATTCAATTATCCATTGTGTTGATGTACTCCCGAAATTAAAAGTAATTTCCACGGAACGAGTAATTCGTGATTGTTAGCGGACTTGTCGTTAATCGTGCATAAATTTAATAAATTATAATTATTGTTGTTGTTGTTATTATGAATGTGATCGATAACAAAAGCATACAGCACACAGTAATTACTAACTTTCTTGTTTCCATTGATGCTATAGAACCCACTACAAGGTTATTAGCAACATGCCCATTGCTGGACACGTCAATATTACATAATGGTTACAAGTGTGCTAATTTAAGTTTAAGTCTTACCACAACTATAGATACCGACAATACAACTACTTCTAACCGAACTCTGTCACGCGGCTCTATGTTCAACTCTCAACTTATTATACAACTCTATGACTTGGTTTTTCATTCAACAGTCTTTTCCTCCTTCGAAAAAATCCTTACAGGCCTTTTCTTTTCCCACCTTACGTTCTCTAAACACTGCCAACCCATCGGTGAATCGTTTCTCACTAACGGTTTTTTTCAATGGACCTATGGCTTTCGTCTAGCCGACCCACACTTTCACTTTTCCGGTCGTGGTCCTTAAAACTACGTTCCCCTAAGTACTTTTAAACTTCGTATTCCCTAAAAACCGCTACCTATTGCGTTTGCAATAGTTAAAAAATCAATGCTCTTTTTAGTATGTTAAAATTACGATACTATATTATCTGTTACGAAATACACAGCGAAGAATGTTAGATCTATTTATAGGAACGTTTTTCTATCAACTTCGGTGTTTCATGAAGTTCATCAGACACCTCGAGAACATTTTCTACGCGGCACTCCTCGATCGCTACGTTATACCGCGGTGCATTATAGTTAGGGTTTACTGCGGCACGATATAATTCAAAGTGCAGCTTAAATTTAATTCTCAAAATTAAATTCCGCGAGTACTTTAAGGGGCCGAGCGCCGCAGAACCCTCTGCTCTGTTTTACTGCGGCCGCGTAAGGGCGAGGCTCGACGTACGGCGCTGTAAATCTCAAACGGAGAAAGCTCGGGACAAAGTTGTCGGAAAATTAGCGTCGCTTTTGCCCGGTGCCGCTATAGAGAAAGCTCCTCTGTGAGAGGAGTAATCAATGAAGGTGATGTCGTCCCGTGAAATGAAACTCTCTGCCAAAAATATTTCCACGGAGCTGTGAGGTAGATTGAAGAGATAGAGAGATAGAGAGAGAAAAAGAAGCGTGTTTCTTTCTAAAAAATCACGTTTAGCTTAATCAAGTTTTCGTGTTCATGCAAAATCAGTTACTCGAGATCTAATTCTTTGGATTTTTAAGCGGTAGATACTACTGTTCTTCTTTGAAATGCCAATAATAATGAATGTCGGTAATAATATTAGTTGTGAATGAAGTATCAGAAGCTTTAAATAACAAGCTATATTCCTTGTACTTTTGTTTTTTTTTAGTTACTTTTTGGTTTTGCTAAAGAAGATCCAAATTTGGAGAAAATCGGTTTTTGCATACAAAATCGTTTCATATCCCTATTTGTTTATAATTTACTGATTCGAAGTAAGTTAAACCTTCTAACAGATACGGAAAAAGAAGACAATAATAACTCATAGATGTTCTCCTATTGGTTCACACCAATATATCCATACTTATAGTAAGCAAAAATATTATTTGCTCCGGTCTTCAAATTTATGAAAAAACCACAGGTAGGTCGAAATGACCGGAAAAGCGTGTTCATGAAACGTTAAATGCAACAAGCTTGCGAAACTTCAATGAATAGTACCACCGTACCTAACTCGAAGTAAAAGGGAGCCAGTAGTATAGGTAGATCATTGGTCAGACGATGTAGTCGTTCGATAAAGTTCACAATTTCGCGTCGTGCACGCAACAGCGATAGTCAAAAGCTAGTTTACCGTATGAAACGACAGAATTTATTCGATGAACCTTACACGTCTGTCACATAATTCCAAAATTGTTCGTAAGAACGATAAAAGTGTACGAAATAGGTAATAAACAAAGTGAAACATATTTAATGCATATGTTAGCGGAGAATCGTTCAAGGCATCCGCGAGACGAGTCGACTTATACAATGCTAGGCATTAAGCATATTCCAGACTGCTGTCACCGAATGAAAATTTGAATAAAGCCGGCAAAATTCAACCAGGGGTGGTAACGGGGAGACGATTGATGTTATAAAAAAAAAAGAATAAAAATAAATGTAACGTTGAAGAGTGGTGTATTATTCCTCTATCTTTTTTCTTTAATTTTAATACACACGATGCATTTCAACATGTTGCAACGAAGATATTGCCCGATCCTCGCTCTCGTAACGCGTGTGCTCACTTTTGACACTCGCTGTACGTATACATGAACAGAAGGCGATCGATGGTGCTCCATGAAACTTCAAGTGTTTGTCGAAGAACCCCCAGGCGGACGAAGTCCCAGCGCGAACCGCTGGAAATCCCTGCCACGGGTCAAAGCATCAAATTAATTGACGCCCGACCACATTTCCCGAGTTGACATCGGTGACTTAAATCGCCGCGCGTCACGGCAGGGAAAATTTGTCTGGGACCCCCCATGACGGTGCCCTTTCGCCGGACAGCTGCCAATCTATCTCCCTCCCTTCCCCCCTCCGCCCGTGAACGACAATTAATCCGCGAGATGATCGCTCGGAATCGCCGTTGGTGCGCCACGATTTTCCTAAAGCGGCCGTCATCCTGATGGACAATGAAAAATGTGTAGCAGAAGACGCGGATGAAACAATTAGTGTTTATAATTTCGTGTTGCTTCTTGAAGTTGGGAAGGGGGGGGGGGAGTTTTGGTTCAACTTTGAAGTGACAGTTATAATTATTTGGATGGGAGTAGTAAAATAATGTATACACAGAATAACGTGAATAGTGAATTGAGTCATAGTGGTATTGAGTCATTAATTCAAAAATGAAAAAATCAGTAGTACAAAGTACGATTAGTCAGCCTGTGATAATATCGGTTACACGATGATGCGTTAGACAGTGGAATATGCAATTTTAAGTTTATTCTAGGATGAATTGAATAAAATAAAATGTTGTTCGATAAAAAATAACATAGCGAAGGTGAAGGAAGATGTGTGTAATATAGAAATATAATTTTATTCGACAAATTTCTTTTTATTTCAAAGCAGAAACGTTTAGTTGCTTATCTACATAATTAAAAAAATAGAATCGTTTCTAAGAAATTTTACAAACTACAATAAGCATCCATGTTTATACTAATAGATACGATATTCGTGCAAATTTTTGTTCTCGTAAAAGTCGACACCTCTAAAAAAATTCCGTTTAAAAAATCACCGGCTGGACATCCGGTTGAAATTGCCTGCGACCGGCACGGTAATAAGTAAAATATAAATCAGGGTAATGCAGTTTTCGATACGCGGCGTTCTCCCACGGCGACGTGCTCTCGCGAGGGTGTGCGAGGGTCGCGCAGCTGCAACTGCGGTGGACCGACGATAAAACTAAAATAAGAGGAGAGAGGAGCAGGCAAACGAAATCGATGGCAGATGAAAAGTGGCGAACCGTACGCGAGACAAATCACTGACCGCACGGCGGAACTATTTTTATAGTTCAGCTGCACTTGGCGCGAAAGCGTAGTTTCCGCGATAAACGGACGAACCGATGTATTGTGCAATTTTCCTTTCTCCTTTCTCTCCCCTATTTTTTTCCGCGTCAGAGTGAAACGAACGCTGGGATAACGGTTTTAGAGAAACTCTTTGAAACGTGGTGTTTTAATTTCGCTTTCGAGAGTTTAGTATAAAAAAAAAAGCATGTTCATTACTCGCTTCGATAGCGATGCATACTTTTTTTCGTAACGAAGTTAACATTTAAATGCTCACCGCATCTTCAAAATGACCGACAAAATCTGAATTTAGTTACGATTGTTTCGTCCTTATTGAAAAGTTTAGACGTACGAAAAGATGAATAACACGATCTCCTAATAATAATAATAATAATTTTTGTTACGTAAGAATACTTCTAACACAAACTCGATCTCTCAATGCGCTAAACTCTCGCTGATTATTCTCTTAAAATTTTTACAAGGCTGTTTTACATGCCTGTTTGTTATGTCCTATATTTTTTTCGCATTCACACTCTTTCATTCCAACCCTCAACCTTCAGTTGCGATCACTGAAAATTCCTCAGTCTTTCGTCGCTTCCAATACTCGTCCTTTCACGCTTAAAAAACAGTATGCGTTCACTTATCTATCGCTCGACCTGAAAACTCTACGCATTTTCCCAAACTTATGCGATTTTCGCACACAGTCTACATTTACTGCGATAATTGTATCAGCGATTGCGTTAGTCACAGTTTGTATATTTAATAAGATAAACAGAAATTTCAGAATCCGTCAGAAATGAAAGTTAAATTTCGAACTCGTTAACGTTACCTTAAATTTCGTTTATTCAACCAACTCTATGCAATCGTATCAAACATTTAAATGCTCACCCTTGCACCTTCAAAACGACCAAAAAAGTATCCAAAATCCTACATACCAGAATCGTTCCTCGAATTCTCCATAAATCCCCGATCGCCCGGAAAACGTAGCAACGCGATTTCGAAAAAATCCTGAGACCAGAATGAAGCAATAGCAATTCCCGCGCAGCCAGGAAAAGTTTCATCTTTATTTATGCGGGAGCCCGGCGCGCGGGTTGGGCGATGTAAAAACGAAACAGACCGGAAGTCAGTGTTACAGCAGAGGGTGGACCTGTCACGGATCGTCTGGCGGATGTCAGGAGCGATCTGGGTCGCTGGCTCGAATCGAATCGCGCGGGGCTTTGGCTGTAAGCCTGTCGGGCCGTGGCATCGACAGGATCCGTCGACGGTGCTGCGACGGTTCCTGTACATGTCCTTGAGTAGTTTCGCACCAGTGCACACAGAAGGTCCCTCGCCCCCTCTGGCCCCACGCTGCTCGCGTAACACGGTCGGGATCCCGTCTCCTTTGATGGACTATCGATAGACAATAAACTCGATTTAGCGATTGCCGGAGATCGAGCGATCGAAACGCGTGCATAAAGCGCGAAGTAAAGTTTGCGAACTGGAACTCACGATACGTGCGAATGCTTATGCAAATTCATTTTTTGACAGCCGCGACCAAAGAAACGAAACTTAACACTTTGAGTCATTAATTGTGCTAGCCATGTGCGCGTTGAACGTTGCTATTGTTTGTACGGCCAGCCGCTATATGAACAATTGTAAAATGGTGGGAAAAGTTTGAGAAAGGGAATTTACTGGCAGAAGGGTGGTGGTCACCCGGGTGGGTTAGGTTCTCACCCAGGGGATACGCGACGGTCAGGCCCAAACCCTGTATACTTCTTTGTTTTTCTTCTACCACTGGGCGAAGGCGAATGTCTCTTTTGGATTTGGGAAATGGGAGGTGGGAGATGGAAATGGACAATTGGAAGGTGGAGGGAAAAGTTTAGGAAATCGAATTTACTGACAGAAGGGTGGTAGTCACCCAGGTGGGTTAGGCTCTGACCAAGGGGATACGCGATGTTCAGACCCAGACACCGTGATAATAAACCAGAGTTGGTTTTCATAATACATGTAAATAATTATCGATCCCTAGTAATAAGAGTGGAACGCAGAGACACTATTTTCATTGGATTAGATTGTAGTACCATCTCTCGCGGAACGACGCGTCGCGACGCGTCGCCGCTGCAACTTCGCCCCTCGAATCCCCGTCTAAGCCTTGGGATTCGCACGCGGCACGTTAAACGTCGCAATTATTCATTATCAAAGAATGGAAACACGATGTTCAGGGAGCGTCGCTCGATCCCGGCGGCCTCCATAAATTCGAGCTCCCTCGAATATTCCGGGAGAGCGGTGCGCGCCGCGCTGAACGTCGGGACGACGAGGGTAGTCAGCCACTCTCGGATGCATAATGCAGTCCCTCGAGCCTCCCTTCTGCCTCTCACCTCTCCGACGCCCACGCGCGCACCTTTCCGACCCTCTGCACCTCCTCCCTAACCTCCTTCCTGTAAAAAGCATCCCCCCGTCCCCGCCACCCCCGCCTCTGGTCCGTGTGCGCCACTACCACCACCACCGCCGTCGCTATCTACCTCGACCTACTCGCGTCGTGACCAGGCTGCGAACTAACACCCCGGCTTACGTGTTCCCTCGCCCCTTCTTGCATCCCCGTCGTGCAACCCCCTTAATACTGTCTCGTGTCGGCTCCATAAGTCACGGGATATAGGATTGGAAAGAGTTTAAGGTTATCTTCGGCGAACAGGTGGAGACGTCGGGCGTTTTGCACGAGTGCCGTCGCACGTGGAATACCTTAGGAGAGGGAGTTCGGGACACGACGACGGTGTTGATTTTGTTGCTGTTCGAACGGTTAGAGGGAAGCTGTCGCCTAGCCTCGGCTCGATTTCGTTTCGTTCCCTTTCTTGGACGGTGGTGATGTCGATGTGAACGAAAGAGAGGAAGGGAGGTGAAGATTTTTCAAAATGTCTACGGGGTATTATAGTTAGGGTTTACCGTGGCACGATATAATTCAAAGTGTAGCTTAAATTTAATTCTCAAGATTAAATTCCGCGAGTACTCGCCTCGGCTCGGTTTCATTTCTTGGACTGTGGTGATGTCGATGTGGACGAAAGAGAGGGGGGAAGGTGAAGATTTTTCAAAATGTCTGTGGGGTATTATAGTTAGGGTTTACCGTGGCATAATATAATTCAAAATGTAACTTAAATTAAATTCCGCGAGTACTCGCCTTGGCTTGATCTCGTTTCGTTTCGTTTCTTGGACGGTAGTGAAATAGGGGCGGGCAGGGGATGATTTTTTAAATTGTCTGTATAGGAGATATGGTTTTGGGAGATAGATTGAAATTATTATCATTACTATCATTTCTTGAACGATAGCAACGATTTAGAATTTTTATTAGAATCTGAGTTTAGTGAAGGAAACTTTTGCCCCTTTAAATTCGCATATTAAATAACTCAATCGCGTTACTGACTATTCGACAATTCATCCGTTTAATTATTACGATAGCCTATTACAAAGCATCAAAATATAATATTACGACTACCTTCTTCGACGAATCTTAAACGTTGCAACGGAAATATTCAGTCCGAGCTTTCCGCGTGTAAACTCCGTCGAAGCAAGTCTCCTTAAATCAAAACCTCCCACAGTGTCGCGTCTGTATTCAGTCTCGGAGTGATCCGCGGGATCTCGCAAAAACAATAACACGCGTCATCGTTTATTCACCAGAACCCGTGGAATCGAGGCAGCCGCATGAAAAAGGAATCCGTTCAGCCCTCCCTCCCCCTCCCCCTCCCCCCTGCCCTCGCTCTATCCCGCCCAGGCGTGAAAAGCGATTTTCCAACCGACACACGAACGAAACCGAGTCTCCCTTTGCTTATGCATGCATGCATGCGCGTAACGGGCGTCGACAATGTGATATGCTAAATCAGAAGCATCTGTTTGTTACGCGGCGCGGTTTTGATATTCAAGTCGACGAGGATCGCGCGATTTTTCATTCGTCGCGGCAGATCGTCGGTCGGTATTCAGGGGAGAGGCGGGGGCCAGCGACGTTTAACCTGATCGATGCTCCCGATTTATCTCTGCCTGATTTCGGGCCCGCTCGCGAAACTCGAGATTCATTTCGACCCCTTCCGCTCGCCAACCCCTTGGAAGCAACGATCTGTGAACGTCACCCGGTGCAGCAGCGTGGCTTGGTGTCCGGGAGCGAATGAAAGCGCGAAACGATCGATCCCGGCCGATTTTAGAGG
This sequence comes from Tetrapedia diversipes, assembly GCA_033822845.1. Lineage (NCBI taxonomy): Eukaryota > Metazoa > Arthropoda > Insecta > Hymenoptera > Apidae > Tetrapedia > Tetrapedia diversipes. The sequence continues at coordinate 51,488 of JAOPTO010000774.1, forward strand.
GCGGGTGGGGTGGTGGGAGAACGGGGAACGGGTTTAACGTTTGTCCGCTCACGAGACAGCGAGGATGGATTCAAACGCTTTCTTTGCGCTTCGCAGACATTTGTGTTAGCTTGTGTAAAGAGACTTGACACGATTCTCGTTACACAACTTAATTGGGTATTAATTTGAAACACTTGTAGGAGTCTTTATTCGTGGACTATTACACGTTTGTGAGTTATGACTGAATGACTGAATGATAGATTGACTGATTGATAGATTGACTGAATGATAGATTGACTGATTGATAGCTTGACTGTATAACTGTGTTGTCGCGCCCAGGGAAGTTCTGCTTTTATATTCCCTGGACGCGTCGAGAGGGGGAAAATGCGGAGACATGGAAAGGACTCTGCGGGTGTTTTTTGGATTCTAATGAGGCTGCAATCAAACGGCCGTGGTAATGAAAGTCGGCTGGCCATTTGGGCCGAAGTTCAGGCCCCGTTGTAAAGCATTTGATGTAATCCCATAGAACACCCGTAGGGGTTCCATGTCATCACACACTTATTGCCTTATTTGTATGAAAAAGATAAATATATATTTGGAGAAAAGAACAATACAAGTTATACATGTTTTCTTCACTAAAGCGTGACGAACGCTACTAACGCATAGAGAGCGTTAATAATTATTAATAGGTCGTTAACGTTTCGCGAGCACTCAACAGACAACAGAAGCGCCAAATTACTTGCGTAAGTTGCTAATTTACAAGGAAACACCAACTTGAAACTCCTCCCTGTTAGCAACACAGGATCGCGTAACTCTATCACAGAGACAACGATGTAGCGTAAAGTTCTGAAACACTTCGCTCTCTGTCCTCGTTTTTCGCTCACCGGAGCGGCCCTCGTAAACTAGACAGCCTATACATCCGCGTGTCATCGAGGCGGGCATAGCAGGGACCGTCAAAAATTTTATTGAATCTTTTATCAACGTAAACACAGTAGCCATCCTTGTGTCCCCGCTTCAGCCTGTTAAACGCGCACGCTCAACCCTCTGCGCGTTAGATACAGTCTAGCTCAAAAGCCTATGTCCGCCGTGAATCTAAACGCGGAATTAGTATTTTATACGATAAAGAATGTTATTGAACATTTTACTGGAAGTAAATCGAATTCGATACTCCCGACTAAATTACAAACTTTAACAATCGTTCGTACTTTAAAGCCCTTTATGTGTCATCCTCTGAATAGTGTAATGCATATTTTTCCCATATCAACTTGCATTCTATTTCTCCTATAAGGTTAAGGTTCCTCCAAATAAATGAAAGTCTCTGACGATTTATCTCGTCTTCTGAATATTATCTGGTATCGTAGTTAATTCTAAATTTTAAGAGAAAGTAAGGGGTGGACAGCGAGAGTTCAGGCACGCTAGGGAAAAACTCTTGACGAATATGCCCAAATATAGTCATATTTTTGGAATACACCCAAATATGGGTATACTTAAAGGATTTTTCTGAGGTGCGTGGTGGAAGATCGGTCAAGGGCCAGCGAGAGCTTTTCTCCGGCAAAAAAGGGGTAGAGTTGAACGAAACATTGGAGCGTGTACTAGAGTTGTACGAAGAGTTGAAATTATGCATAATATTGTAATCTGTGAGGATCGTCACGAACTGCCCGCAGAGAGCGACGTTCGGGCTCACTTCTCCCCAAAAATCTAAAACAAATGAGCGGTTGCCCTGTTGCCGATTGCTCGACATACAGTTCAACCAGCCATCGTTCCTCTCCGCAGACAATATCGCATCTCTTACAAATCCTTTTCCCTTCTTAACCAACAATAAACAATCTCAATTTTATAACACTCTGCGTAAGTTTGCCGCTTAAAAATGTTCACAATTGCACAAATATTTATTGCTTATTCGTAACGTACACGGTTTATCGTAGAAAACCTATGTCTCAATACTTTCGAAGGGGTACTGTACGCGTGTCTGCGTGTTCACGGCCGCTTTTATCCCGCTAATTCGAAGAGCGAGTGCAGTAACGCGTGGCCATCGCGTGTATTGTCCTCGAGCCGCCAGGCATCCCTCTTGGGCGCAATAACGTGGACAGGACAAGGGGATGAAGAAGAATCGAAAATCGTGGGTGGTCGCGGCTATCGATTGGCCATTGGCATTGTTGTCGGTTAAGCGGGGGTGAAGGACGGTCGGGATACAAGGGGGGCGTAATGAATTGATATGAAAACCGCGGTTTTTACGGCGCCGCGAGCCTCGCCCCCGTCAGTTTGCCGAGCAAACATGGATCCCGGGCGAAAGGAAAGCAGTCGGGGGAAGAAAAATTAATCAGCGTAAAACGGCGAGGTGCGCGAGGAGAAGCGTAAGGAGCGATGAAAAGATGGAATGTAATTAAATACGATGGGCATGATCGATGTGTGGAGCACAGCGAGCGGAAAATGGATGTATAGCGTGATTCCTGGAATCGATGGAATGATTAGGTTACCCTTTTATCCAAGACCAACCGTGAGACGTACCGTTTCATTATTTCCTTTGGTGAATACTCTCCTCGACGAGCTTCTGAGTTAAGCAATTGATTAATAGAATGTGTAATTAGCTAATGAGGTGGGGTGAAATTAAGGCTGCAACGAAGGAAAGTGTTCGATTAATCTCCTCGTGAATTCTTTAAATGTCAACAAACTCTTAGGTAAGGTAAGTGTACTTGTTTGAAGTAATGTAGTAGGTGTTCGCGGTTGGTTTAGCTGCGAGATCGGTATGTCGCTGTTGAAAATTTCCTGACTTTAATGATTTGTCGTGTGCAACGAAGGTTTACTTTTGTTGTAGAGGTTGCTTTTGTGAATTGTTCCAGGTAAATTGATCGAACGACTGAGTTGGGTTGTTACTGTTTAATGCTTATGCTTGTACTCTCCTTGTGCTGGTTTTCCAAAAATTGCCTAGTATTTGTACAAAAGGTTAGAGATAGCCCTAACCAATCACAGTGGTTTAAAAATATCGTAAGAAAGGTGGCTAGTCAACGCTTCCCTTCTACCGAGTACGCAAGATTGGTTTGAAAGGCATACCAACAAATCTAAACCTTAATTTAAATCGTAACGGTAGTTCTAGGATCTTTTATATTAAACGATCGATGTCAAAATACTTAGATATTGATCTGTCTAGAACGGTTGAGAAAAAAAAATGGTCCCATAAAATGGCGTGCATGTCTTGAGAGGGTTCGAAAGCGATTTCATTCTGTCTGAATGATCCGTTCCTCTTGCCTCCATGCTTTTCTTCCTTTTCTCTCACGTTTTTTCCCGAAGAATACGCGCAAAACTCTCCCTTTGACGATTTCTTTACCCTCGTGTCCCCCGAAGAGACAAATGATGCTCGGCTAGCACGTGCTCCTCTTCGAGTTTCAGTGATTTCTCCTTGCGGATTTCAGCCCGCCTCTGCTGCATCGTTTGTCAAGCCTTTAAAAGCCATTTCACGTTCTTTGATCACACGATTAGATGGCTTTCGTGGACACGACGGTTTCCTTTTTTCGTCGTTGCTTCCGGTTGTTCCCTATAATGCGCCATGTTTTAAAGCAGTTTCAAGGAATTGACAGTAATGGACCCTGTATTGAACACCTGTTGCCGTTTTAAGATACACCGAAGCAGAGTGTTCGCATGTTCGAGTGTTTCTTTGTTGGTTCCGATAGCAGAAATATTTCAATGCTTTCATTGAAATGATTCGCTATTTATAACAAACAATTCACAGGGTCAAATTAAAACACGGGATTACTAAATTTAGTTTCCCATCTTTTCCAAGTATAATTGAAACAAATACAGAAATTAAATTTTGTGGATGATATTAAAAATTGAAACAGATTTCTGACTTTATCTTTCAAACTTTTTGAAATTTTTTCGTTACAATACTGCAGTTTTTATTTACAATAAAGTTTCAATATTTTTTCCTTTCTCTTTTAATTCTCTTTTTCGTCTCTATTTAATTTTCTTACTTAGTTTCATAAATCTCCACCTAGATCCGCCAGTATTTTCTCTTTTGGCCGAACGCGGGTCAATTAACCGTTGCTCTTCCTTTATTCCAATATTCCGGTTGCATAATTAGAGGCCACGCAGCAGCAGTCGAGGACTGACCAATTCTCCAGTGGTTTTAAAGAGCCCTTCAGAGTTCCGTGGCCGATAGTAGAATTTCTACTTTGAATTAGTCTCCGGTTACTCTCGTTCATTGATCGAAATTCGAGATCCCCGCGAAAGAGACGTCGTCGTTACTTCAAGTTGGTCCCGCAAGGGTCGTTCAACGGCCTCGTTGAAAAATCCGGAATTCCAGAGACGCGCAAACAGTTTCGCTTCTCTTGGAAATTTTTGACGAAGCAACAATGTTTTTGTTCTTTCTAAAAAGAAACACGACGAACAGCAGAATTTCCCAGGAACGCATTAATCGATAAACGAAACGCAAACTTAATGACAAAAAGAAGCAAAATCAACTCAAAAGGCTGAAACATGACACGGATACAACGCTGAAGAAAAAGAAAAACAAATAACAATAATTCTACATTCGAACATCTTCACAATCTTTACATTAATTAAAGGGCAAATAACAATAATTCTACATGCGAACGTCTTCACTATCTCTAAATTAATTAAAGAACAAATAACAATAATTTTACATCCGAACATTTTCACAACCTCTACAATAATTAAGAGGCAATTAAAAAATTAGACGACACCAAGAAATAAAGTTAATTCTAACGTACTCCACGTTCAAACTAAAATTGTCAAGAGCCAAAGAGACAAATGGGGGAAAAAATACGAAAACAACGATTCTGTACCCAAGTATCCGCAAGAATGCGTTAATTAACCCAAGAACAGTTTACGCCCCGAAGAAAGAGGAGAATTGATAAGAGAACCGAGCCGGGTCGAATTAAACGACCAGGGGGAACGGGACAACAGCTGACACGAACGAGAAAGAGAAAGGGGCGGGAGGAAGGGAAATGGTTAAAGGGTCGAGGGGAAGAAACGGCCACAAAATACCGTGTTGCGCCCATGCTATCTCAGTCCCGGCTCGTCCCATTTCTTCTGCATAATACGAGCAACCAGCCGCGTTCATCGTTGCCCCGGTGCATCGTTGCAGTTCGTACAGGCACAAAAACTTGTTCGGTAAGTTGCAATTGGGGCAGTTTCTTTGTCCCGATCCTCTCGAACGTAAATCCAGCGAGGTCTCCCTTGTGCTCGTTATCACGCGAGCGCCCTTTTATTCACCGCGATAGTAATTAACCATTTCACTGCGAAGGGTGTATACAGAGTATTCGGACGAAGCTGGGAGAAAATTGAAGAGGTAACTCTATGCAACATTCTAAGATGAAAATCAAGAGCAACAATATTACGTTTGACGCTTTGTTTGTTAGTTATAAGCAATTAAAGACGAGCTATTTTACGCCTGAGAGCAGGCAAATGGGCGACACGGTAGGTCTTCTCCAGCATTTCTGCTAATGGTCTTTAACACGTTGAATGCCACACCAGTTTTATAGGGTTTGCCCGTGGTGTCACAATGAATTTTCTATTATACGATACATACACAACAAATAAGTGTAACTACTTTTAGATATCTTTTACTGCATTAATTTCTCCACACCATTGCATTAACGATAGTAATAATGAAAAATCTATAAATATTGACATTTTTCCAAATTATGTATTTCTATCACTCTGAGCGCGCCGGTCACCGGTGATCCCCGTGGCTTGAATAATTAAACACCCTTAACTAATACTTAGTGCGAATACTCGGTGTAATCATCAATTTATTTAATTTATCTGAACATCCTAAAAATTTTTCAAAAATATAGGATTAAGTTATACACGGGTCATCTAACAATATCTACCGTAATAAATGTTTTGAGTTTCTATAATCCCTTCTTAAAATTCATAGAGATTCACAACGTATTCAAAGTTTCTGCAATTGTCCATAAAATTTTCTTAAGTATCCAAACTAATTAAATATTCATACGCAACGCATAGAATGTTTTTCGGAACAAATTCTTCGCGCAAATAACTTTCTCCTCCGATTTCTGCTCGCGAATTCGTAACACGATCCTGTCGACTATACCATTTGAAACGATCGACGCCTAGAACTGGAAAGGAGCCCAGCTACGATAAAGCAATCCAAGCCTGTGCTCGCCAGTTAAGCTCGAGCAACTATTTAATTCTCGACGGCGAGGGTTGGATATCAAAGGTGAATGAAAAATTCTCGAAACGTGGGTCTCGGTTCCGAGACAAAGGGTGATCCGTTGAAAAGTCCGCGACTCTCCGAAAGCTTCTCACAATACGTTCCAAACGAAAGAAATAAGACGACAGGAGGAGAGAGATAGAGAGATAGAGATACAGATACAGAATAAGTGAGAGGAGGAGAGGAGAGAATAGGAATAGGAAGAGGGGAAGAGAAAATAGGGAAAGTGAGAGGGAGGAAGGGAGGAGAGAGAAAGGTTAGAAATAGAAAGAGGGGGAGAGAGAATAGCGATAGTGGGTGGGATGTGGGACAAGGAAGGAAGGAAGGAGGAGAGAAAGAATAGAAATAGGGAGAGGAGGAGAGAGAATAGGGATAGAGAAAGTGATGTGAGAGAGAGAGAGAGAGGTAGAGGACAGAAGGGAGGAGAAAGAGAGATTAGGGATAGAAAGAATGATGTGAGAGAGAGAGGGTGAGGACGGAAGGGAGGAAAGAGAGAGAATAGGAATAGAGAGAGAGTGATGTGAGAGAGAGAGGGGGAGAGGAAGGAAGGGAGGAGACAAAAAGAGAGAGAATATGATGGAGATTCCGGTAGAAAGTGAAATAAAGATGGCGAACGGTGGACGATTTTCGACGATATTCCTCGACGAAGAAGCATCAAACAGCGTCTTTTCAATTACAAGGAAATCGCGAGACGTTTCGGATGAAACACGGGCTTCCAATTACACGGGAACTGAGAAACAGGAGGCCGTGCGTACTCGGGCATGCGAAACACAGGCAGGACATAATCGGAGAATGGCCTGCATTCTTTAGATTCGAACGGAAAAGGGTCGCAGCGTGCCTGAGATACTTCCGGACATTCGAGACATTAGAAAAACCTCTCGTAGAAAGAGCGAGAGAAAGAGGGGGGAGGGAGGAAGAGAGGAGGAATGTCTGGTTCGCGTTTAACGATAGCTAAAACTGATTGTTCCATCTGCGCGGTTTTCACTGTAATTATAAGGTCTGCAGGGATACGGCTGCACGATGAGTTGGAATTAATCGAGCAACGAAGAAGCGATTGGCCTGAGGGTTGCTGGCTGCCCTTTGCAGTTATGAAAGCTTGGTTGTTTGAAGTCGATATACGGCGATATACATAGATATATGACGGTGAAAATTTTGATTTGACGTTCTTGGTACTTTGCGGTGGATGGAAACGAACGTGTTTCGGAGAGATGTGTGCTTAGCTGCCCTTTGATGTTGCAACATGTAATTGTTATAAAACATTTTTACGAATATTCTGAGTATTAACCGATTCTGTGCAGGATATTGAAATTCATAATTGTACAGATTGGAGGAGATTCGTTTCTTAAATTTAAGTATTGTACGCAAAGCTTTTGTATCGTTTAGCTTAGATACAGCTTGGGGACGTCGTTGAAATAGCAGCTTTCTTATCTCACGGTTCTAATATAAAATCCAAATCCAGAATTGTACAGATTTTGGGGGGATGAGCACAATTTCATGCGAAGAAACTAAACATTCTTTTCTCAAATTTAAGTATTGTACGCAAAACTTTTGTATCTTTTAGCTTAGATACAGCTTGGAGACATCGTTGAAATAGTAGCTTTCTTATCTCACGGCTCTAATATAAAATCCAAACTCCCGTATCCGTTTCCATACACGCGCGCATGTATCTTCGTACATCTTATTAGGAGTTCCCTTGTTGCCTGTCTACGGGAGTGACAATCTTGTCGGAGTCGCGTTTCTTCCACCCCATCTGTTTTTCAATTTTCCCTGGTGTAATATAAAAGTTAAAGCATCCTCGGGAAACCTGCAGCGTTCCTATTTCATTTTTCTATCATAGGTATCGTAGCGTTAAAGGAAAATTGAAATTGTACACAGCGTGGCAACCAAATATTTCTCTAAGTTGAAAAAACGGGCATTTTATCGTTTCAAAATGTCGCTTAGAAACGCATTTCAGTTTCTTCGACGCAGAATTGTTACTCAGGAAGAAGGAGAACGTGGGCAGTGTAACGAAAATAAATTCGATTTCCTTCGTTACAGAATTGAACGCAATTGTCCGGTGTATAAGTTAGCCGTTCGCGTTTTTAATTTATTCCATCGAGCATAAAGAAGGCGTTACTCCTCGGCCTAGCTCCGGTGCGACAGCTTAATACCGGTAATGGAAAGCAATATTAACCTGTTTTACGGTTCTTTTTAACGGCCTTATGCGCTGGAACTTAACAGCTCGGACACAACGATAAATGAAAAACAATGAAATGCACGTGGCGCGCTTTCGCCGGTCGTAATTCTGCAAATTAAAATCGAAATTGGATCGCGAGAGAGCGCGACTTGATGTTATAAATTAATTAATAATCAAGCACGTGAACGGAGCGCGTCTAAATGTGTATACCAAGCGAATTAAACGAGAATTATGTTGGATTGATTGTTGACGAATGGATTCGGTGCGCGAATGCGCGAATAAATAGAAAACGGAACGGAAATGGGGGTTCCCGATAACTGCATTGTACACAGAAATTGGCCTGATTTCGGAGGAGCATAACTCGACGGCGACGAGAGCTGTTCAGTCTTGCATCGGCCGCTTTGCTTTTCACCAACTGCTTAGAACGTGTAACATCGATACGTTAAACGTACAATTCTCTGTCATCCCTACGAGTTTTGCACAACAATAAATTTATTAGATCGCAATAAATTTAATATTATTCTGTAAATTTAATTGTAACATCATATTTCAAAATGACTATATCCCTCAAAATAATTCCTATTTAAAACTATAATATATATTCTATTAAATTGATTGAAATTTAATATAACTCTATAGATTTAATTATACTATCATATTCTAAATTAATTATATCCTTCAAAATAATCACTATTTAAAATTATAATACATATCTTATTAAATTTATTACATAACAATAAATTCAATAAAGTAATCACTATACTTTACGTTCCTTTCCGATGAAGTAAGCTGAAAGATTTACGATCAACAACTTTCTCCTGGCGAAAATTCAAACTTTAAACGGTAAACTAACGTAGTTTACAATAAAATGCAGCACCGTTACATAAATGCATAGGAACGAATGGAAATGGAAATTCGTGATACCATAAGAATACAAGAACGTTTTGCATAAATTAGTGCCCCCGTTCCTCGCAGGGATCAACATGCGCATACATATTTACACGCGCAGAGTACTAAACAAACAAGAATACCAAAGTACTCTGCGACGTGCTTCAGAAAGAACAAACCTGACTCTACACACGGCTCGACAAAGACAACGCCTGCCGTGTGCGTCATTCGGTCCGATAAAAACACGTAGAACGAAAAACAAAATCAAAGAACCAACCCGAACGGGGCTTAGCACCTCGATGGTAGAATCACGGAACACGTTCGTGCACTCGCAAACTAATTAATTACCGGTCCCCTCGACCACTTGGCACAGCGCGGAGCGGAGGTTCCGTCTGTCGGCGACTTAACGCAAATACGTCGCTTCTGGGAAATAGAGGGGTGACGATGGTAAGAAACGCAGCGCGCGAACCGTGAAGACGGGGCTGCAAAGATAAACGTGCCTGGAGCTGCGAGGAAAAAAGCGCGGGGCACAAGCCAGGAGTGGATGAATCGAGTTCCGCGGGCAAAGCAGACGAAGAAACAGGGCCACGAGGCGGCGCGATGGGGGAAGGGTGGTCGGGAGGGGTAGGTTTACCCTCGAGAAGGCATCGTTCCATTCGCGAGGTCCCTGTGTAACCGTCGTCCTCGTTTCAGTCACGGCGAAATTATTTTTTCCTCCCTCCCCACCTTCGCTTTCGCTCCTTCGTCGCGTTGTTCTCTCTCTCTCTCCCTCTCTCTCTCTTTCGCTCTTTCTTACCTCCCTCCCTCTCTATTTCTCTTCCTCTTTCTCCAACACCACTCTCTCTATCCCTATTCTCTCTTCCCCTCTATCTATTCCTGCTGTCTCTCTCTCTTTCTTCCCTCCCTCCCTTTCTTTCTTCCTCTTTCTCTCACACCACTCTCTCTATCCCCATTCTCTCTCCTCCTCTATCTATTCCTGCTCTCTCTTTTTCTCTCCTCCCTCTCTTTCTTTCCCTCTTTCTCCCACACCACTCCCTCTATCCCTATTCCCTCTACCCCTCTATCTATTCCTGCTCTCTTTCTCTCAGTCTCTCTCTTTCTCTTTCTCTTCCCTTCTTCCTTCCCAATCCCTGTCTCCCTCCTGCTCAGCCTTTGACTCCGGGCAGCGTTCGCCGTATCGTTTCACTCGCTGGCTCGAGGGCTGCACTCGGGGTCGGCTAAATTGCACCATTAATTGCACCCTACGCGCGCGAGGTATGCAACTGTGTCGAGTGCAATGGACCGTCCTTGGCCCAGATACCGATCCCCTGGAGCACCTTAACTCCAGGCCCGTGCAACGGTTGCTGCCTGCGATGGCCCACGAAGAAGCTGGATTAGGCGACTTCGACGAATTTCAGGTAATTGGATAGTTTGTCTCCATTCGCGTAACCCGACCGCGCGATCCTGGCGCTTTTCTCTTCTGCAGGTGAGCGTTTTGCGGCTGGAGAATCGCGCGAGATGATATTGGCCGTGATCACCATCGGTTCAGAGTATCTTGAGCACGATGTTCGAGCGGCGTTTCGCCGGCTTTGATGTTTGTCTGTCGTTATTTGCGGTTGCTCGCGCGGCTGCCGCTGTTATGGCGTCACCGTCGTAATGGCGGATGACGACGGGATCGTTGAGCGCACCACGGTGTGTAGCTTTGTACGGTCGGTGAGCTTTGAAGGGGTTGGACGCCGGGAAAATTTGACGCACACGAGGATGAGGCGATATCGCGGGAGGGAATGAATTGATAATCGAATGCTCGGTGGAATCGAGCGAAATCGTGGAAAGTGGATTTTTATGGCGTCATTGAGATTGGTGTATTTTCCGTTTGAAAGTTACTTAAGACTGGCAAATGGTTTGGAAGGGGTTTTAGAGCAGAGCTGCACGATTAAACCAAGATTTGACAAGCCAAGTAGTATTACTTACGATATATTCGACATCCCTACTGAAACTGAAATACTTTACATAGGTGCTAGCAGTTGTATGAGAAACCACTGGTACAGAAAGAAGGAGCAGAGTAGCAGTAATAAATCTGAAATATTTTGGTTTATAGAAAACTGTCTAAAGGAAATCTTTTCGAAATTAATTGCCACCGTTCTTCTTAGAACGCAAGAACGCTATTCGTGTTTCAAGGATGCATGTGCGTCGTGTAAAGCTGTGACAACTGAATGTAGTAGCCTGCACGCTATACCGTTTCGAATGCATCATGTTACCTGGTGAAACAATGTGGAGCCTGCGTCGATTCCCGTTGATGCTACACCGGTTTCGCCCCGTGTTCGAGTGTGCACGCTGCGTATAAAGCTGTTCCGGGATATTTATGATCTGTCTTGTAGCAATCTAACTTAACCTCATCTCGAGGAAAAGGGGATCCTGTTTCGCGTACCCGCTTATAGCCCCGCCAACCCTTCGTACTGGAACACTCTCTCAAACCCTTTTTTGCGCCCACTTCCTTTATCCTCGGTCCTTCCGCCCCTTTTCCTCTGATGTAGCCATCGTACAGCTTCTTTATTCTTGGACTGTTACACGCGTTTGTTCTTCCATCGATTCTCACGAGCAATTGAAGCTTCGGATGTATTGTCGGAGAAAAAGGGAGCAGAAATATTGGGAGTGAAAGTATCTATTCATTTTCGATTTCCTCATTTTCAAGTACTCCATTGTTCTCTTAATTTCCTTTCGGCTATTCACTTTCTCGAGCCTTGTTCTTTGCAGCTTCGTTTTGTCCCGCTCTCTCGCTCCACAGAGTTCCCTTCTCTTATCCAGCAAGGCATCTCTTCATCGTTTTTCCATCATTTTCACATCAACCCGACCCTCATTGTCTCCCCTTCAACTCGAACGTTCACCACTTCTACCGTGCACCATCTCTCCTCTGTCCTCAATCTCATCTCCCGATGTGCTTCGAGATTTCCCCGCAGTCGTATTCCTTCACTTATTCAAATAATCAATTATTTACGCCCGCCCTCATCAAGTAGCTAGGCACCCCTTTGTCACCAGGGCGTATCGATTCTAGCGTGCACGCTATTTCGCTTGCCGTTTGTTGTATTCAGTTGCCTTCGGGTGCTTACGATCGTGTTCCTTTTCTAACAAACAATGTGAAGATAATAAAAACAGCGCAATCCTTTACAATGTCTGTATCGTAACGTTGCCCAGCTTTAAGGAATTACATAGTTATTATTGTTTTGTTCTTTTTTCGTTCATATCGTATTTAAAGGGCTTGACCTGTTAAAATAAATAAAATAAAGAAATATAAATAATTATTATCGCATGTAACATCGTAATAAAAAAAAATTGACTTAATAATAACAGTTAGTTAGTATTGACTTAATATTTATTCAATTGTTTAGTGTTTCTCTACTTAACGGAATATTTTGAAAATAGTAAATTTGTGAAAAAACATCAGCATAATCGATGTTAGATGCTTCTTTTTATTCATTTGGCTATTATTTAATTATTTCAGTCGCATTGTAAATTTAAGGGAAGTACAATTTTTTTTAAATTTGTTTCGCTTTCATCTTTTCTGTCTGTTCGTGTTAAGGCAAAACTTCAGCGATATGATTTTGCGATTAATAAATCTTATGCGTATAAGCGTTGCATGTAATAATTGAGAACAAACAGTGAATTCATCTTCGTAATTGTTTTGCTACAATGCCGTGAGTGATGTTGGAATAATTAGCTATCAGAGGGACGTCCCACAAGTAGAGGGCTGGATCCAGTAGATAATTGAAATTAATTAAAGGGTATAATATTACATGCGGGATTATTATTACGTTCGAAAATAATTTATACGCGAACAAATGAGAATCCTGTTATCCTCCTCATTTGGGCATTTTACAATTTAATCGTGAACGGCTCGTTATAAAGTTGTTATAACTTTCTCGAACATTTTAGTTTTTAAAATTGCTCAAACAGTAAATTATGTAAAAACTGTTATTATTAAAAGAACTTCATTATACAGATACAACGTTTCAAAATGAATTAATAATAATTAAAAGTATTCCTTTTGAAATCAGAATTTCTCAAGAATTAGTAAAGCATTATTTTACATACTGTATGAGTAAATTCAACGTTAGTCACTTTGTAAGTACATTAGAACCCCTATGGGGCCATATATACTAAAAATACTTTGGTAAGGAAGGTAGCGATTAAGACATTTGAAACCTCCTACCGGTTAAACCCGGATTTCGTCGAGCTAAATGGTAAAGCAAGGGGTTAATATAAAAGATGTATTATTTGAAACCTCTTTCACCTAAAAGTCTGTCTCCCTGTTAGGCAAAGGGTTAATATACAAAATCTATTATTCTAAACCTGTTTCACCTGAAAATCTTTGCCTCCCTATCAGGCAAGGGGTCAATATAAAAAATCTATTATTTGAAACCTCTTTCACATTAAAATCTTTGTCTCCCTATCAGGCAAGGGGTTGATATGCAAAATCTATTATTCGAAACTTGTTTCATCTGAAAATCTTTGTCTCCCTGTCAGGCAAGAGGTTAATATAAAACATGTATTATTTGAAACCTCTTTCACATTAAAATCTTTGTCTCCCTATCAGGCAAGGGGTTGATATGCAAAATCTATTATTCTAAACTTGTTTCACCTGAAAGTCTTTGTCTCCCTATCAGGCAAGAGGTTAATATGAAATATCCATTATTCGAAACTTCTTTTACCTGAAAATGTTTGTCTCTCTGTTAGCTCATACGCAAAAGATCCTACTCCATATCAAATCACAAACATCAACGAAATCGACGATCAACTTGCTGAGAATCTAGCGAATTTTCCAAACGACCACTTTCCAGACAATTCGGTTAACCCTCGTGGCCTCTTGTTCCCGAGCTAAGTAAGAAACAGGTTGAAAAACGCGAGGTTCCTTGGTCTCGTTCGCCTTGGCCGTAATCCGTCATCGGGCACGGTCAGAGGCACGAGTTTCAACCCCTCGAACGCGTTCGTTCCGGGCGAGATCGCGCCGTTTGTGTCCCCCCCCCCCCCTCCTGTGCCTCGAGCCTGTGGCAATTTAAGAAGCTTATAAAGAGGAACTGCACTCTCGACGGAATGCAAATCTTCGCGAACGTCGAGAAAATTGCGCCCACTTTAAGCCGCCCCCGGAAATAGTTTCCACTTTGACGGAGGTCGTTGCTGCCCGAGCGAAACTGAATCTCCGTTACGCCAAATTAATCCCCGGCAGGGGCTTCTCCTTTTTCTCCGGCCGAGTGTCACTCGCCCGTTGCGAGGCTTCTGATTGCACCGTTAAATATTTTCGAGTCACCCTCTCTCCCGCGTTACTCGACGCTTGATCGACGAAACGTTACGCATCGCTGCCTGCGAGTCGCCGGAAGGTTGGAGATTTCTAAGGAAATCCTTATTCCATTAGAGTTTCTGGTATGATTTGATATTCTCCGGGACGCTGAGCGATTATTTTGCGGTACGATGAGCGTGATACACGGTGTTAGTATCTTTTATAATTTTACTTGGAAATTTTTAAGTCCTTAATAAAAATTTATAAATTAAAGAATGTAAAGTAAATGTAAAATTAAGAATTGCTAAACAGAAGTTGATGGTGATGTTGAGAGTCACGTTGAGGTATATTAAACAAAAGATAATGCTCTGCAAGTATTCGAACGCCACACGTTACCTGATTAGCAACTGTACAACAAACTTTAACATACCACTTCACACCCCACCACCCCCACTTTCATTACACTTCCCTTCTAAAATCCTAAGCATCCACAATGACCAATCTCAACAACGAAACCAACGAACAGAAAACTGAATCTCTATCGAAATCCCACACACCCCTGCAAACAGACCCCTCGAATCGAGCGTATCCCCTGAAAAGGGAGGGACCAACAAAAAGAAGTGCGTCCTTCATAAATCTAAACAACCGTTCGATTCCATCCAGCGCGCACAGAAGGTTCGAGGGTCTCGACGTGGATTTTCCAGGTCGGCCCTCGAAAATCTATCGGGCATCAAAAAAACAGCCCCGCCGACGGTCAACTCGAGTCCATTTGGAATTCCTGGCGGAAGCCCCGATTATTACGGCGGACCCCGTGCGCCTCCATTCAGTTCCGTTGCGGCGCAGTCGGGTCAGGAATCCCCGAGTCGTACGGCATTTTGTTCAGGGAAGCCGTATCAATCCGTTTGTACACATACACAACGCGCTGAACTCGCTGAGACCCTCCTCTGCGGCACCATCCACCCCTTTCTCCCTCCCCCCTTTAACATGTTTCCGCCGTGCAACCTGAACGGTGCAGCGTTTTCAGAGCGAAACTTTCCCGGCTGGCACCAAGCCATCGTCACGCTGCACGGGATTCGAATGTGTTTACAGTTGTGTTTACGCTCGCGATCGTTTTCTGGACAATCCTATTTGCCACCCACCCCGTCCGCCCAGCGGTTACGCTTCCGGTCACCGTCGCGTCGCGTTGTTTCGCGGCCCATTTTTTCCCCCCGGGCAGCGAGAGATAAGGGGCGACCGTTCTTCTTGAGACAGGGGTTGAATGCTTATGAGGAGTGGAGGGGGTGATTCTATAATTTTTTCGTGGGTCAGAAAATTCGCGAGCGGAAGCGGATTTTTTTTTACGATGGTTGGTTAGGAAGAGAGGTGTTACGTTTTAAATTAGACTTTTAGATTTAGTGGTATTCTCTTGAAAACTGTTGATTCATCGTAATTTCTAGGGGGGGGGGGGGCTGGTAGTTACTATTGAGTATGGTCTTTACTTTCTCACATAGAATTTGAAATATGTTTTAATAGGATAGGTACACGTTTACATTTTAGACTGTCGAAGATAAGTGACTATACAGGCTCGACATTCGTCGATACACACTCTACGCTCACACGTAAGAGCAACTACGTTACCCTTTTCCTTCTCTCTCTTCCACAACAACCACAAAAGTAACGTACTCGCACACTCTCCTAGAATATCAAAAATTGTTTGTGTGAGCAATCTAAGAATGGTCCTGATGGCCCGAGTATTAAACAGTTGGTCTTCCGGGCAAGGACTAGGTTTAGCAGGCTTACGGATTGCTGCTAGGTCATTTGCAAAAATAAAGGGTCGCATCATAAACCTGGTCACCGTAGAAAATGTGGACAGCCGATGTCCTAGGTGCAAAAACGTCACCGAGGTTTGCACGGAGTGGGGACATCGTAGGCGTGCATGTTTTGAAGGTTCTGATTGGCAAAGATTAGGAACCGCCTATCAGGCCGCAGACAAATAAATAGGAAACCTCGCGAGAGGTATCAGTTCGTTGTCGTTGTCGCAATAGTAGTCGTTGTCTTAGAAAGAATCCCGAGAATAGTTTGTAACCTTCGATTATAATCCCCACTTTTGAAACTTTTCAAAGCGCGGCGGAAAAATCGATTCGGAATCATCGTTCCTTAAAATTGTACAATACGGTGAAATTGAACAGGAACGGTATTATCGAACAATTCGAACTTTGATCCGTGCCCCGTTTGAGGTTAGGAACAAGTACCTCGTCAGATGAGCGACGACTTCTTCCCCACGGGGAAAGTTTCGTGTCCGAGGAAAAAAGTTGCAGGAAATTAAGGATTCCGCTTGGAACGTCGTGAAAAACTCGACGCCGATGTTCGTTTACGAGGCTGTTTCCGAATTCACCGGGAATTTCCGTTGGATCCGACCTATGGCCGGTAAGTAAAGCGGTAATGATCCTGGAATTAAACTGAAATTCCGCGAAATGGTATTCGACTGAAATTTTACAAACGTCCGAACCGCCGCGGTAATTTAAATTAGGTTATCGTCCAGAAGAATTTAATTCGAAGTTTGATTTAATTATGAATTCCATTTAGTTTAATTCCAGGCGAAACGTTTAGTTTCGTTCCGCGAGCGGCCATCGGGAAAATTGTGTGATCGGTCGCGTATCTTCCATAAATTAAAATGTTAGATTAAAATTTTAGTTCGCTGATGGGGAACGGTTTATGTTTGCTCCTGTTTCACTGTTCTACTTCGTGCTACGCTGAAACGATGGTTTTTATCGTTCTCAGAAATGGGATCTCATATATTTTGTCGCTAAATACAGTAGGGGACAAAAGTTGAAGTCGAGAGGATAATGTAAAACATTATTTATATTTATTGTCTGCTAATATTGTTTATGTAATCATTTTTATTGTCATTATGATAGAACACTATTTATTGATTTGCATAGAATACAAATTTTATTTATATTATTATTTCTTAATAATTAATTAATTAATTTCTTTTTGACTCTTTGACCGTAAACTTTTGTCCGTTACTGTATAATTCGTAGCACAGTGAAATTTATCGCGAAAATTTTATTAGAATTAAAATTTGAGAACCATAAAAATTGTATTAATTAAAATAAATAAAAATTGTCCGCGATCTATGCTGATCGGGAACTGAGAAACGAAATGAATCGATTTAGTCGCTGGTGTATTTTTTTGATACCCGTTATTTTAATTAAATTTCGCGAGTTACGAATCCGAAAAATTTGTTTTAGTCTCAA
Organism: Tetrapedia diversipes; assembly: GCA_033822845.1. Taxonomy (NCBI): domain Eukaryota; kingdom Metazoa; phylum Arthropoda; class Insecta; order Hymenoptera; family Apidae; genus Tetrapedia; species Tetrapedia diversipes. Next base: position 69,217 of record JAOPTO010000774.1, read on the forward strand.
TAAATAAATTTCGCGATATATTCGCGCATTAAATAATAAACCGACGCATTACGAGGAGCAACGAGCAGTTAACGTTTAAATAGGATTTTCGTTTCACGTCGGAGTACCTTTTATTGTGTCAAGAATAGTTACCGATTCCGAAACGGTAATCTACTGTACGATCTGCAAACCGTAATTGAAGCGTATATATTATCCCCGGTGGACCATTTAGCGTGCGACAGAGAACGATAAAATGAATTTTCGTGAACCGCGATGAATCTGCACATTTTTAACCAGCGATAATTGTGCGAGTCACAGGATGCATAATACTTTCACAGCATACTTTATGATCCGCTTTCCGGATTATCAATTAATGAAAAAATGTTGATACGTGTGACACGTGCGTAAAACGCGTGAAATTAATAATTTGAAAACGGCACGAAGAAATTATATCACAAGTGACAAATTCAAATTGATAAATTACAGGTGAAATGTTTGCAACATTTTTGGTAATGAAAATGAGACACATCCGTTTTTTTTAGCGATAAAAATTAAATATTTTATTTAGTAATAAAAATTAAATTAAATCATATCCCAAATGTGAGGAATATCAAGCCAACTGTTGAAAGCTTATTTAATTTGATTGACAGATTTAAGTTTGGCATCGTTTTATTAAAAACAGTATTTATCAAAATTAAGTGGTTACGCTAACAAGTAGTGGTAGGAATGGAAGATTAATAATTCAACATCGAACAGGCTGATATTAATCTCCATAATTTGTTCCTTTTCTTCTCGAACAATTCATCGACTTCTTTCGAGCGTTCAGATCTGAAAAGCTGCTATCGATGAGAATATTATCGCGAACCCGGTTGAAGAAGAGAAAGAGTTTCATTGGATCTTTCTAATTCACGCGAGGTAACATTCAAAAGAATCTCAGACTAAAATTCACGTTTAACCTCGAATTAATTTGCCCGAGGAAATTGAAATCTCATATGGAATAAAAATGGATGCTGTCGATGAACAATTATTTCCTTATTAAACGTTCAATGAAAATGCAAACAGTTTTACTGTTCAACTGAAAACTTTGCTATGAAAATTATTTTTCTCCGTCTTTGGCTATTTTTAAATTTGCCCTGTGTGTAACAAATAAAGTTTGGTAAAACTTAATTACAAGTCGAAGGATACTTGAAACGTAAACAGGAAGAAAGACAGAACTTTTGTTTGTATTTCCTGAAAAACTTATAAACAACTGATTTTTGCATCAAAGCTTTCAATTATTACTTCTCTATAATTGAACACATTAACATGACTTCCCATCTCTGTTACTTCTCCACAATTAAACACACTAACGTGACTTCCCATCTCTGTTTCCCTCCAATTCGAAAACTCAAATTACATCCATATTGCCACAGTTATCTAATCTGCTCAAATATCACAAGTTATTGCAAAAGCTACTGATATTTATGCGAGTATCTCTATCGCATGAATATCGAATACATTAGAGATACCCGCATAAATATTCTCTTTACTTGCTAGCGGTTATCTTGCATCCTGTCCACCACGATCGATGCTAATTTCCCCAGATGTAGCGTGCAACAAAATCGCGTAATAATTCATAAATCTTTCAAACGGAAACGGTCGATTCGCCGTTTCAATAATTGGCCGGCAAAGCGAGCGGTGCCGTAACTCGTGCAGTATTATTAATAATAAGCGAAACGTCGATTTCCGTTGTGCAAACTGAACGAAACTTTCGGGACACTTGGTAATTGCAAGTCGGCGTTACGCGCACATACTCGCACACAGTGTGTGTGACGACACTTGTTCGAGCAAACGAGTTCCACGACTTCGCAAGCAGCCTCGACGCGTTAATAGAATTCTGTGTGATTCGAACATGCTCTGTTCCGCTGTGATCTATGTGCGTTTCCGGAAACGTGAGGTCCGCTAATCTCGCGTGCACAGGGCGAGTCGTGCAACTCTGTCCCTTGAGTTTCGTGTGTCTTTTTTTTCTGATATTTTTTTCCTTGCAGAAAGAGAGGAAACATGTTTCGAACGAAAGTGAAGTTTGAAACGTTTCCCCTCTTCCGTGCAACAAATAGCGTACAAAAAAAAAGCTCGAGTGATACGGTTTGTGTGACTGGCTCTGTGCAGAACGAGTGTGCTTTAACTCTTAACCCTTTGAATCACGGATTATTATTACACACAAGTGGTTATAGAAACTGCGTCAGTTTAAAGTTACGAGTGTTTCTGGCTTAACATGCACACGACCAGTAACTGAAAATATTGTAACTGTTGCATAAAATTACGTAAAAGTGTTAAAAAGGCATGTTGAAACGATTGAACGCAGCTACCATGTTTAAAGTTTATTTGCGTGTAGGATAAACTGCGCTTTTAAAAAGCGATGCAATTATTATGGCCACTGCTGTATCAGATTTTAAGGAAGAAAAAAAGATTTTAAGAAAATCAGATCAGATCAGATTTTAAGAAAAAAAAATTGAAAGAAAGATGTAAAAAGAATTTGTTTGCACATTTATTTTTAAATATTCGTTCTTTTTTTAGATAACGAGCTTTCTTTCAGAAAACTGGCATGCGATCGGAAATTAAAATGTCGAAAAAGTAGAGCAGATTCGACTCTTTCATTTCTGTTTCGTATTTGCTCACGTATCACGGTTTAAATCGGGTCGCTTCTGTTCGAATATTATTACGACTCAAGAAGTTTCACGTCGGTTTATCAGACGAAAATTGGATAGGAAAATGAACTCCGAGCTGGCGTACGGTTAAAAGCAGATTCCGAGGTAATTCCGTTCGTTGTATTGCGAACGACGTGCGCGGTTTCGAGTTCAACGCGCGCGAGTTATCGTACGTAAACGTTGTAAAACGAAAACGCGCGAAACGTGGCTCTGGAACAATATGGAGTTTCGGCCAGAATGTCTGATGAAATAAGATTACGCTTTAATGCCCCCTGATATTCCATTTCAGAATAACATTTTACGCGGTCGGGGTTGTGCAGCGAAGCATAATTAGGATGAGGATTTTGATAATGATCTGAAAGCTTTTGTAATGTTCACGAAATTAAGAATAGACGCGTCGAGTTGTGAAATTTATGTGTGTCGTGTACGAGTGTTTAAGAAATCGTGAAAATCGACTAGAATTAAAAATTATGTTGAAATTAATAGATATGTTTTTGACAGCAATAGAAAATGATATAATAATATGATGGGAAAGAAAGTGTACGAACGACGGTAGTGATTTTAAAAGAATTTTAAAGCACACAAAGGTTGCTATAAAATAATTCTCTTATGTTGTAAAATATTCGACGAATAGATTAGATAAAAATTAGAATTTTACTTTCCCCATTAAATATTCTCTAATTAGTAAAATAGAACTACTTAACACGAAAGATTCCTTTGGCCGAGTGCTTACGAATTTCAACGTGAACGTCCACGGAAAGAAGGGTCTGGCGTGCACTTCATTGAAGAGTCACGAATATCGTCGCAAATTGTAGGCAACGAGTAGCATGGAAAATATAAGACGACGAATTCGTGCTCGACGACGAATTCGCAGCTCCATAAACACGCGGTCCTCGACAAAGCTAACAGACAAAAAGTGCACCTAAGAGTCTCGCATTGAAATGAGAAGTGGCAAGAGTGGTGGTACGCAGACGAACGGATGAAAGAACGAATTCAAGTGTACGTTCGTTGGTCCGCCAGACAATACAAATTGTGCGAATATTTAGATACTTGGCTGCGACTTTGTTTAACCTTTTTAATGCTATGGACGCATATATTCGACGGAAGTTGCTCGTAAGGTCTATGGACGCAGATATGCGTTTGTCGGTTTTTGTTATCTTCACTATATGACTTTTTCCATGGCCACACATTTCGGTGTTAATCTTTCAGTGCTAATGAAAGTTGCTCGTAGGGGACCATGGACGAAAATATGCGTTTGCCAATTTTTTAGATCTTTCGCTCACTGCAACGCGATTGTCAGTGTGCGAGTAACAATGTTCCGTCTCCAGCGATAGCGCGCCGTCCCTTCGAAGCACTTAGACCAAGAGCATTCAGTGCTCAAAGGGTTAAAAGAAACTTGATCAATCATAAGTCAGACGTACTATCATTACATTGTAAGAAACAATTATAAAAGATCAGCTCCTATTATACGAAAGCTGATATCTTAAGTGGTGTCTGTATTAATAGTCAATGTCCAGTTATCTGAATTGCAATTTACAATCAGGTTCGTGGACACCTGTTTTATGTTACTCTACCGAAAAATATACTTCATTAATCGTAAAATTAGTTGTAACCAGAGGCCCAATATTCTACGCTGGCTTTTGAATAAGAAACTTGTCTTCTTTCCGATATCGGTGACCTTTCACGATAACACGTTAGAATCCACGATAATCGCCAAGTTCACAAACGTTTGACCAATCATTCGAACCGCGAAACGTCAAACCTGAACGTTCATCCATCCCGGCAAAGAGAAACAGAGCCCCGCTTCGAGGCCACGCCGACGCGACGCCGGAAATCTGTCCGCTTCCGGGCGGGACGCTTTCCATTAGGACTGTCACTGCGCGAAACGGGGGCCGATAAAAAGCGTCGGACGACAGAGGAGCGTTTACGAAATTTCTAAGGAGCGACACTTCTGCCGGGCCCGGCGAGCGCCCGACTAAAGTCAGGCTTTTCTACTTGGCCGTGGGGATTAAAGCTTCGTAAATATAACCACCTCGGTGAAAAGGGAGCTGGCGAAAAGAAACGTTGTGGCCGGGGTAGAGGGGAGAGGGGCCGGGCAGAGGAGGGCAAAAATGTGGGAGAAAAGACGGCTTGGCACGAAGGAGAAGCGAGGGGTTCAGGGGGGGTAGGGCAAGATGGCGAAGGACAAGGAGGACAAATAAAGAGAGTAATTTTCGTGGGTACACAAGCTGTAATTATTAATGTCACGGATGAGACTGCGTCGCAGGGGCTTTGCGAGCTTCTGCATCTCGGCTTACGAGACAACAGGCTTCCAACGTAAGACGAACAGTTATTGCGGACCATTTTTCATTTCTCTCGCTGCCGCCGTAACAATCTCCTCTCGGGAGGACGGGGAACACCGCGACCAGGAACGAATGTCCGGAGAGGAAGGAAAGAAGGGGGGAAAAATGAAATGGTATGTTCATCCGTGTGTCGTTTCCGCGTCGCGTATATTTTATTCGTTGCTGTTCGAATCGCGAAACCCTTGAAACGACGCTCGGGTTTCTTTGAGGCGAACGAGTTGCGGCACGGTGGTTCGGTCGACAACTTGTTCCGGAAAATCGCTGTGAAAAGGGTGGGTCTCGAAGTTCATGATCGAGATGGGTGGGAGGGACAGGGTGGGGGGAAGCTGTGTTAGACGCACAGGTCGTTCGTTTTATGATAGAATTGCGAATGCGAAAGTTGTAGGTTCTGCTCGTGGAGATACAATTTTATGGATGAACGAGAACGAGGTGGTTGGCTGTCGATGTAGCAATCGATGGTTACGAGAAGATTTCGAGAACTTTTACCTTTCGAATTATCTGATCGTGTTTCATATCGAATCGTGATGGTAAATAGTGTTGGCAATAGATGGTGGGGAGTGAGAATATTCATTGTTTTATTTTAATTTTCCTTCTTCTCTGGACTAATTTAGTCTCTAAACGTTTATTTCCACGGAACAGAGTACACAGGTATTAGCTTCTTTAGTTCTAAGTACAAAATATGCTCGTGCATTACAAAATGACAGCAAATATGAAATGTATAAACAAATCACACTGCAATACGTAAAATGTTTGCGCCAAATATACACTTTCATAGAATTACCTACTCATAATGTACCATAAAAAACTGGCAATATATTCAATATTCATAATATTCATAATATTCATAATACTCAAATATTCATGCATACATTAAATACACTATTATTTAAAAACAGTAAAAGAAATATTGTAGAATCGGCATCCGATGGTCGCGGTTATGGGTTTATTAAATAGACTAGGAGAAGAAGAGTTGCCGGTTGGATCTTGGTGGCTCAGTAATTAAAGCAGTCGCCTGGTAAACGAAAGATCCCGGGTTCGATTCCCGCGGCAATCCGAACAACCAATTCTTTTTTTCCTACAATATTTATCAAACAAAAATTCTGACAGTTGTGTGTCGTCGTTCAAAACAACCAGAAACCTCCCTAGGAATACAATCTTAAGCACAGATAATCGATAACGATCTTCCTTACGATTGTCCAGCATGAAAGCGCTAGGGTGACAAACGCGCATAGGGAAGGGTTAAAAATTAAGCACCGAATGATAGGCACCAATTAACGAAGCGCGGACGTTGAGGTGGATGAACGATAACGGGCGATTGCCTGTCCGGCGAATTAGTCGATACGGCTGATTACTCCCGAATGAGGCTTCGCCGATGACTGGGGTAATTAGGCGGCTCGTCTCTTCAACGTTGCGTTACACGACCCGTGCCGGCTACTGCCACATCATTGAGCAGCCATTATTCCAGCGGCTGCGACCGTACATAAATGTAAATGACGGTTCGTCGACCGATATCGCTCGTCCTTATTACGAGCGATTCGATTATACTTCGACATCGTTGGGAATTTTCAGTGTTACTTTAACCGTCGACCTCTTTTATTTCGCTATTCGCATGAAAATTGTGTACACTACAGAAACGAACGCGTCTGTGACATATATATCTGTTAAAGTTGAAAATTTAGAGTAGTCGTAGCAAATTTATAACTTCTATTTTATATTTGCATTGATATAGACCAGCATATTAACTTCTTCGCTAATCCAATCTCACCATCCTATCGATTCATGATGTCGTGCTCCAAACGAAATTGGTTATTTGTAACTTCTAATTTATTACTCTTATTTCTATAGATTTAAATTTTGAACCTATGTATTTCAGTTTAATTCATTTATATTTAGACTCTCTCTCGCACTCCCTCTCCCTTTACCTCTCACTCTCCCTTACAATTTATATACGTTCAAATGATCCACTTCGTTAATAACTAAATAAATATATTCGTATATCCTAAATTTCGTATACTCTAGAAATAATTCGTAGAACATTTGTAAATTATCGAAGACGATCGAATTTTTCAATATGTACAGTACAACTTCTTTTCAAAGTGTCATCCAATTTCTGCTCATAACAACACTTCGATGCCGTTAACGTACATCAATCAAAGACTTCTCTATTACCATTTCACGATCAATTCCTAACACCCCCGCAGCATCTCCTCGACCAACACTCGTGTGTTGGCGCCGCTATCAAAGTCACAAAGGGTCCAATCATCCCCCAGCCATCGTCAACACCCACTCGCTGCTCGTCTCCCGTTTCGCTCGTCGACGACACCCTGAAACGTTCGCCGTGTCCGTAACCAGCCAGCGCGGTGTCCGGCTTCCGGTTTCGCCGGCGACCATGGAACAACGGACGCGATACCGTTTCCACCAGATCCGAAAGATTAACGTCGGGTACGCGTGCCCCTCGACGCGTCGAGTGAATTCCAGTTTACGCGTGCATTATCTCCTCGCGCCCGTTCGCCGATAAATATTTCACGAGAGGTTTCGGCCGCGATACATTGGAAAGCCATTATGCGCGCTGCGACGCCTCCCCTCTCCGTCACTGTGTCCGCGATTTACACCTACTCTCCCCCACGCTGGGCTGGGCTACTGGCTTAATTCGGGTTCAACGGAGGCCAACTTGTTCGCGCTTCCGTCGTTAAAGCTACGGAGCACGCGGCTAGGATGCACTTTTAACGCTATCGGTTCTGCAGGCTCTGCTTCACTCTGGGCGGCGCGATGAAGCTGTTTAGATTAAAGAGGTCGATGTTTCCGTCCGGCAGATAGTTTCTTTCGGGGACTATACCTTTTTGTGTTCGAAGCGTGTTAGCTGGAGGCGTGATAACGGTTGATGGCGGAAAATGAAACGGTTTCGCGTGATCATGGGTCCATTTTGTTGGGAGCGGAACGATGCAGGTTGTTTTAATTTTTGAACGAAAGTAGAGTAACGTTCTTCGACAGGGGTGGAGAGTTAGGACATTTATGTAGGTCTTTCTTGTGGCCTTGATAGTGATAAAAGTAGCTGACAATTTTAAATTCGCATCGTTCGCTTGTTGCGAGAGATAAGGGATACCTGCGCGCGGTCAGTAGTATAGGTCAATGATACATCAGACATGGCGATATTTATTGGAGCGGGTAGAGAGAGAAGTGATAATAATTGTGCGTCGCATACAGAATAGTGTTTGCTCCTAAATGAATGCTAAAGAAAGCTACACTTCGTTATAAATTTGCTATAAAATTCTCCTCCATTAATATTGCTGAAATTCACTACTACTGCTAATTGTAAGATACTTATGGAAACATCGCCAACATGTATAACCTTCCATTAGAATTACAATTTTCTAATATCACCTTACTCTCATCTCTAAAATCACTCAATAACCTAAAACTTCTTCCTAACAAAGAGAGCAAGAGAGAGAGAGAGAGAGACATACAGAGAGAGGAATAATTTATTATTTAAGACTCGACACGGTCACGGAGACGGCTCCCCCCGAAATTCCTCTCGTAACTTATTACCAGCGATCCCCAGGGCACTCCGGGACTCCTGCTCGTCCCTGTTTCCGCGAGACGAGTATCCCGTGTGGCGCCAGTTTCGACAGAAGAGCCTTTGTGCGCCAGCAGAACAGCCATTGTCCACTTCAGTCGCGCCCTACAGTTCTCGTCCTCCCTTCGACAGCTTCCCCCGTCCCTTCGCCGCCTACCCCGTCCCCTCGTCATCCCCTTGTCTCGAGTGTCTGCGACCAACGATGGACAACAGACACCGACGAGACGCTCGCGGATGCTGAATGCGAAGCGGAAGCGACAACGACCGACCGCTTCTTATCCCACGGAATCTGACACTTTGTCGAGGGGCAAGCACCGCGGTCGCCGCATTAAACGGATTTTTGCCTTCTAATTGGACACCAGGAAGTCCTTCTGGCTGCCACGGGGAGTTTCGTGCTCTTAGACGGGACGCGGTTTCGCTTTTTCTCTTGTTTCGCGGTCCCGCTTTCTTGCGGTTCTTCGTCGCGCTGCGAGAACTGTGTTCAAGCGGCTGGATCGCATGGATTAGTTTGTGCGACGGTTGTAGTAGGAAAGGCACGTTTTATGGTGTTCTCTGGAATAAGGTGGTCCGATGACGCGTAAATCATCGCTGTGGGATAGACGGAAGCAATTTGCGAAGGTAGAGATGGAATCACATACAGGAGTTGACAGAGAATTAGAGAAACTTGAGGTGTTTTAAGGTGGAGGAAAATTGAGAAACAATAATATTGTATGTAGATTTAATGTCTATTTGTAATCTTTTTTCGTGGCTTGCAAATTTTCTTAATTTCGAACCTAACCTTTAACTAACTTCAACCTAACTTCAACTTTGTAGTTCAATTGTCATTACTATTTTAATAATAATATTGTTACTGTATTATCATTACTATTATATAAATATATTCTACATCACCTTAATAAGCGATTACACTTATTTCGATTGTGATTATTATTTTCTACAAACGTTGAACAAACATCTAAGATCGAAAAAATGTGATTCCCAGAATAAAAGAGAAAGTTCTACTTCCTAGAAAGGAAAATTCTGAGTCTAGCCCGGATCCTTCGTAAAAAATGTTCCCTGACATTTTGCTGGCTCTGCTGTTTCACAGGGGATACAGAAAAATGATGCGATTCCCGAAATCAGTCCCCGGATAAGCTGAAGCTTCGTCTGGCTCGCGGAAATATTTCATGGTTTTTCCGTGCGCGGACGGTAACGCATATCGATGTTCCGTCATCTTTGCTTACCTCTGATTAATGCAAATAAATCGTTGGGCTTCTATTTGCATGACCAACTCCCTGGAATATTTATCTCGCCGCGAAGCTAACCAGAAAAATCGACGTCATATTTACAGCTTTCCCGGTCGCGCAGAAAAACAGGGTCTCCTTTCGGACCGGTTTCACGCGATAGTAATTTTTACGGCAATTATGGCTCGTTAACGCGTTAACGGTATTAGGAACGCGAATTAATCAAGGTTTCGCGGGTAAATTGGCGACCTCTGTAGTTTTATCCCGTCCCGTCGTTCGAATGTTTGTTTTCCTAAATAAACGCAGAAAGTTAAATTAATATTAAACTTTCCACGGCAGGCGGAGGAGTTCCGGTGGTTAACGAAGTTTTGCATGAAATTTTGCTACCGTAGCAATTAGTGGTTTTAAATAGTTCTTCAAATTTTAATGGACCGATGCACCTTACGTGCTTCCATTCTACGTGCGTTATAGTTTACAGGCGTAACTTTCAGATTGCAATTTACCCGCCTTTTTCGTGTAACTTTTATTCGCTTCTACGTTGATGTACAAGTAAAAACCACAGTTCTGTCTGAAATTTTTACTCGCTCAAAATAATCACTACAAACTAGTTACGGTAGCGGACAAAAGTTTAAGACCATAGAGCCAACAAACATGAAGTAATTCGTATATGAGAAATAGTACAGTAAACAAATTTTGTGTTTCGTATTAATCAATAAATACTATATTACCTTATTAACAATAAAAAAATGAGTGTACAAAGTGTATGTAAAAACCATTGTACTATATTTTATATTGTTTTCTCGTTTTAAACTTATGCCCGCTATTGTACATCTAATGACTACACCAAGCTCATTAATTTAACAAAAATACAAAATTCCTAAGTTAAAGAGTGTTGAATTTTTATCTGGGTTCTGACTCGAAGTAATTACGAACGCGCTTAGAGTTTTTCAAATTCAAGAATTTTTCACATGTATTCACAAAAGAAACGGTAACGGAGTAACAGTGCAGATGAAACGATATCGAGAAGAAGATCAGAAATTGTACAAATACGATTCTATGTTAATTTTAATGTGATCTAGCTCGATCAACGACTCTTTTACTCTTTATTTCTACTTTTTACTTTGCTCTCTAAGACCGTCTGACTAATTAACCGAACGGCTTATTAGTTTGCACGCGTGTCTCTCCTTTGTTTTCTCCTCCTATTCTCTCTCACGCTACTCATGATCTATAGGCACACGCCATCTCTCTTCGTGCGAAATTACTAATACTTGTTACCAATAAAGAGGAATCGAAAAGATTATTCCTTCGTTTCGAGGTGGTTTTCTCACTGTTCTTTTACATCTCAGGTAAGTAATTAACGCTAGATTGTCGGATGTTGGGCATATCTCTATTTTGCCCGGAACGAGTCAATTTTACTCAAACATGAAAATTGAAGTTTAAAAAAAAAATGAAACTTTATTTTAAAGAAAGTTTATTCAAAACAATGTTTATATATGTTTTTAAAACACATTACCCGCAGATTATTTTATCACATTCAGCAGAAACACCTTTACTTCTATTCCTTTCATCTGATACTTGAACTGGACAAAATCCTAAGTGAGTCAAATCGACTATTTTATTAATTATTATATATTATTAACCATCTTTATAATTTTTATTAATTTAGCGTTAAATGTGTCTAGGTCCCAAAATGGCCGCGATATCGATCTCTATTTTCCCGCGTCCCCATCTGTTCGAAATACGAGCGAACGGCCACCCATATTTATGCGTGGACGAACATAAGCCGGTATCGGGCGTATTAGCGTTTCTTTGGACAGAAGTTCGATTATCGATTCGAAGAGGCCGATCTCGGGTCCCCGTTAGCCTCTCGTTCAGAGCCGGCTAGCCGAACCTCTGGAACCTCTTGCGAGGTTTAGCACGAGGACCTCCTGCAGACGGATTAAAGAGGATTTCTTCGCTCTCTTGACTCCTGTCTTCCCCGGGAATTCAGCGGAAATTTTATTCCACCCTCAAGAGTGCCAGGACTTTATTCCATATCGAGAAGCCGCAGTTTTATTCCTCAGACGTCGTGGCCGGCTAAAGGACTTCTTTCGCGAACAATTCTTTGCCCGATGGAATTCGTTGGTAATGAATTAATTCGTGTGAATTGACGTTGAAGAGGACGGTTTATGAATTTCTGAAAATTTCCAGTGTTAAATATTGTAGGCACTCGAGGTTTTTGGTTTGTTGAACAATTGGAAAAGTGAAGTGTTGCTGGAAATAGTGGAAATGTTTACGTAAAAGTTTCGTCGATATCCAGAGAGAAAGAATTGAAAATATACACCAATAGTTAGGAAATACGTGAATTATGAATGATAAAGTGTTTAAAGATTTTCTAACATTTTTATCAAATTTATATTTTTCAATATTCAAATAGAATTTATGCAAAATTCGGTTCAACTTGAAATAACGTGTAGTTTTTTTTTCACTTTCTCCATTATCAATAATGAATCTCTTTCTCCTATTTGCAAAAATCAAACGTGAAACTCTATTTACAACCGTTATTTCGCTAAACACCAGGAGAGAGAAGTAATATCGCGGAAAATGGTTCGCCGCGTCCGAAGTAAAAGAGGAAAAAGTAATAGATTGCAATTTCAGTGATCGATTACTCTCCACCCGTTCATGGCTTATCTTGGGTTCGTTTCGCGAGGTAGAAAGCGCGAGCTGCTTTGTAATTATAAATCTCATTAAAATTCATAACGCGACACGGAAAGTCATTAGCCTTAAGCGGCTGCGGTGACGTTATAGCGCCTTCGAGACCCGTTTGTGCGGTGATCGGGCAACCTCCAACGTGGAAAAATAATTTCAACTCCCTGAGTGCATCGTATTCACGACTACTTTCGCGTTCTAAATAATAATAATTTCCTCACCGAACCGGCGAAAAGAAATTTGTAACATCGTGAGCGACCATCATGGCGCGAAAAAAAATATACGTGTTACGTTAACTCTTAGCTGCAACACTGTACCCGTTAATCTGTGAGGGTTACTTTATTTCTTTATAAAATAGCCTTTCGTTCGTAAAATACCGTTGCTGTCTTACTAACTAACTATGCCCTTTTTCTCATGCTTTTATGGGCCCACTTTGCATTTTTCCGAAAAACAAACTCGCCGTTGGTGCGGGCCTGGAAAGTGTTAACGGTCGTGACCGAGTCTCGCGCGTACTCGGTCTCAACCCTTATTGAGGGCCTCTGATTTATGGGGGCCTTAATGACCACTCTGGTCATCGTCACCCCTGCTTATCTGGTACCTCTTACAAATTTACGTTTTCGAGTATAACCAGGAATTTGTCAAAGTAATCGTGTAAGTATCTCACAAATCTTACCGAAGCTCGTACCAGTTCCCAATTGGTTTTAGAATAATTTCTCGTAAACGCGAAAGATAGATCCTTGGAGTGAATATTTGCATAAGGAACACTGAGATAAAATAGAAATTGATCACAGGTTAAAATGACAATCTTTATTTAGGGTTTTTATGGTTTGCATTCGTTGGATTATTAAATATTCAACTAGAGGCACGTGTAATAAAATTGTTGAATGAGAGAAAGAGAGGGGGGCGTGAGAGTGAGAGAGAATGAGAGAAAAAGAGGGTGTGTGGGATGGTGGGAGGGAGGGTGAGAGAGAATGAGAGAAAAAGAGGGTGTGTGGGATGATGGGAGAGAGGGTGAAAGAGAGAGGAAGGAAGAGAGAGAGAAAGAGAGAAATACATTTGTATTATGCTGCATTATAGTAAATATTCATTATCGACCTCTAGTCTAAGCGAGCAATAGAAAACAAGAGAGAGTAACGATGCGGAAGCAAAAATCGTTATAAGAAGGAAACTGGCCTGCGTGGTACTCACTCGCGATGTATCGACTGACAGAATATTAAGGCAAAACTCTAATGACAAACTCCAGTACTATAACGAGAACAAAAACTATATTTTATATACAACACAAGCTTGGGACGAAAGATATGAAACGAATGAACAAAAAAGATAACGGTAACAAACGATAACAGCAAAAAAAGAAATAAGAACACGAGCATACCACACACAATCCATGAAATGAATATATGATATAGATGCCGCGATTATACAATTTTTTTTTATTGATTTTCAACATCGACAACCACAAATTCTTTACCTAACGCTTCTTAAACAGTCGAACGACATCGAACATGATTTGAAATTTTTTCGAACGGAAACGACAGACCGTCGAATTTGCATCAGTCAACGATGGCACGGGAAGTCTGTTCGCTGCCATTTGCACGGTCCATAGAATCCCATTCGAAGGAATATGGTATCCATGGTGCCCGGTTGAAAGCCCGAATAAATACGTTTACGGCGATTTAATCTTTCGAGCGTCAAAGACCCTCTCGGCCCCTTTCGTCGCAACACTTTGCACACCTCACCCCCCTCCCCGTCTTCTTCCCTTCCCCGTGCAGCCCCACGGTCGGCAGGAAGTTTCGCAGAAACGAGTTACCTGCTCTTTTAGCTTGCACTTTGCAGTGTTCGCTCGGGAAAATTCAGTTTCAAGGGGGAATTCTCCGTTTCGCGACCAGTCCTCCATCACCCCGTGCTTTTACCGTACCTGATAAAGACGAATCGTTGCGCGAGGAACACAGGAGAGGCCGCGAAGAAAGGTCCGAGGGGAGGCGGGGTGGGGGTGGTAAACGCGTGGCTGGACAAAAGTTATCGGCCGGTGTGTCGGGACACGAGGTTCGATCAGGAAGCTGGTGGAGATTGATGCGTTTCTTCGCGGAAAATAGATCAACATTCTCGACTGCGGAACTAAGTTCACGTGACACGGAATTTGGTTAGTGTTAGAGGTGTCGTGTACGCGTTTTCCATCAACGATATGTCTGTGTGGTTAAACTCTTACGTCGCGTGCCGAATTAACTTCGTGCGACTAGTTTTAGTTTAAAAAAGTAGGTGGGCTGTATAGAATAAGATTACTACTAAAATTTATTTATATTACTATTTATTAATATTACTAAAAACTCTGTTTACTGTTCATAGTAAACATCGAAAAGCATATAAATTGTTTTTTTTTTTTTTTTTAAACTAGAAAAGATCCTACGAATTATCTCGTAGTTGGCAGTCCACGTGTTAACACACCCTCTGTTATCGCGCGCAGTCTGTCCAGGAGGAATAACAAGGAGAAACGACGCATGAAATGAAAGAAAAGGAAATCTTAGTGAATAGAAATCAACAACACAATCTGTTTTATTTAATTATCTTTATTTTTAATATTTATACACTACACTTTACGGCCGATTGTGGTTTAACTACACTGAACACGCGACGCCCGTAAAAAGAAGAACAATCGATGAAAAAGAAGACACCAATCGATTTTTACAAATGCATAAGACTCAAGATTTAATATTTGAACGAAACTGTTGCTTTGATTCCAGTAAAATTCGGGAGAAAATTGTGAAGTTGCCGAAAGTTTAATTTGTACGGTACAGTTGCACTTTGTTCGTTTAAGTAGAATAGCGCGTTATGAGTCAGACATCGAGTGAAAGGTACTGAACGAGAACAAAGAAAACGTTGTGTCGAATATACAGGAAATTTCTACTTTTATTTATTTAATAGAGTGAGATGATAGGGCTGAGGTGTGAATAAAATAAAGTGAAGTGGTTAGAAAATAATAAATGTATATATTTAAAATAGTCTAATGATAACAACTTAAACTTAGCAACTGCGACGTTCTTACTTCCTTCAGAATCAAAGTCTTTCCGCCACGAGCTCGCATTTTCTTCGTCATATATTCCTCCAAACACTCGTTTCCTTTCTTTCTAATTCTAATCATTTCTCACCCGATGCATTCGGTCACGTTCACCCAAAATTCCTCAGTTACTCAGTTTCCTCAAACGTTCATCTTTAGCGCTTTAGAAACACCCGAGTCCAAATATTCTACGTTCACACGACTATCACTCAATTCAACCACTCTTCACATTTTCCTAAACTCGCATCCATTCAATTGCATCCGCTCGATTGCATTCCTACAAATGTCGTACCAGAACAGTTTAAATAATCGTTACAGTGGTACAAAATTCGATGTTCTGTCTGTGTTAATTGGATATCCTGTTCTGTACATTATTTGTGCTCTCATAGACGAGTGTTTCGAAGTCGGCGCAATAATTAAAGCGAGCGTTGCGGATGCGGCGGGGAAAAAGGCAGCACGTATCCGGTCGAATGCGGCACGCCGGAAGCGCGCGCGAGTTGCGAGTCGAGAAATCCGAGCGAGCTCGGATGCGAAAGGAAACCCATCCTCGTTCCCGGTTTCCGATTCCCTGCAAAATAAGAAACACGCGAATTGTGGCCTCAAAGAAGCACCAGACGGCTGAATTTCGGTGCCGCTCCCGCGTTAGGTTAGCTGCTATTTCGGGGAAAACGGAGCAGGGATTTCGTCCTCGAAGCAAAGCTATTTTGTTCTCGTTTTCTGTGGAATCACAGACAAGATTATGGTCGGCGCTTTTTAATGAATTGTTTGCGCGAAGCGGTACATCTGAAAAATATGGAGCTTGGATTTACCTTTGTATAAGAATATTCGATCTCTAGTGTCTTGGTATTTATTATTGAAATATTCCCTAGGCAAACTTTTAAAAGGTGTAATCAGTAATTTGACGGAAATTGAGACTTTAATGTTTGACGTTTGGTTGAGATTTATAAAAGGAACAGTTCGCAATTCTAGTCAAGAACGAATCTCTACTTTGTTTCTTCAATAACATAATTAGGAGCTTAAACGCGATGCATTGCTTACTATTATTTAACGATAGAATGAACCTAAAAATTCTTAGCTCCTCTCATGCCTTAGAGCAAGCTCGTTAGAAATCGTAGGAAATTAATTAAAATGCTAACGGTTCCAGCGACATTCGGGGCTAACGCTTCTTATAAAATTAAATTACGCGATCAAGTAAGAAGGAATTATCTTCCCCCGAATTTTCAAGACATCCTTCAACTATCAACACGCAATCCTATCCCTTCCCCGACACCTTAATATCCGCCAGCGTTCGAAGTACCCCTCCCAAGCCCCCTTCGTCGCTTTCTCGAGTTCACCCTATCGTCGCGCGAACGAAATTCCCCGCCCCCGCCACCTATCGCTTTCCCCGTTAAAAAACAACGGTGAAGAAATAGCATTCGGCAGGTGGGTCGCTCTCCACCTCGCCCCCGCTTTTCTTCTCGCGTGTCGATAAAAGATACCGGTGGCGGGTCGAACGTCTAGCAAAAGGAGCGCGGAGGGTTGATCGCCTGCGAGGAGTGATCGTAAAGTGGTGAACGTCGCTTAAAGGGTCTTCAGGCCTCTATTACCTCGAAAGAGAAGCACTCTATGCTATTACCAATACACGAAATAAAAGTCGAGGGTGTTGAAAGGTGGAAAGAGCTGCGGGGGAGGGGTAGAAGAAGGATGGGTGAGGGGATGTCTAAGGGGGAAGCTAAGGGGGAAAGGGGGAGGCTAAGGGGGAATCCAAGGGGTGATAGGGAGGCTAAGGGGTAACTAAGGGGTGAGGGGTGGCTAAGAGGGAAGGTCAGGGGTAAGGGGGAGAGTGAGGAGAGGAATGAATGGGAGGGAGAGGGAGATGTGAGAGAGAGTGTGAATGGGAGGGTGAAGGGTGGGTGAAGGGTGGGTGAAAGGTGGGTGAAGGGTGGGTGAAAGGTGGGTGAATGGGAGGGTGAAGGGTGGGTGAATGGTGGGTGAAGGGTGGGTGAAGGGTGGGTGAAGGGTGGGTAAAGGGTGGTTGAAGGGTGGTTGAAGGGTGGGTGAAGGGTGGGTGAAGGGAAGGGATGAAGGGATCGCACCTGGAGTCACTTTCGTCATCGACGCTCTGCAACGTCTCGCCGCTTCTTTTGGCCACCGATTCTCTCTCACGGTTCCGTTTCCTTCCGCTTGCTCATGGTCCTCTTCGTCACCCTCTCGTCGCGAACCTCTTCTCCACCTACAAAGTGCCGTTCGATCGGCCGCGATCCATTAACTCGCGGGGCCAAATATCGCTTTATCGACTCGCGACCTCCATTCTTGAAAGCGTTTTTAATGGATCGGATGCTCGTCGACGGCGACGTCGCGCGGCAGACACGGCCGCGGCCGGTGTTACACGCGTTGTAGAGACGTCGCCTCCGCCATTAATCGATTTTATCATTTCCCAGGGACGATCACGCGTGCCGCCACGTCCTCGGTTTCAGGAAACGGAGAACCGACAGCAATTAAGCTCGAATTTCTAGCCGCGTTTCCATGAGGGTAATTTGCGGCCGGACGCTTGTGCGACGAGCACCGTAACGTGATCCTTGATTCTGTAATTACGCTCCTTTTTTTCTCAATTCTCCGCCTTTCTGTCGTTTTTTCGCGGTCGAGGGAAACGATTTGCGAACGGTTCCCCGGGTTTTTTGATGAATTGATGATTAATTCGTTAAGCGGTTCGGAATCAATTTTCGAAATATTATTTAGAGATTAAGGTAATAGCGATGGAAAGGATGTTCTGGATGTTTATGAAGAATTGATAGTATAATTTTGTTACAGAAAATAGATTATTCTGTTTCACGATAAAATAAACTTCTTTGTTTGCTTTCTGTGAACGTAAAAAACAAATGAGCTACCAATACGTTTATGATGTGTTTCAGGAAATTAAATTTTTCAGGAAAATGTTGTTTATGATTGATTAAATTTAATTGTTTGTTCCAAGTTAGTTATCTTTATAGTTAATACATTTTTCGTGATCAATCTCAGAAAACTTGTGTACAGATATTCATAGAACCGTTCGTATCTTCGATGACTCAGCCTCGTTTATTAACGTTATTACTACTTCGATCCGTGTATATTGTTAAAAACAATATACATTAAAGTGCTCACGATTTTATTTACAAGTTTGATCGATCGCCTCGCCGCAGCGAAGAGGCAGCCTCGAGTTTTCGAATGTTTAAAACACGATCAATCTTCCTTACGAAACAATGCATTCGCCACGAGGGATGAGAAAAAAGGGGGATGTAATTAAAAAATCGGACCCCTGTCGTCGACGTCACGCTCTGTGAATGTTTCCAACTCTTTCCCCGTTCCGTGAAACGAAATGACGGATCGATACCCAACACGGGGAAATGGAAAAGTTTCCCTTGACGAGCGATCTAACGAGCGTATCATAATCCTTCATTAAAAGTCGGCCGTCATTAAACGCTGATATTGCATGAGAAATTTCGCGGAATTTCGTGCTGCTCTTGTAATCACGAGCCATTCCCGTGGCGCCTTAGGTATCATCGATAGAATCCTGTCTAAGACGTAAACGCAGCTTCTTTTATTTTTATTGCCGTTAATTGGAAATGGTACACGATACAGAAATTTTATCATACTTCTCAGAATTACATGTTTTTCAAATAAGACGTTCAAACGTTTCCTTGATTTAAGCACGAAATTGAAAGATTCTGATATAGACAATGAAGTAGTTACAAAATTTTACATTCCTTGTGAGAACGTTAAGAAGTTTGTGTAAAAAATGTTGGAATAAAACTTGAAACGAAATAAATGCTTTTGTAAGAAATTTAAACACTTCTTTGCTCAATTTTGTTTTTATTAATACGAGAGACTGAAACATTTATTCAGCACTTTATGCATTACTGATAATAATTATATGACAATGTAACGATTCATTTTTCTCTCATATTGTCTGTTGATATCAAAGTTATTCCTTCACCGAAACTATCTTATTTTCAAACACGTGTTTAAGTACATCATAAATTAAAAGTTGTACACGGTTCTTCCTTTTCACGTATACGATCAGTCTCGCAGAATGCAGGAAATTTGTTACCCAACACCTCATAGAAACCTGAATTTCCGAACCAACCGATGTAATCTCGCCTGCGAGGAAGAGGGATGAGTAGGAGCAAACACGTTTGACGAAATTTCCCTTTACGACCATCTTCGCGCCATCTAATCCTTCTCGTGAAAGCCGCGCTCGCTCCCGTGAAGAGGGCGAGAGAGCTCGAACACGGAATGCGCGGCGGAACTGTTCGAGAAAAGCTTGCCGAACGAAAGAAACGGACGAGTGAAAGGAGGCAACAAAATCGGGGCAAGATTTTATAGCGCAGGTTCTGCGGGGAAACCGCGTCGGATAAAAGGAGCGCGTTTTGGCTCGCGTTTCTTTGCGCTTGGTAATTTACAACGTTAAAGCACGCCACTAAATCGTCGCGGTTTTTACGTATCGCTTTGTCTCGTTTCCCCGTTGTCTTCCGTAAATCTTGTCGAAGAAGAAGTTGTTGCGTCCTAAATTAGGGTAGAGGTGTGTACAGTAACGACCCTATACCTGCCTCGATAGGAGAGAAGTGCTTACCAGCCCTCCCTTCCTACAATACCTGTAAGCAATTGTGATCGGTTCGGGATTGCCATCACTATTGGTATAAATATCGAGCCAGAGGAAGCATTGTAACACAAATCAAACACAACTCATCAAGAGAGACACACACACAAATCAGAGCACAACTCATCAAGAGAATAACTCAGAATACAACTACTATAAACAACTCAACCCAACTCTATCGTGTTCAATTTGACACCTAACCAACTCCTGATATCAATCTTAATCAACCTAATCAGGAGAAAAACTTTTCGCCATACAAGGCGATTACAAAAAAGTCGGGAAGTGTTTCGAGAGCAATACACCGCTCTTGCAGCTAAATCGATATACAAAACAGAAGTTATTGTACGTTGCCAACGCATAATATTATCTTAACCCTAGAACTCCTGAGCCTCGATTAGTTTCGTGGAATTCTAACGGGGGGGGAGGGAGTCCTCGAACCTGTGAGAATGATTGTGTGTACGTTCGTTTGTGTATTTGCATATGAAAGGAATTCTAGAAGGAACGGTTAACGAATTAGAATGAGAAGGAATGTTTGAACATATTTATTTTAATATCATTTCTCTGCCTTTCAGAGTTTGCCACAAACACCAGCTGGCGGTGTCGGTGGAAAAGGAAGCGGAAGTGCTGGCGCCGGTTCTGGTATGGTCAATGGTTCTGGTGCCGATCATCAAGATATTCGTGACGGTACCGCTATAAACCCAGAGCACGTGAGTAATTCAATGTTCCTTTACCGATAAAAGGTACAAATGCGTTCTTTGTTTCGAAAAGGGAGACCAAATTTTTGTCATTATTCGTGCGTTAAAAAGAAACCTAATTTTAAATAAATAAAACAATCTTTGTATCACTGGTATAACGCCATTCGTATAATAATGTTTGTTCTCTATCGCTGTTTCTCGAACCGAAACATAATTTTCAATACCTCGCCAAATTTACCATAAAATATTGTAGAGTCTTTATTTATATTATAATACACGATTTGATTCGGTATGGTGGCAAAGTTTATGTGGACTGACTAACTGTAGCGCCCAGGGAAGTTTGGTTTTCATATTCCCTGGACGCGTCGGGAGGGGGAAAATGTGGAGACATGCAAAGGACTTTGCGAGTGTCTTTTGGATTCTAATGAGGCTGCAATCAAACGCACAGTGGTAATGAAAGTCGGCTGGCCATTTGGGTCGAAGGACGAGCCGACGTTCAGGCCCTGTTTTAAACTGTTTGATGCAACCCCTTAGAACACCCGCAGAGGTTCCACGTCACCACAATATGAATTGAACAATTTCTTGAACTAAAAATTTAAATAATTGCGGTGACCTTTCTACCCTCGCCACTAAAAGGGATTTATCAACTACGTTTCTTGCATGTGCTCGAGCCGCACCCCGGTTTCTATATGAATTCCGATCTGTCCCTTCCTATCTCTGTGTCTAATGCAGGGACCTGCTGGGCAAGTCTTACCGACAAAACTAAAAGGGAAACACCCTTTCCCATTCCTCCTTCTCCTTCTCTCTTCCACAACAGCCACACAATCATATCAAATGTTCCCTTTTGTTCCTCATAAGTAAACGGTATGTACATGTAAAAATGCTTGGGAAGCTCTAAAAGTTTAGATCTTCTTGAATGAATTACACATCGAGTCACATTTCTACGAATGATGCCTAGTTTCGCCGTTTAAACGCCCTGTTATTCACTTCTGCCGTTCTAATTATCCGGGACGATTACTCGAGCGATTCCGACGTGCAGCAGAATCGTCTCGTAAAACTGTCTTCGCGCTTTCGAGCGGCACGAAAGGGGGGGGGGGAGGGGTGGAAACCCTCGCCTGGCTCACGGCTGAGCGAGGAAGAACAAATCGGTCGTTCTTTCGCCAATGATTGCCGTTACTGTTCTTCGAAACTTCCTTAAAAGTACATCGACGAGGAAAGTTTCGCAGTGGAAGCAACAAAGTGAGTCATTCAGTGTGCCGGCGGGCATTGTTTCTTTCTTTTTTTTTTTCTCGTCTTATTCCTCGACGACCACCTTTATATCGGCCAGATTCCCTGTTCTACGGAGAAATAAGAGAAAAACGTTATTGGCTCGGTACAGTCAGGGGAGAGCAACTCATAACGATTCAATATCTTCGTCGATCGATAACCTGTGCATTTGAACGTAACTAGCGTGTTCCACAGGGTGACGGTAATTAATTTTGATTATTTCGATGGCGATTAGGAAATTTCATCTGTTAACTTTACCGTGGATACGTGCAGTGAAAAATTTACAAATCGTAGAATGAGTTTGAGTGAGAAAACCCTGACAAAGGAAGAAAGATGTAGCTGAAATTTATACAATGAGAATAAAATGAGAACAATCCCGCAAATATTTGCCCTATATTTCTATGCTTATTTATAATAATAATAATAATGATAATAATAGTGATTTTATTTAACGGACTAGTAGCCCTTTTACATCAGTTGAGAATTGTATAGGGTGTTCGAGAGAACTTACAGTAATATAGATAAAAAGCTGGTATTATCAAACATTACGTGATTTCAGAGCAGAAACGGAAGCAGCTCTAAAATAATTAAAAGTACCATCGAAGAAATTTAAGTGTACATTATACTCATTGGTTGTTCGCATAATTCTAGTGATACAATTTTGTACACCAAAATTTGTTGTGGTAGTACTAATACCGTATATAGATCCATATTACACATTATTCTGAACGGCATTTTGAAATGGATGTTTTCAAGAATAGGTGGACAGTCAATTAAGTGATTCAGGACTTTATAGATAAATAATGGATCCACAGTGATTCTCATTTCCTTAAGTAGGTTGGAGCATATTTGTGTAGTTATGAGAGACGAAATATCACGTCTATTCAAGAATTTCGTTACTCACCATTCTTACCTAGCAGTACGTCCAAATCCTTTCTTCAACCGTTCAGATGTGACACGATCCAATAAGTTTGGAAAACGCCGCAATAAGCTATGAAACAAATCTAACGGTAAGCTCAAACCGATCTCCATGTGGCGCGAAAACAGAGACGAAATATCACGCCTATTCAAGAGTTTCATTGTTCGCTACACTCACCCAGAAGAAAGTCCAGATCCTTCCTTCAACCGTTCAGATGCGACACGATCCAATAAGTTTGGAAAACGCCGCAATAAGCTATGAAACAAATCTAACGGCAAGCTCAAACCGATCTCCCTGCGGCGCGAAAACAGAGTGGAAAGTGTAAAACCGCGTAAATTGTTATGCCGCGAGCCGAACGATCAGGAACAAAACGAAAAAAACCGTAGGAAACTCGCCTAAATCCAGCCCGTCCACCGCACTGTTCCCACGGGAGACGCGTCGAATCGCTGGTTGCTTATTGCCCGTCGATGCCGCGGCGGCGGAAGCTGTCCGCAGGCCATCGATTCGATCAGCAGGATTAAAAAAGAGAGCCGGGAAGACAGTTCAATCGGAAATCGGCTGCACGTAGCCCGGGAATCTAGGAATTAAGCGATTACTTTCGAAGTTAACCATTGTTTCAGTCCGTCGATCGAGCCCCTCCCCTCTCCCCCCCATCCACCATCCCTTCCATCCTTCGTCCTTTCATCCCAATCCTGGAGGCTGCCCAGTATTTTCCTATTCTGTCGCGCCATCTCGTCCGATTCGCGGTTCTGATTTTCGCGCGTTGATCCATTTGCGCGGAATTAAAACCTTTATCTGCGTTTCTCCGTGTGCTTGGTTCGTGGCTCGAGAGGCGGAAATGGACGAGCACGGGGGGAACCGGTTGAGGAATGGAACCGGAAGGGCGGGGCTCTCGAACGCGAGTGCCTCCAGCGACGGTGGAGGAACGGTTTGTCTCGAAACGCTGGGCTTCTCGAGTTTCGTTCAATTTTTACATCGATTTAAGTACCGTCGGTGTTAATATTGGTATTCATACGTTACTTTCGTTAATATAGCTGACAGTAGAATCAAACTCTTATACCTGATTATTTTCCTCTATAAAACAACACCACTATCCTTCCCAACGTTTACATAAACATTTGCATAACTGACAATAGTAACTTTCGTTAATATTTAATTTATTTATATAACTATTAATGATAAACAACACAATGAAATGTAACAACAATATTAAATACACTGAAATACGTTTTTAAGATACACTGGACAGGATTGCTGTTATCACCACACACAGGCTGTCTTTTTTTTATTGCTGTTCACTTTATCAATATCATGAATATACAAATCACACAGATCATACTTCGCTACACTCGTTCCACAACACGAACGTTAATGAATATTCATACGTTTATCATACGCACACTCTCCACATTTATCCTTTCGTATAAACATTCTTTTTCATATCCTACACTTTATGATAATCACACACTCTATAATTCTACCATAAATATTAATATCGATATTCGTCTGTTGTCATAAACACTCCGTTCGTCGATTCTTGTCCAACCTTTTGCTTCGCTTTGGTTGATTATTCTGTTTCAACTTTGACTATTATATTATGGTGTATCTTTAGTTAAAGTTACGTATGGATCACATTGATGGTTCACGATGAAGACTAATTTTTGTAATGTCTTGCGTTAGTGCCCATCGTCTTACTATTTTTTAAACACGTATACAGTAAAATAATTTTGGCGAAAAAATTCGAACTAGACCCAGATCCGATTCGAGAATTTTTATGTCTCGAAATTACAGAACGCTCCGATTTTTCGTCCTTCAAACGCTTCCGCTTTAAACCTATCAATTTCCTCTTTACCACATTTTTTCATACTCCCATCGCGAGAAAGTTTTGCCGCAACCTAATTCTCGTTTTTCGAACAGAACGTTTAATATATCTCCGAAAATATTTTCTACCGGATACGAACCCTCCATGTTTGATTTTCTGTTCTATCGACGATTTTAATTCGGTTCTCCCCGTTTCATTCGTCTTTTTTCCTCTGTTTTAATCCTTCCGTCGGTTTATTCCAATATTTCTTGCCGAGCCAACGTTTCCCACCCCCTCCGCCCCACCCCACCTCCTCTCCCTCCCTCCTTACTCCTTTTATTTCTAACACCGCTGGGTTTTTTGCAATTTTTGACGATGTGCTATCGATTTACATGAGACAGCAGAAAGATAGCTCGCCTCCGTAGATTCCCGCGGAGGTTATATGGATTCTATAATCGAAAACCGAGATAGGGGCCGGAGGAGCCCGAATATGCAGCCGAATATTTCATCCTCTCTGAGAGACGAGAGCTTTCAGCAAGTCATTGTACTTTCGGGGTAATATTTCGGACGACTTTCGTGGAACGGATAGCTTGATCCACGAGAAAAATTGTTAATCGATATCAGTATTCAATGAAACGAGTTTTGGACGTACGAGACGTTTTCTCGTCAGTTTTTTTTTATCCCTACGCTTCCGACGAAGATTATCTACAGATACGACCTGAAGAATGTTTCGTGTAACTTCTCGCTTACGAGATCGTTGTTTACTGTAAAATTCAAGAGTACTGAAATCATAAAATGAGTTATAATCTACTAATGCAAATAGTAAAGCTTCTGTCGTTCGATGAAACAAAACAATGAATAATATCTAATTTAATTTGAATATCGCTGTGAGCTAATACAAATTCCATATTTATAATTTCGAAATAATTGTCAGAAATTATTTCATACCACTTTATATTATTTCCACGCTAACAATTAATTTTTCTGAAAAATTGAAAGCATACCTTAGATCGACACTCTCGTTAGCTTCCAATATTCAAATAGCAATTATTATTTTAACGCGACAATGATAAAATGCATCGATCAATTACTAAGTAATTGAACTACAAATTGTGCGTTCTAAGCTTTGCCTTAATTCGAGCAATTTTATTTTTTTTGTTTTGTTTAAGAAACAGCTCCTAACGAACGGATCGGCTTTTCACCCGTATTAGCGCTCTAAACGATTCGATTTTTCGCAAACGAGCTTATCGGCTGATATTGCTTTGTTAATTAAAGCACAGCGAACACGGTAATTCGATAATTCTGTACAGAAACTGTATCCGGTCGACTTAACCGAGCCTTCACAGGAGTTTCGCCACGTTTCGGCTTATCTGAGTAGGGCAGTTAGCCAGAAACCATCCTGATTATGAAGTTGCACAGCGCTTCCTCCTGTTGAACACGTTAGCTAATTCCTTAATAAGAGAATTCCTGGGTACAGTCGGAACTGACGATCGCGAGAGCAATTTCTCCACTTTCGCGCAAGTACACTGATCTCTGCATATCTATAAGTAATTGCTTCAACTGCTATACTTAATCTTCATAGGAATAATGTAAAACGGGTTTGCTATGCGTTACGAATTATCAGGATAATTCACCGCTTGAATATTCAGATTACTCATATGAAATACTTATCATTAATTTTCTAACAACTCGAAATCAATAACTAATGCTTAATAAATAATTACAAAGCACGTAGAATGATAGACGGTGAACTGTTTATGAATTATGATCGATTCTGTTAAGTTATTCACAGAAACTAAAAAATAGTTGAAATAAACAATTAATTTCAAGTACAAATTTTCAAGTCACGCCCTTTGTTAAATGTTAACTTCAATAATTATTTTATTGGTAACCCTCCCTCCCTAATGTACCCAAACTGAATTATACAATTCCAGTTGCAATAAGCGTACGTGGATCTTGATGATAACTTTAATAAAAATACTAAACTGGAGATAAGAACGAATTCACGATTTATTCTAACCCTCTTTACCAAAGAACTAAGCCGCGCAGAAGAAAAGTACCAATTAAGGTGCTAATTAACCCGGAGTACGATCGTCTTTCATCCTTTAAACCTCATCCACGTCGCACAGTTGAACGCGGCGAGACCTATTGTTCGTCCACGTTGATAAATATATTCGTGTTTAAAGAGCAGCAAGATATCAAAGGGTGACTCGGTTCACGGAATAATCCGCTAAACCCGACTCTCACGGACAATTATCCGTGAACGTAGTGAGATTTTAAAGCTGAAACACGCCGTGTCCTAAAGGGCGTCCGTCTCGCGAGCGGGTCTGAACAGCTAGCAGCCGGAAAATTAGTCGGCGACATTCACGGGGACCGGAAGTAGCGAACGACCACTTCTCTTTAACCGCGAGAGCACGTACACATCCGTGTCGACCGTTTCTTTTCTTTTTTTCATTTTTTTTTTCTTTTTTATTTTCCACGTGGTTCCTCGTTTTTCGTGCACCGTCGTCTGAATAGGAAGGAAGGGGAGCAGCGAGGGGAAGGGAGGAAAAACTAATTCCGTAATTGCGATCCAAATTTCTTTGCGGCAACCTACCAACAGCTGCGGCCATTCTCCTCTCCTCTCCCCCCCTTTCGGACGCGTTTCCTTCGTCTTTGCTTCCAGTGAGCTTTGTTCCTCCGCCTCCCTTTGTATCTCGTTTCTTTCTTCCCTGGAAACTGCACTTCTCTTTCTTCGCTTTCATACAATCCCAGGTCTTATTTATTTCCTCGCCGGGACATTCCGCGTTCTCCCCGTTAACTTTCCTTTTCTTTCGCCTACTCGCCTTCTGGTACTCTCCTCGATGCCTGATTTACATTAGATTCTCTTCCCTTTGTTTCTCCATCTATTAATAGTTTCCCATTTCCCTTCGATACTTTATTCCACTAAACATTGTCGTTAATCGTCTACAAACGATTCTTCTGCGTTTCATTCTTCAACAATTCTACTTTATTCCATTTTATTTTATCCTTCTAGCCGTTCGGAAGATTCGAGGCACGCTTGAGACTTGGGAAAAATAGTTGTCGAAGCAAAACACTGGCTTTGGTCGGTAGACACGAAGGAATTTTAGAGAACGTAAAATTATTGTAGTATCGTAGTTTTAAGGATCGTGACCGGAAAAGTGAAAGTACGGGTCTGTTGAATGGTCACAATGTGAACCTCTCGTCAATTATAGAGATTCGTCTTAAGCTTGCGGAGAATGTGTAAGAACAGAGAAGGCGTAATATTAAACTGTTAGGATTAAGAAAATGTATTGTATAAGGTAACAAATAAAGTGTTATAGTTAAGTAATTGTCAGTAATTAAGGGGTTCTTTCTTCGATCCACAACAGGATCGACTGAAACAAAGCCAGATCCATCGGAAAAGATCGTTGGCGACAAACAACTCACCGATTTTGGTCGGCAATGTCTAATGAACGCAGACTGAGAAAAGACCTATAAGGGTTTTCTCGACAGAGAAAAGGGACCAGTGTTGCATAGAGTTGCAGAATCGTAAAAAGAGCTGGGGATAAAACAGAGTCACGTGGCAGATTGGAATTATATTTTACTGCACGCTGTATATTTTTACGATTAATCATATTAACAATAGTAATAAATAATTTTAAGAACCTTTATTCTACATTATACAATAACGATTCAGAAAGATGGTTAAATTCTAAACATTTTCATGGAAAATGTTGAATTCTATCGGGTTTCTACGCTGAATTCAGGTTCCCTGATCCTATTATATCCGAAGAAAGATTCAGCAAGATTTCCAGGAACCCTTTATCTCGCAATTTTCCGCAAACTGTATCCCCCCCCCCCGTTCGTCTTTCTGCCTCGCAACGTTCGGTTCTCATCGAAGAATTCCTTCTTTTTTCCGTTTCTCCCGATTCCGACGCGGCCTTTGGACGCTTTTATCGAGCCCACGTCCCAAATATTCTTTTTCTTTCGCCTTCATTTCACCCCCTTCGAGCCACGCTCTAATTCCTCCCGGTGTTCCCCACGGCTCCTTTCCGCTGGCTCGTCGTTTTCCTCTGGGTTGCATTAAAAGGCACGTCGTCGCCGGCCAGCTTCCGTCCCGTCGATGTACCAATGAGTCCTTGCTGTTTTATTTTTTAGGCCGTGAAATTGCGGCCCGCCGCGCGGTCCGGGTAATAATCGAACGTGAGCACAATGCACGAGAAACAGTGGACGAAGTGGCGCGTGAAAAAGAGTCGCCCGAAAATATATTTCGTGCGCCCTTTGTCGGGGAAATCTGCTGGCCTTGGTTTCACCCAAAATTATCAGAATAAAGGAAATCGTATGTTGGCTTGAGTTCGTGCTGCTTGTAAAGAAAACTTTTCTTTTTTGATATTATGGATAACTTTATTTGCTAACTTCTTAAATATTAAAAACAGGATAATGGAATGTAAGATCTAATTAAAAAAAGAAAAACAAGATCTATGATGTGATAAGAGTTTTTACGATATGAAGTGTAATAAATAAAAGGAAGAGGAAAATATTTGAAAGTTTAGTGTTTGCTGGAAAAAATCTTGTATGGAATTATCATCAAATTTCTACAATTTTGTGATTGCCATTGATTTGAATGAACTTTGAAACGGTCATGTACATATATAGATACGTTCCATTGTATTAAAAAAAAAAAATTGTATTCCTTGTTTTCATCCAATTGCATAAATTTGTCACACTCTACTTCACATTACTATGTCTTTTACTTAACTACTCTAAAAATTGTTGCAGCTAGCGTATCCTCGAATCAAAGGGAGAAATCTATTTCCCATTTAAAATTCTCAGATTACAACGATGAGAACGATGAAATAGTATCGTAATTTTATTTTATCACGAGTTACGTCCACCGTTAAAAGATATTCTTGTCGGTCAAACGAAGTGACTTAACCCTCGTTCTATACACTTACTTCGCTCCTTTGTACTTTAGTGCTCTTCCGCTGTATCTTCCCTTTGTTCGTCCTCGCGCAGAACAGGAAATGAAAAACGCAACGGTTAAACGAGGACAGGCAGTTGAATTAAAGTTTGATTAACAGACGGTCTTGAAGACTGGTGCCGTCTCCCGTTCCTTGGTCGCACATCTTTGATGGGCTCTGCTTTTTATGGGTCACGTCCGAGGATTAATATAGGGAAGCCGGTAAATGGAATAAAGACGAAGCTGTTTCGCTTTGAATTGCTCGACTTGCTCGGACTTTTTCAGAAAATTTGCATACCACGCTCGCTACACGGCCTGGCGGAATACGTGAAAAATGCTTTAACCTTTAGATAACGAAACTCGGCAAATCTGCATAAAGACCGAAGCGGGGATAGGATTTTTCGTAAAATTCTTCTCAAAACTTCACTTTCTGGATACTTTCAAAGTATCCGAAACAATATCGAGGCACGTATCAAATATCTTACACTGTTAACCCTTTGCGCACGAGAGTGCAAAGATAGTTTCGCAAATTTGCAGACTTTAGTCAGTTCGTTTATTAGTCAGGCTCAGAGGTTAAATATTCATGTGTGTAAATTTTAGTGCATCACTTAACTAAACTGATTGACGTTTAATATAGGCGAATATTTGAAAAGTTTTGAAGTTAGTATCATTAGACGATTAACAGTCACCTTTCAGGTGCAAAAAATTAAGATTATTTCAGACAATAACAAAGACGTTAAACTTGTGAATTCTGAAAGTAAAATAGAAAATTTGTTATTGAAATAAAAAATCAATACGAATGATCGATGGAACGCAAAGCGAATAGGGCTTTAGGTATTAATTTGTAGCGAAAGAGAGGAAAAACAAATGAAAGCATGGACATTTCAAAGGGACGATTCAGGTCAAGTGTAAACCCTAGAATAACCTATAAAAATAGAATCTGAGAGTGCTATGTAAATAAGTTAGTAGATGATAAATTTAGTTAGAAGAGCGCTCCGCATTCACCTAATTCAACGGTTAATATATTAATTTCTACCAGCGATATAGATTGTGTCCAAAGAATTATTACTAACGTATGTACGTGTGATTTTATCACAATAATTTTATTTTATCTGTACGATCTAAAACAGGTAATAAGTTCAGAAAGACTGGCCAACGTAATATAGATTATGGTAATCTGTTTACCATTAGAAAATTTCGTTCAAAGAAAGTGCACGAGTAGCTTGGAGTAATTTGAGTTAGAAACTTTTCGCGGCGAGCAAACTTAGGCGGAGCTGATTTGCATCGATTTCACAATTTTCCGCGTTCACATCTGCCGTATTTCCATAATTCGTATTTATAAGAGGAGAATGTCTCGTCCGCCCGGTTCCTTCGCAGTTTCTCGTTTCACTTTGAAACAGGCAATAAGAGGTCATCCTTTATATCGTCTCAGCGCGAAAAGTTTCCGCCAGCCGCGCGGGAAAAACACGGAAAGTTACGAATTTCCCGTTCAATCTGCGTCTCGCGTACGGTTCTCTGTTTACACGCGTGCAAAAGTTATGGAGGCGGAACGTCGTCTTAGAATCTCGTATTGCCATGATTTTCTGCATCGTGGTTTACGGTTGTTTCTGAAAGAAGAAATTTTCCGGCCTCTTTTATTACACATGCGAAACTTATATACGTGGCAGCCATGATTACTTTCATTTTTAGACCTGAGCAATTCTTACTTGTTAAATTAGGAATAAATAACACCTACTTTGGGGTTTAAGCTTTGGAATCACCCAAAGGTTTTAAGAAGCATTTGGATTTAGAATGATGACATCTAAGAAAGCTCTTCCATAAAAAGCCTATCTACGATAAAGGAAACTGTTGTTAAAATTAGCGACATTCATTTGAAACGAACAATAAATGATATGGCTACAATTCTGAAAGCGATTCCAAACTTTTGGCTGGTACTGTATATGTCGTGCTTGAACACTTAACAAATGATATTACTCAGAAGTATGTGCCTACATCAAATGAAAGAAGTTTAATTCTGATTTAATTCTATTTGTTCAGACTCTTCTGACCTTCTTCTCTCTTTTTCTTTTCATTAAGATTTCCCTTAGGGTGGCTTCTGTGTCTGCTTATACCCCGCGTTGACCAGAGTGTGCGCATAAATTTCTCAAAATGGATTAAGACTGCAACTAATAGCAGGACAAGAATAAAATAAACCGAAGAAAAGAAATTTTTTTAAAAATACCTGAAGTTTAAAGGGAAACAAGGTCCTATCCGTCTGTCGTGTGCACTGTTCTTTTAATCGACTACTTTTCCAAAGAATGAGGTGTTCTTGTCCAAAAATAGTTACAGCAGTAAATTGTCAATGTCCAATCCAAATTCTTTTGAAGCGTCTTCTCAGTGATACTTTTTCATACGTCGTTCAACACGGTATTCGTGCATTTTAATCGCGCTGAGCGACGTTCAAGGATAAAAGAAGGGGGTGAGATGTACAAACACGGATGGATTGAAAGCTGGTGGACGCACGACGTAACCGGGAAAGCGTGTCGATCGTTTTATTAAGCCGGATTTATAAAAACCGCCGCTCGAAACGAACGAAGGGCAGGAAAGGGGCGAGGCGTGGCGGGAGGGAAAGCTGTTGGCGCTGCTCGGATGAAATGAACAAGAAAGAAAGGAAGACTCGACGCGATGCAACAAAAGGTCCTAACAGGGTGGCTCTGAATTTGCCCTCCCGAACTTCTCCC
Source organism: Tetrapedia diversipes (assembly GCA_033822845.1). NCBI lineage: Eukaryota > Metazoa > Arthropoda > Insecta > Hymenoptera > Apidae > Tetrapedia > Tetrapedia diversipes. The sequence goes on from JAOPTO010000774.1 coordinate 101,723, forward strand.
GTCTCCCTGTCCCTATTTTTCACGTTTCTCACATTTTTTCCCTATTATTTCTCTCCTTCTCTCGTTCGAGCTGCATAATGCGGGGAAAGCCTCTGAAAATGTTCGCCACTTTCGTGTCCGCTACTTCCCCTCCCTCTCTGGCTGAATTCAAAGGTGATCGCGAACCCGCTTTATTAAAAACGTTAAGGCTGAGCTTCTTCAAGCGACGACAATCCGGCCGAGTTGCACTGTTCCAGTCGCGGCGTGGATAAATATTTAGCACAATGTGGGTTCAACTTTGTGATTCTGCCTGTTTAACACGTTTTACGCGGAACATTTTTCGATATGAATCGCAAAATGTGTCGTTTGTTTAACGATTCAACGCGTGGATCGCGTAGATACTTGTGTTATTATCGAATTTTCAGAAAGCAATGAAGTATTAGATAAGATTATTAATAGGATAAATTGTGGAATAAAGTGTATTAAAAATAAAGTTGTCAATGATCTTGGAAAGAAGTAATAAATAAGTCATAAATTATAATAGTAAATAATGGTGAATAAATTGTTATAGTAGCAACTAAGCTCCAGTTATATAAAATTACCCGATTGTGTGAACCTGCCTTTTCCGCTTCCAGCTTACGTAAATATAGTTCAACTGCATTTATAAATAATTGATTATTAGAATTGGGGTTATCTAGAAGAGTTGAATAATTTAATTAAAAATTGTTTAGGAACTTGTTTAATTGAAAACACTTCGTTATTAGTAGGAAGAATCTCTAGTCGATCCATTAAATCCTTAATGGTTTTATGTTTCGCGCATCGAAAGTTTATAGAAATTCTCTAATTAATATTCCTGTTCGGATAGTTTGACGGCCATCGAGTAAAATTGCGTGTTAATCATTTTTAATCACCTTAATTCACCTGGCTCACCGTAGATTAATTATGGAATACGTAACTTTTCGTCCTGCTTCTCGTGTAAATTAATTGCAACAAGGGTTAATTAAACACGGTGGTCCCTTGATAAGCGGTCTTTGTTTTTATTTCGCCAGAAGATTAAACGCGGTTAATTATTTTCTTCGGTAGAGTGGTAATATTTAAGTATCGTTCCCTGTAACGTTTTCCCTCAAAGGGAGCCTTTTAATTCCTCGCATGCAAATCAACCATTTAAGTACGACAGAATTACTTTAAAAATTAATAAAGGACAGTATTCGAATAACACGTGAAAAATACACGAAAGTGATGCAAATTATATCTAAATCATATAAATACCGACTTTTTATTAAAATTATATACCCTAACAAAATGACCATCCTGCGAATGTAGATTTCTTTGTTAGTTGTTTCCAATAGCTTAAAACTGCAGCATACAAATCTGTAATTAATAATCCCTAGCCTCCGTGACTCATATACATATCTATAATTTACCATCATAATGATCAAAATTCAATTAAATTCAATTAAACTCTGTTCATTACACAACTATCTTAGTATTTTCACTGGGCTACCAGTACCAAAATTTACATTAAATTAATCTCCATGAGATACCATGTGACTCTATTTTGTATAGATAATTGTTATGTGCCTCAACTATTATTTTAACTATTTATTGTAATGTGACTCAACTGTTTTGTTACATCGTAACTTTTATGTACGCTTCAAAAAGGGCCCAGTGTCCGTTTAATAAAAAAAAAATAATAATAAATAATAAATTCGAAAAATCGTTCCGTAAAATGAAGGGATGATAAGATCGTTCGATAATGGGCTTAGCAGAATTCCTTCCCACTCGTGCTGTCGCTCGTAAACTGCAATCTTTGTCCGGCGTCGTTTCGTGTTTTCTAGCGTCGCCGGTGGAAAATTTGTTATCGCGATCACTTGCACCCTCGTTTCGTCCAATTTCTCCAGAATAGAGGCACGGTTGAGCTTCTGGAAACAAAGCGGACGCGTATCACGGATAACTCGTCCCGTTGCATGATCATCGGTGTCGTGAACCACGTGGCTTCACAATCTTTACGTCTTGAAGTTGCGATATACTGACGCGATAACACAGACCAGGTAATAAACTGCATAATGAAGTGATAAAACTCAAGATTTGTAGGGAAGCATGTTAAATAAATTTGAACGTATAAAGAAATAGAGGAGACGTGTAATATACAGGTTGTCCAAGCTGAAGGAAGTTTTGATCATATAAAAAATGTTGAGAAAAGAAATTTTTATCAATAAAGAGAAAGATTTGTCTTGCACGGTGTTGTTCCTTCGAAACTATAGTGCCATGGATATCTTTCATATTATTAACACTATTCGTACCACGACCGGTCAAATGACCGTTTTTAAAAGTTCCATTAGAATTTCAGATACACAACGTAACTGAATCGCCTTTAAACTTTACACTTTTCCTCAAATATACGTATAATACATTTTTCAGTATTCACTTCTTTTTTCATTGTTTATTTTCTGAGCAAAGTTTGTAGTCTGTCTTACGTGGAAATGTTACGATAGGAATAGGTATACGTGAAGTGTCGGTAGGAATAGTGTTAAAAGTAAAAGGAATATTCAGGTGGGCTTCTTCAGTTTGGAACACCTTGTATAAATATATTCGTAGTATCTTAAATAAGGTACGTATGGATAATATTTAAAACCCTTTTACAATTGATATAGAATTCTATAATTCAATAAATTCATCATTCAATACAATCAAGTTCAACTTATAAACATTCTATTTTCACTCTCCAACAAAAACATGTTTAAGTAGTGAAACTCAAGCACAAAATCACCACTTCCTGTGCATTCGCCGAAACCCTAACCCCTATATTAGCGCAAAAATCCAATAATCTCTTCGTTTCATCCCTTATCATGCTGCTTGCTACGAGTTCACTGCAATACCATCACTCGGTAAGCCTTGCTGCTGATAACACGAAGCATCCACACAGCCACGAACACCTTCACCTATAAAAATCATTCCCTTACAAAAATCTTAAGAATAACACCAAAGAATAGCATTTCTACGCAACTACTGCGTTCTGACTTCCTTCTTAATCACACTCGTTTTGCTCCACGCTCACATTTTCCCCATCATATATTCTTTCAAACACTCATTTCCATTCTTTCTAATTGTCCACCTTTCTCATTCGATGCAGTCGGTCACGTTCACCAAAAATTTCTCAGTCGCTCAGTTTTCTCGAGTGTTCATCGTTCGCGCTTTAGAAACACTCGAGTCCAAACATTCCACGTTCACACGGCTATCGCTCAACTCAAACACTCTTCACACTTTCCTACAATCGTACCTACTCAATCGCATTCCTACAATAGTAACGTATAAATAATTTTTCAACATAACAACTTCAACGTTCTTGCTACTCTCACAAACATGTTCTTTCTGCCCCGCACTCGCACTTTCTCCGTCATCTATTCTTCTAAACACTCATTTCCTCTCATTTCATTTCTAATTCTACACCTTTCTCACTCGATGCATCCAGTCACGTTCACCCAAAATTCCTCAATCGCTCAGTTTTCTCGAGTGTTCATCGTTCGCGCTTTAGAAACACTCGAGTCCAAACATTCCACGTTCACACTACTATCGCTCAACACAAGCACTCCTCAAATTTTCCTAAACTCGAATCCACTCGATCGTATTCCTACATTATTTTGTGCCCTGAATCCCTATTTCAAGCCCGGAACTCAAAACGTCGCGGCGATCGTTGATCTGCTTCACTTCGAAGCGATCTCGCTCTCACCGGAAACCAAACACGAGCAGCAGCCTCCGGTAATTTTTGTTTCTTGATCAATTAATTAGACTGAAACCCTGGCTCGAGCGGAAACCGCTCGTGGAACACGAGCGCGCATTTTTCTCGTGAGACGAGAGAGGTTTCTGAAATAAGAACGGAGGAGCGAACTTTAATGGATTCCATCAGGCTGGATAAATTTCGCCGGGCCCCTCGAAGACTCTTCATTATTTCGCGATCGCTTATTAAGATCGTCCATTTTCCCCGTTCCCAGCCAAGGTGCATCCACCGCGTGAATTCATCTTCTCGCTCATCCCGATCCATCCCACGCCTCGTTCGCAGCTTGGACGTGGGAATAACGGAGCAGCAAGCCTTGACGGTTTTTAATCTGCATACACGCGTCTCGCGAGAAATGAAATTTTCACGAGACGCGGCGCTTGTTGTTCCCTGCAGAGCGTGGCTGATGTTAAACGGAACTGAAATTGTGTCGCGTGGTCGTTCAAAGGATCTGCGCTGTTGCTTGTTCATAAGTATTCACCCGGACGTTTACCCGAATTTATGATCAAGACAAACTTATACGTTTTTGCGAATTGGGTGTTAATCGCGAAAAGGCACCGTGTACTGGACTTACCTCATCGTTTTCTTTTCTCTTCAATAACGTAAATCCATGATATAAAGAGAAACACAGAAGTGTTACTCTCAAACACTAAAGCCTGAACTTACAGCACGTTTGCTTGTAGTCTGTTACAAGTAGACTGATTGAAAATACCCTTGGAATTGTAACAAAAAGAAAAAAATTACAAAGAAATATAATTTGAAGGATGGTTGATCGGAAAGTTTACGTTGCAATTGTAGAATGAAATTGCTACGTTTAAAAATTGTGTATTGTCATGGAAGGCAAACTAAATTTTAAGATAAGTTCTTTTTAAATACTATTGAGAGTTTAATACAATTAAGGCTTGTATTGAGAATTTTGTAAGTGTTCAGTGATTCATGAACAAAAATGTCCATGCATATGCAGATACCATATTACATTACGTCTCAAACTGTTGCATTTCTACTTAATTTTGTATCACTTGATTTGATCGAAAACCTTTTACCAGGATTCGTAAAATTAATCAAATGATCTTACAATCTACTTCAAATAAATCAAAAAGAGATTTAATTTTAATAATAGAGGTTCTAATCTTTAACCTACCTTTAATTCATTATACAACAAATTTTTATATTTGCCCCCGGTTACTTAAGACTTTTATCAAACCTAACGGTAAACTTATTGAATATTAATTACTTCCCCAATGAACATTCCCTTCCGCATATCTCATAATTAACCACCTCGTACACTTCAATCGAATGCTATCTATAAAAAAAAGGTATCGATCAGCGTTTAACCAAATTTTCTGAATCTCCGTGCGTCCTTCGTAGCGAAAGGATTAGCATTCCTAGGAGAGGAGAGCCCGACGAGCAATCTTATCGCCAACTTATTCGTGGAAACTCTCGTAATACCGGTTACCCTCGACCGGACACGAAACGGGGCGCAAAACAAAAGCGGTTTAAGCTTTTGGCCGGGGACGAAAGAAAGAGGAGAGACGACGGTGTCTGGCTTCTCTGGTTGTCGCGGCAAGCAGGATCGATGGCGAAAACAAAAACAGCCCACGGTGACGTTGGAATGTTTTATAACGGGTGGTCCATGCGTTTTCTTCGCCCCCTCTCCTGTCTTCTCTCCTCGCCTTCACGTTCTTCTTCTTCTTCCTCCTCCTTCTCTTTCCACCCCTTCCTCTTTTTTCGCTTTCGGACACAAAACCACGCTAGACCCTGGTCGCTGAATGGCCGCAATTGTTACGGCCACGGCGAAAGTTTAGCTAAAACGCGAGGGGGCTGGTTTTCGGGATCCGCTTTCCGGCTACCTTTGTCATTGAAACTCGCGCGGCGATTGTCCGATTTCGGAAAAAGGGACTCCCTCGCTAAGTACCCCCGCGGGCCGTTGCATAGACTTGGCGGACGGAATGATTAGAAGAAGAAGCAATTGTTTGCCGGGATGCAGACGCCAGTGAATGGGAGCACAGTGAACGGGGAGCGAATTTGCATCGCCACGGATGCGGAGGAAACGTCGTCGTCGGTGAAGTTGAGACAGCTTTCTTGCTGATAAAATTTGTTCATGCGATGGAACAACACTTTTCGAGACAGTCGTGTAGCTTTCTCCAAATTATGATACTGGTGTTTTTTGTACTTCTCCAGTAGCGTACAGTTACGAGCAAAATTGAGGCCACACGTTCGACTAAAATAGTGCGTTTTTGCAAAAATTACTAAGTGTTGTGTAGGGAGATGGCAGCAGCGTAGTAGGAGATCGGAACGTACGCGTCGATAATAAATAAAGTATAGAAAATATAGTGTGTACAATATTCCTAAACCCACGCAACCATTTGGTAGAGTAACTAACCAACAAGTACAACACTAAGTAGCCTCTAACAGAACCCGATACAACCCTCGTACAAAGTAAAATACAATGGCAACACACACGTACACACGCGAGCACACACATTCACGCCCAGGCACACACCAAACGTACAATCTTACAATACTGATCCTGAAATCTATGCATTACCAAAATAGTAATTGTTTTCGCAACATTTGCTCGCGAAATCCGAAACCAGTCAAATTGACGGTTCCCGTAAACCCAGTGCTAACACCCATCGTCTCCTAATTGCCAGCCCGCTGATCAGCTTCCGGTTTACCACGATTCAAACAGCAATTATCCGACGGAAGCTGCCGACAAACTTTGCAAGATGTATCCCCAGTGCAAACCGATTGCTCGTTCTCATTCGACGGGTCCGGCGAAACTCGGCGGGCACAAAATTTCCAAACGTGAGCAGCAAGTTTTTCGGTTCGACCGGATACGAAAGCCAGACTTCCTACCTTTCCCCTCCCCGTCTTTTCTGATTCCTCGTTGATGGCAAGTTTACCCAGCCAGAAATTTTGCCCCGTCGATACTGTATTAGCCTTTCCCTCCCCCCCTCCCCTTGCCTCGCGATAAGTTTAAGCCATTCGAATCCTCCGCGAGTTGTCCGGGCTTACCTGCACCTGGCTGGCCAGCGCAACTTTAATGGCTCGCAGATTTAACAGGGCGCTGGTAGAAACTTTGTTACCAGGGCCCCGGGTGAAAAGCCTGCTGGCATTCGACCTGTGCAACGAATATCTGATTTTGTACACGTACCAGCTGAGAAGAGTTTCTGCCGGTTACCGGGGCAGCAGCGCGTTGAAGGGTCGCCGAACATTAACAGGGACGACACAACGGGAGCCACATTTGGTCATCCCTGTCATATCTCGTTGATTTCTGTATCGCAGGAGAGACTGTAGAACAAAAGGAACGAACAGAGTGAGGCGGAAGTGCGTGGTTTAAATCAAATGTTGGGTTTTATTAACACCGGAACTACCGACGATTAAAGTATACTCATTTGCATGGAAGAAATGAAATTGAAAATTACATGAAAAAAATACCGAATGCATAGAAAACAGATCTTTATTCATAACTTTTGTAGAAAATCATAGTAAATTTTAGAAGCTTTACCACTGTGAATTTTTAAGGCTGCTAAAAGTAATCACCAATTACTCTAATTTTGACTGATCTGGTGGTTCTAGTGTTAAAACGAATATAACGAATATAACAACGAACAAGTGTGACCGCACGGACTTGGAAAAATGCTAATGACTGTCCGTGAGTTCCAGAAAATTGTCCTTAAATATCCTAGCCCCCCCGCCAAGGGCTGTCTGTATCTTAGGTGGAGCTGGTGGCGATCTGGAAACTGTCGAAAGAAACCTGGAACTCCGAGCGGACAATACGGTTTCCCGCTCGGACTTTTGGTGCCCGAGACTCAGGCAAAAGGAGTAATAAAACGTTTACGCGCCGGTTGTAGGAAAATGCCTACTGCATTTTCACGTAATAACAGCTTCAAATTATACAAATTCGTAGTCACACTTCGGCTATAGCTTAAAAATGTTCAGGGATTGCAATTTGAAGAAGTCAAGGTTTTGTGTAGCTGGTTACCGATCAGGTTTCGCTTGAAACGCACCAAAGATAAAAATCGTCAACGAAACGTAAATGAAAATTCTGGTTTGCAGAGCAGTTGAGTGCAAACTAAGATATTTATGCGGTCATAAAATTAAAAGCGAACCGTTAAAATTCACGCAAGCATCGTAGCTATTGCGTCGCGCTCAGCTGGTTCCCCGATAACGAGTCATTGGAAATCAGTTTCATAGGCTCTCCGCGTAACTCAAACGAATTTAAATCCGGTCCCCGTTAAATATCGGTTTAACGACGTTATCGACCGACTACGTATTTCCTCTGCAATCAGATCCGGCTTCATGCATCAGCATATTTAATCGCACGACGACGACGACGTTACTCTAATTAATATGTTTGCTGATAACGTATTAATCTACCGTTAAATATCACTCGGCGATGAATTAACGTGATACAAACTGTCGTTTGATAATTTATGATTGTTCACGAAATGAACTGGCCCATGTTGATTATCGTTCGCTAAATATAGACGCGCACCTAGGGCTTGAAACGGATTTCCTGTTTAATGATTCCACCGTTAATGCGATCATTTAAATTTTCCTAATTTTTTTGACGGTTGAACTTTATTTTATACTAACTGCGACCTTTCATTCGATATAAAATATGTTTCAATGGAATAAACAAAAAAATGCTTTGAAAATAGTCATTTCAGAACGTAAGTTTAATTATTTTATTATATTTAATAAATACTTGAAATTTGCAATATACTAAAAATAATTTCGGTGACTCCCAAAAAAGCACCAAAACAGCTTCCTTGAGGTTGGGAAATAGTAATCTAAATCTGTTTTTATAGAAATAATTTTTAGTTAAAAATAAATATTGTTTACTATCGAAAGGTTCATTAAAATACTGAAAATATTAAAATATCTGTGGTAAAGAAGAAACATCTTGATTAAATTCACATCTGTTCGTCTTCGCTGAACTAAATTTAACCTTAGCTTTGGTAACAAAAAAAACAAAGGTACATCGATAGCTACGTTGAATAATAGCAAGGATTGAGAATAAATATTATCACAATCCCTGCAGTGTATTTATTTGCTTATCATGTTGAAAATAGATTCTGCAATTTATTCTATAGTTCTCCAGTTTATTTCCTCTGATTTCGCAGCGTTTCATCGGTTTCTATCCCTGTTTACTTGAAGCAAACAAACGTCGGAGTGTTGTACAGCCAGAATCTAAAGGATTGATCTTTCACAGCAGTCGAATTTGGCAGCGGTCCCAGAAGAGCTGCGAAGCTGCTGATCGCGTGCTTGTATTGCAACGTCACCATGCTCTAATCGACTGAGCCCATTTAAGTCACGAAAACAGAAATCAGATGAACTATACTATTTACGGGATTGAAATACCGATACGTCTACTAATGAATACAATAATTGAACATTGATACAAAACTTTATAAATATCATAACTGTATTCAGTAGTATATTCGTTTACATTTTGTTATCTCGTACGATAAATTCTTCTAAAGTACACAGAGTACAAAAGCGTAATATTATAACACCCTTCTTAAAAAAAAAAAAGAAAATTGTTTCAGGCTTAAAATTACTACCTATCTTCTTCCTAATCCCCTTAATTACCCCGTGCACTTTAATAAAGCAGCGTTTCCCACCCGCCTTTAATCCAAAATTTTAATACACGGACAACATAAATATTCCAGGCCAGAAAGAAAATATAAAATAACCAAGCAAAAGCTACGAGGAAGCCTTCGAAAAGGAAAAAGACTCCAATACACCCCCATAAAATAGTCTCGAGCATCCTTCTCGCAACGTTCGCCGGAAAATCGGACATTTTAAACCTCGGGAACACAGGCCCTATTAAACTCTTCATGTGCTGCAGCTCGCAAAATCATGCTGGAGTCGTTTCTGACCCTCACTGATATTACACAGCATTATAGAAAACTGACCTGTGTCGTCTGTTTCGACACTTCTTATCGCGTATTTATGATGCACGTGTATCAAGGCGATTGTCATTTTGCAATTAATACAAATAACGTCGCCATTGTATTTGTTACCACTCGTAAGGACATGATTCCACTGAGGCAACACTGTGCGACTTGTTTAGTGTCACCTATTTTTGACATGCAACTTTTAGCATACCGCAATCTTGGTATCGCATGAAAAAATTGTCGATCAATATCGCGAACATGCTCTCTCCAACCTTTCACTGAAGCAACATGTCATTGGTAACAAAAGGTACATGTTGCCTCACTGAAATTGTGTTTCATTACATGCGTTGGTGGACATGCTACATGTTGCCTAATTCTAGATGCAAACGAGCGACTCTTTAACGTGCGATCGTAAATCTTTCCTTGATTTTTCAGTTAAAAACATGTTTTGTCGCATGTCGCGTGTTACCTAAATGCTGCCTGAGTGGAATCTCATCTTAACACGTTAAATGCCAAGTCTATTTAATATCGGCGATATGCTGGTGATTGAAGGTATACGGGCTACAATACGTCTTTTCTTGTTTTTCTAATTAAAAATAAGCATCAGGTCTAAGACTACACGTATACCTTCATATCTATTCTTTGCATGCGTCTTATCTCAATCTGTATAATTTTCTGGTAAGAAGTAATACTTACATACATCTTTTCACAATCTTCAAATTATTCAATATTCATTAGTACGGAAGTGTAATTTTTTAAAGTTATATCGGTGATCGATACAATCTGAACGAAAAGTACATTGTCACTGACTAATGCAGCGCTTAACGTGTTAACGCAACGAAGTATCGGTGACTTCGGCACAGTGTACGGAGGGTTCAAGCAATCCCCACCAACGATTAACCAATCCACTGTTTCGTTTCAGGCTCTGGTCTATCGGGACGGGAACCTGGTGTCGGGCTCGCTGGACGCCCTGGTACAGCACATGGTGCCCACCGAAGAATACTATCCCGATCGGGCGTACCTGTTCGCCTTTTTGCTGAGCGCCAGGCTCTTCATCAAGCCGCACGAGCTCCTGGGCGAGGTCTGCGCCCTCTGCGAGCATCAGCAAAACCTGAATGGGGAGGGCGGCAAGGTGAGCTGCGAATCCGCCGCCGCGTCCCACAAAAGCCCACAGGAGGGCCCCTTCCGGGCGTGCACTTTACGGCCACCGCGTGCATTATCGTTTCATCGTCCCGCAGCCTCAACCCCCTCAGCATTCACCCCCTTGGTGAATCGGCCGGGGAACTCGCTCGCTCTCGTTCCACGTTGTAATAACGAGCACGCGTATCCGAGCCAGAAAAGTCTCGCTCGCAAATGAGTTTCCAGCCGGGCGACCCCTCTCTCTCTCTGTTACGCCCGCCATCACCTTCACCGCGCTCTGTCCTTGGCCAACCCTTTCTTCTCCTCCCTTTCGCGCGTGTTTTCCTTCTCCTGTTTCAATTTAAACTGCCGCTGCTTTCCACAGTGTTTCCGTTCCGCTTCCGGTTCCCTTTGTCCCGGCTTGCGTCGGCCTGGAACTCGTGGCGGGGATTTGGAGCGAGAACGTGCCGCGATAATTAATCGCCGATTCGGGGATTGTTGAGTGTTTAAGCGCGAAACAGTGGGGAATGATTTTTTGGAATCGATTGCTCGGGTTTGTACGGCTGCCATTTGCAGGGGATGTTTCAAATCGGGGTAATCATTTTGACGAGACAATTTCAACAAATTCCCGTATACTTAACTGAGAGTAGAATTTATGTTAATTATTCTAAACGTGATCTTTGTAATTAAAGTATGATTCGTACACCCTCTATTCTGATCCGCATAACAATTCAACCTCTACCTATTCTCCCCGATGCCCATTAAAAATTAAATCTGAGAAGCAACCGATCAATAGGTTTAATAAACCCGAACCTTGCCACTTTTCAATTATCCCCGACCGGTTCGTTCCACGCGCTCTCTCGAATTCCCATTTCCGCACCTAATCCAGAACTTGTTCGGCAACGTACGCGTGTGGGTGTGTCTGTGCAAAGGGAGCGCGCTAATAAAAAGAGAGGAACAGGAGCACCGTGGAAACTGTCTGGCGTGTTCCAGGAACGTCTGCAACGTTTCGTGCCGCGACTGGTGCAGCTACTAGCCGAATGGACGGAAACATTCCCGTACGACTTCCGGGACGAGAGGGTGATGGGCCACGTCAGGTCCATCACGCAGAAGGTCGCTGCGGTCGACGCTGCGGCCAGGCAGGAAGTTTCAGCGTTGCTGCAAAACTTGCTGCTCAGACTGACGGCCCTCGAGAGGTACGAGGAGGGCCTGGCCAGGCTCGCGACCGAAGCAACAACAGAGCAGCTCTCACAGGTTCGTATAAGTACCCTGAAAACGTGCTTCAGAATCGTCGAATTAAACCTTCCACCCTTTTTTCCTGATACGTTAAGTGGCGTGCAAAAGTGTCCGTCGCTTTTACATTGATGGCGTTGAAAGCCGTTGCCTTTGTTTGGTTGCACAGTTAAGTTTTTCACGAATTTGTTTCTCGAAGAGTAACCAAAAGTGGTTTAAAGCAAACGAAAATACTGTAGAATCATAAATATGATGAATAGTGGATATTCATCTTCTAGATAGAAGCGATGGAAATTTTTGTATAGGGACACGGCTTGATTTAATGCAAACTTAGATTATGGAAAACTTCGTGGTCTATTTTATAAGAAATGCATAGCTTTGGTCATTTTTGAATGGCGTTAATTGAATTATATTGTAACGACGAATTTTTCTATTTCTGTAAGAAAGATAAAACATGTTTCTGACACTTGATACTATAGCGATACTATAATGGAATTATAATTATACCGTGGAATATTTTCTGTAGAATAGCAACTTGTAATGATACGAGAAGATGTACGAGAAAGATAGAAATTCTCGAAATACCAAGTAAATTCATTTCGGTCTGTTTGCACGTATACCATACAACGGTTACTTGGTTTACAGAAGCAACCTCCAAATCTCTGAGAATTCCCGCCATAATAAGCCGATAATATTCTGTCTATGGTACTTGCTTTACCCTCCCTCTGTTCGTTTCGTGCACCAATTCGGTCCTCGTAACACGGAGCCCCCTTGTTTCCGTTTAAATGGCTCGCTCGTGTCCTTTATGCTTGTATCGATTCGAATGTACTTTCTACTCTAGCATTTGCATCCGTAGACACCGCACACATCTGCTGCGATCTCCCAATCATGTGCAAATGCATGCATCAGGATGTTCCTACGAACATTCCGAAGGTTCCTCTCGAATTCTCGAATTAAAGTAGATTTAATCGTGATAGAAGCTTCATCTTTCGTGCCTCCCATTCTATTTCTAATTTGCCGTCTACAATTTAACGCGGAAACTTGATATTTAAGATATTCACAAGAAACAATTAACTTGTGCCAAGGCTTTCTAATATCGCGTTGTAAAAGGTGCGACTCAAAAATACCAATCATTCACTCTACTTTATAACACATAAATAAGCAGCTATTGGAAAATAATTAAAATCCGTGTGGATTCAATCCTATTTTTTTAAATACTCGCAGCAAACACTAAACAACACATAACTTATTCACTTCTAATTTATGTTTATCCTAATTACTAATCGCCACTTATGCACATTCACTGATAAAAGAGGAATTAAAAAGGAACGATATGAATTACTGAAATTAACCTACAATATATTTTTAATAAACTTCTTACTACCCCATACGTTAACAAAATCACCAAGAAATAATCGTTCTTCTCCACGATACTCTCTCAGCTGTAGCACGTACACCTAATTCGCGCCTAATCCCAGGAGAAATTTTTCCGGCGCATAGCTGTTACAAATCGAATTTGTATTTGCACGTATCCAAGGTGATACTTCCCCGTTCCTGTTGAGGGTCTAAAATAGCCCCCATCCTTTCCCTTTACCCGTGTATCGAGCTCGATTTTCCAGCCACGTTCCTCCTCCTTGACAGACGTTTCAATATTTTCCCCGGACGCATGGAACGCGATTTCGATAACATCCTCGCGCTAGGAGGAGGGGGGGGGGGCATCCACGGAGATTTCACCCCGTGCATCATCCCTGTTTATACGTGTTACACGCAGGCCACGCTGATGCACACGTTCTCACGCGCACGCCCGCGGAATGAGGAAGAGCAGTACCCTTCCATGCGCGAGCATGTATACGCGAGCGCGTGGTGCACTTCGCGTAGTTAGGCTAACAGTGTTACGTAGTTCCCGGGGAACGGTGACTATTCCATTTAATTTGATTACCCCCTCCCCCCTGCCCCAATGCCTATCCGCCGCCGCGTGTAACACCTACTAATAGCTAATTTGCAACTGCATTAGTTAGTTAAATATGCCGTAGTATCGCGGCAGGCTAATCAGGACGGAATCGCGTGAGCAGCCGACCACCACCGCGGGCCTCGTCGATGATCGTGCGGCTACAGAAATTACCGCATCCCCGATTGTTTCGTTGTGCGGCTGTCGCGTCTGTGCGGAAACCTGTTTCGGATACCGCCGCCTCGAATTCCTGGTTATGTTAGCGGCCCGCCCGCCCGATATCCGGTGTAGGCCGCGGCACCATTTTCCGGAAACACGACGCGCGGGAACGGGGAGAATTTTAGCGAGCCGGTTTTATTAACCGTTCGTGGTTGTGTGATCCACGCGATGACCCTTTTGCACAAGATCTGATTCCAATTAAACGCCCTAGACTCCTAAGAATACTATAAGCATTTATAAAAACTTCAACGACATGACAGTACGAATAAAGTTCAGTCAGTTATTCGCTCAGCTCTGCGTCGAATCTCTGTTCGACCTACCGTTGATTTATTCCACTGAGTAATACAAAATACAGCAGTTCCGTCTCCGAAACTCTTTAAACATTTAGCGTACTACTTTGCTCTCTCGCTACGGTGATTTCCCAAAGTAGTTACATCGTATTATATCGATTCAAGCCAACCATCATTGACCTATACTACTGGATATCTGAAACTTGAAACACGGGAGATTACGCAATTTCCTCGTGACACTTGAAAAGCGATTCTAGAATATTCAATTACTAATTGTAGTATATGATAGGAGTGACAATGAAATTTGGTCGTTTCGCTTATTAAACGTGAATTTTAGTTAAACATCGAGAAACGGTTTTCAGTGTTCGACTCTATCTCTCGTAATTAGGGAGTGGCAATAATTGTAACAATAATAACTTGTATCGTGGTTTTCGACATTAAGGATCCTTCATTTCCTCGACTATGCGGCATTAAACGCATATTTCATCGTGAACGAAATGAATAAGAGTGGTGGCGTTCTTTACGATCAAAGGGAAATAAATTTCCTGCGGTATAATAAATAACTTCCTCGTCTAAACGTGGATGAAATTGCTCCATTTCCTATCAGAAGTTTCCGGAAATTGTTGAAAGCGGCTTCTTCAACCGGCGTTCTTTAATATTCTTTTTCCAAATAACCATCTGGCGACGTGCCTGTTTTGATTCCCGGGAAATTGTTACGATAAATATTACGGGCATCTTTGCGGGGGCGCGCGTTTATTTCGTATACATGGAAAAATTAATGCGAACGCAATTTCCTGTATCCACAACGGGTAGCGAGGGAGGTATCGTATACGTTTAACGGCTGCTCCCTGTTACTTTTTTCATAAAAGATATTAAAATCTATGAAATACAAACGTTGAAAGCGTTGGCGTTCACACAGGCGAAATTGTTTCCAGTTTTCGCGAGGAAAATTTATTCATAACTCATCCGTGGTCATTTTTATATTTACCGTTTCCTTTCGAATCGAACGTTTCTAGTGTAATCCAAATAATTGAAACGGGCATCGCCTGGTAATTATTATTACCGTCATCTTCGAGCATTTGATGGATCGTTATCGAGCTTCCTATCGTTGCGCTTAAATTTTGATTACCCATACATTTTTCGAATAAAATTAACAAACCAAACATAGTCATAAATTATATTTTTCATTCCTGTTTAGTTACTCAGATATCCTTATAAAATTAATACTAGATTTACGGACATTTCTTGTATATTTGTTTATAATATTCATGTTTTAAGGAATATCGTTCGATCGTATCGGAAATGCAAGAAATCGAGTGGAGAGAGCGATAAAAGTACGGCAATGACGACGGTAGAAAGAAATAGATAAGAAAACAGGTGGACAAGGCTGTTGGAAGCCCCCGGCTTATTAAAGCGGAAGTTCGCCACGCTTTTTAAACGCGTTCTCGCGACGACAGCTTCGCTTGAACTTTCTCAAGAAACGGGCTGTAACTCGCGAGACCAATAATACGCCTTTAATCTCTTTTTCCTCCCTTCGTCGCCGCTGTGCCCCGTCGTGCTTGACGTCGTCAAGAAAATTCTCAGTGTATAAGACCAGAAACCCCTCGATGTGTCTACGATTTTACGTTGTTAGAGCACGGGTGTCCTTATGAGGGGAGAATACTGTGAGGGTTACTTTATTTCTTTACAAAATGGCCTTTTGTTCGTAAAATACCGTTGCTGTCTTACTAACTAACTAGAAATTTATTTTATCGTGATCCCTGAGAGTTTTGAATTATGGCAGCGTTTGTTTTCGTTTGTTTTTCACGCGGACGGAGTTGCTAGAAATATTTAATTTTATAGAAGGTACTGAATGAGGGGAACCTTCGTTATGAATATTTCCGCAGTCTCGCGAATACTTCAAATTTCCTATAAAAATGCACACATCCGAGCCTGGCGGTGCTTCCTGTATAAATATTTATAATAAACTCGATGCCTGGCAACAATTTTGATCGCGTGTAGTCGCGGAAATTAGTTTACATATAAGGTTCAGCGTGCCTCGCTTAATAGAAACAAGAGTTTAATATTGCCCGGCAGCAGAGCTGTGCAGCTTCTATTTCGTTATTTAGTAGAGGGAAATTTCAAGAGGATTACGCGGGGAGGGTGGGGATAAGTTGAAGGAAAAGCGGAATATTATTAAGAGTAGTGAAGAAGTTTCAGTTCCCTATCTTTAATGCGATGCGAGATAAGAGGGAAAGTAGTATGGACGTTTTCTTAAGCTGTTCAACTTGAATCTTGTAATCTCTCCTATAATCAGCGTTACAAAAAGAAGTTAATATACGATACTGTACGCTATTCGGTACAGTTGCAAAAGTTGAACGTGCTGCGTTTACGAAGCGAAATTTCTTAATCCTTCGTACGGTTATACCATACATCTCTATTACGTTCTTTACATTAATCATCGTCTGACGATGCAGACAAGTCGCAGAATAGATAACGTCAAAACAGTCTTTGTCCCAGCCTACATGACTTTTCCCATATGAACCCCCATCAGACTTTTTTTCGTCATCAGAGGATATAAAAGACTCATCAAAAACCTCGAACCTCGATTTAACAATTGGTGTTCAAGAGTTAGCTTCCCTGTAATTATTTAAGCGTCGTTTCCAACCTTTTCTCCTGCATACCCACTAACATAGTTTTATAGTATTCAAATATTATTCGTATACTTATTTTTATCATCATCATGATATAATATTATTCATCGATTAGCATAGAATACAAATTTTATTTACGTCCTATTTCTTATTAATTATAATAATTAATTTGTTTTCTTAACTCTTTGGTCTTAAACATTTGTCCACTATTGTATGTATATTCATACAAATTTTCCGTCCATATTTCCAGCTAAAATATTTGTAAGTAGCGTAGATTTATAATACATGGCCCGAAGTACCAATAAAGGTACCGATAACCAACCAGATAAAATGACCTTATAAACTACATATTATAAACAAAAAAAAAAAAAATGGAAATTCATACGAACCATTCACTTAGCCACCAGTCACGTGAACTAAGTTAACAGAATAGCTACATCGAATCCCAGAATCCACCATAATGTACCAAAATCGATGCGTTCGCGCCGGCTAACAGATTCTCGTCCTCGATAACCAAATTATGAACGCGAATCCGCTTTACTTTTAATTGAAACTTACTGCTGGCGCTCGGTGAAACACAACTAGAAACCGGAAAATCTGTCTTTCTGCATTTCACGGATGAGGGAGATTGAGGGGGGGAGGGAGGGAGTACAAAGCTTTTAATTACGTTTTCTTGCGCGTAATGACGGGTGGAAGCCGGAGGTGGCTGCGACAGCGATGACGGAGAAACACAAAGGCCCTCGAAATTCAGTTTCTGCTCGCTATCGAGTTGTATTTAAATGCACGCGTTAACGTTGTTACTGCAGATAACGGGATTTTAATTGATAGCGATAATACGCGTTAAAATCCGCATTAACTCCGTTACACGCTATTGTCTATCGGACGGGCGCGGCGGCTCGATTTTAATGGCCGCTTTTAAACGATCAAAGGGGGTCACTATCAGTTTTGTGTAATCGCTCTCGATTCGATTATTATTGTTATTAATTAATAGGCAACCAGCTGTACAGCTGTTTCGCGGACGGTGTACGCTCGCTACGTTCAATGCGATAAAAGTAATGATCATTCTGAATGACCGGAGCGCGTTTGCTTTCGTTCTGATATGCGTATTAACGTGCCATTGTTCGTTGCGTTATCGGTAATAAATTATTGTCCGCATCGATGGTTGGAATTTAAAGGGGCATTGCGCATAATGACTTTACTATCGAGATGTTTTTCATCTTGCAATGAATATTCAGTTTTCGTGTTTGATAATTAAACGTTACCTGATTGCAATTGTTAAAAGCTACAAATTTCTATTTTGATTTCGACAATTAACTTTTATCGTTGCCAATTTCTTCGTCAACCATTTCGATGATTGCTGCTGATCAATGTCAACGTATGTATATTGAATTTCTTAGTGTATCGATTTAGTAGATATCGAGATAAACGAATTTCTCTTGTTTTTCGAAGAACGAAACATTCTCCGTTAGAAACTGAATACAGAAATGTTACGAAGCAAAAATTAACCGAAAACCAGCTTTATCTTAACTAGTACTTTCTGAAGAGTTTCTTTCAAGAAGCCAAGCCACATCTGGCAATTTAAGAAGTAGGAAATCGTTAGGAAACAGAACAAAGGGGCTGAAGGACCTGGACTGGGTCTTAGGAATTTCGACTACTGCGTTTGTTAGTCTCATAACAAAGCTCGTGAGGTACATAGTTACAACTTCCTTGTGCTATAGTATTTCAAGCAAGAGCGTATTTTATTCAGTAATATGAAAACCCATTTTCAATATTCTCTGGTACATTATTTTTGTAATCCAACGAGTACGTTCGATTAATTTGAATTTAAGAACTGATGTTACAAGCACCGGGAATTCAGTGGAATTGTAGCGCTTGTCTCGATTTAATATACATCGGTGTTTCGAAACTACCCTTAATTGTTCGATGCAAGAAACCATGACAGTTCTTGGAAGCGGAGTTGTGTTTGGTTATTCAGAATTCGCGAGAGAATTACACGATATCTTCCCGGCACTGCGAATATTATTACTCGCAAAACTCGTGCGCTTTGGTATCTTCCTGTTTAATTACAATATTCATGAAGCAGTGTTTATAAAATTACAATCTATTACGAAGTAAGTGATCCATGCAGGCATTATTTATAATTATAAACAATGATCAACAATATCAAACAAAATTTGATGTAATTCATCGTAATAAGAAATGGAATTCGCGCATAGATGAATTCACAAAAATCTTTGTTCTACATGTAGAGAGGGTAATCGATCCTCGATCCATCGATCAACGAAAGATGGCGTTGATGTACTGTAGAATATGTATATACTTTCTGAGGCGATGCGTTTTCACACACTCGTGTGCGTAAAAACGATAGTATTGTTTTCTGTTTAGTTACTTCTGAACCATTCGTTGGTTATTTAATAAAACACCGGTTTCTAAAACGTGTGCCAGATCAGTGTTGGAGCAGTGGAGTTAAACAGTAAAAATATAACGCTAAAATCGTCGATAAATACTCAAAAAGTGTCATTGTGGATGGAAAAAAAACCATAACCCCTTTAAAGAGGGAAACGATCGAAACAAAAGACGAGCGTTGATAAAAACGTGAATAATCGACGAGATGGTCGACGAGAGAAATTTGCTCCTTTTTTATTTAACCCTCGCCACGCAGTGATAGAGGTCAGCGTTTGCAGCGACGCGGCGCTATTTCGGGGCCCAAGTTGAACGAAAGAATATAAATTTTCCGTGATCCGTTTCATCGAATCGGATGACTGGTATGAGAACAGCAACGCGTTCAATTCAAAATTGAAATATCAGCCGGACTTATATTCCTTTCATTCCGCGTCCACAATGGCGACGATGAGCGTAAATAATTACGTGGAACGATTTGCGAGATCATGGCGGAGAAGCGTAGCATTCTTGAACACGTTTCTCCTGCTTAGTTTCTCTCCTTCTGAATTGAACCAGCTATCAATTGTCGCTCTTCCGTTCGACGACGATGGCGGAGCGAATGGTGTTCGTGTCAGAAATAATTCGAGGTTTTAGAAACGGAACTCTGTTATGAAATCTGCGAACGGGCACAAGGATCAATGGAAATTGTGTGGAATGAAGATAGTACAAGATAAAAGGTTCGCGTTTTGTAAACGTTATGTTCGCTTAAACACGGCTTAATTTTCGTCGAACACAATTTTGTACAGAGCTCACGGAAAATTCTGAATTTTCCAACGAATTAAGCAAATTTTTTCAAACTCGAACTAGCTGCATTCGTGATCCGCTAGTCCAGTGATTTACTTTGTAAATCTACTAAAAATTAACGTTACTGATAGACTTTTTTGACCTCGTACCCTTATGACGAAAATAATCATAAATTGTACCCTCCCCCCCCCCCCGTTTTCAAGAAATATAAATCTAAAGCCTAATTTAGAACGTAACAAAGCCTGCACAACTCGAGCCAGGCCGGAGATCTTTATCGGCGGACGTTGGAGAGCGTCGGGACGCCGGTCGAGCCGCCTCGGAATTGTGGTCGACGCAGATAAGAACTCGCTCGAATTTGCTCGACGGAGCACGAGCTCGTGAAATTGGAAAGGAAAAGAGGAGGCGTGACGGCGCGACGCGTCGCGACGTGTCCTCGCGCGTCTTCCGCCCGTTTCCGCTTTCTGTCTGTCCGTTAACGCCACCCTTTTCATCGCTTCCGACCTCCCTTTCGCGCCATCTGCCTGTTCCCGCTTTTGCACGATTTCCCGGCCGCGCTTTCTTCGACACTCGAATCGAATGGAACTGTCATCCCGTTTTTCAGGTGGACATCACCGAGCTGTGTCCGTCGGCCACGGTCCTGGCACAGCAATTGACCCACGTGGAACTCGAGAGGCTCTCCTACATTGGCCCGGAGGAATTCGTCCAAGCCTTCGCGAAGGTAAGTGCCACGCGTCTCGTTTCCTTTCATCGCGACCGTTTCTTTCTGCTGACGCAAGTTTATTCGATTTTCTGCGTTTTCTTCGTATCGATCGTAGAACAACGGTTCTTAAGATTATTTATTATTAATAACGGCAATGATATACAGTATACGGTAAATTCTAATTCAACTCTGCCACGCGACTCTATCTATGTTTAATCCTGGGCTCTTTTCACTACTCTACAACTTGGGTTTCTATTCAACACTGATTCCTTTTCTCTTTCGAGGAATCCCTAATTGGTATTTTACTCTTCCCACTCCGAGCTAGCTAGACATTGCCGACCCATCGATGAATTGTTCGTTGCCAACGGTTTTTTCTGATGAGCCTGGCTTTCGTCTAGTCGACACTTTCACTTTCGTGGTCCTTAAAACTACGATATTACAGGATTGTTTACTATTATTAGGTGAATTATTAGCAGCTCACGTGCGAGGTTTAGAGATCATTATGCAGTTTGGTGTGTTTTAGGTGGTGTACAGTAAAATCTCCTATAATGTGATGTATTCGTACCGTGTTATATGAAAATCAGAATTAATTGAAATCAGAAAATATGTTCTATAGAAATCGCGTTATAAAAACACCACATTATGGGAAACTTGACTGTATTGGGTTTTGAATCGATGAAAATATTTATTAAAATGTCTATAAACGTGGTGGCTTTTTTTATTAGTGATTATCGTCAGGTTAACCGTTTATACAAATTTATTTTGTTAATAAACACAGATTGTGCTTTACAAGCTTTACATAGTTTTGCATATTAGATTAGAGTTAGATAAACGTAACAGTTATAGTTGAATTTGTGTTTTACTATTAATCAGTCATCAGTATTAAAAGTACTGCAATATAAACGTGTCGTCTTTGTTAGTTTATTTAATACTTAAGATTAATTAAATGCAAAGTAAATGTGTTAAGGGTTTCATATCGACAGAACAATTTTGTATTAATCCCAAATATTGATTTTCTCTTAAACAGGAATCTCCTCATTTGGAAACATCCTTCAAGGACATGAAGAAAACACGTAATCTCGAATCGTACGTCCAGTGGTTTAACAGACTGAGCTATTTCGTTGCAACCGAAGTATGCAAGGTAAATTCGTTGAAAATACAAACGCATCGCTATTTAACATAACTTGTCTACAAAGGTTTTTTAACCTTTGTATGTATACTGTACATATCAGTTGCTGTTTCAATTTGTTTCAATGTGAAATGTTGCAGAACAATTCACAAAATAATTTCTCTGTTCCACAAAGATGTACCTCCTGTTTGATTTCGTACAGTGTATTTTAAAACAGGTCAGAGTTAAAAATAAAAAAAATCGTGTTTGCCGCTTTATAGCATGCGAAAAAGAAGCAACGGGTTCGTGTGGTTGAATATTGGATTGAAACAGCCCGTGAGTGCTTCAACATTGGCAATTTCAACTCCCTGATGGCAATCATCGCCGGCCTGAACATGTCACCGATATCTCGCTTAAAGAAAACGGTGAGTTGCACGTTTATTCACTTTTTAATCGATAAAAATTGAGCGCACGGTAAATCACACTTCGCAGCAAAATATGACAGATTGCTGCGTTGAAATTTTTAATGCGACAAATTCGCATTTATTCTAATCGTACGATGCAATTATCGAAATCAGCTGTCACAATCTTAATATCCAAATAAAGTCTTTATAAATTATCCAAAACACCGTGCACTCTGCCCTAGAAGGTGAACAAATTAATAAACGACTGCTATTGAAAACATTCTTTGGTCAATTTCCAAATGAATTCGAGATAAATAAGTTGCATAGAAATTTCACAAAAACGATCCACAAATTTCCAAAAAGATCCAAAGAAACCGCGTTTTACATTGATCCACACCAATTAATCCAGGTGATTTCCAGTTTTGCAAACGATTCTAAAATTCTACAAAAGAGAAAACTTCCGTGGAAGCAATTTTAAGATCTCAAAAAGAAATTTAATTTCCAAATAAATCCAAGATAAATAATTCAAAGTTGCGTAGAAATTTCCCAAAATCGATCCACAAATCTCCAAAAAGATCCAAAGAAACCATGTCGTATATTGATTCATGCCCATTAATCCGGATCATTTCTAGTTTCTCAAAAGATTCTAAAATTCCACAAAAAGGAGCATCCCCACGGAAACAATCCAGGGATGTCAAAAAATAAATTTAATTTCCAACTAAATCCGAGTTAAATGATTCAATAGTTGCATAGAAATTTCAGAAAAACTGCCCCAAAAAAAAGCAAACCGCGTTTTACATCGGTCCATGCCAATTAATCCAAGTCATTTCCAGTTCCGTAAAAGATTCTAAAATTCCACGAAAAGAACTTCCCTGGAAGTAATCCCGAGATCTAAAAAAAAAAACAAAATTGAATCGCGCAGCAATTACTCGTTCGGTAAAGCAAATCATCGATCTAAATCTTTCCCAATCCCACGGAATTCATCGACAAGCAGAACGAACTGCTACGGCGTCTCCTAGAAAAGTGTACGACAGTGACGTATTTACGGCGGTCGCGTTTCCGCCTCGTTCTTCGTTAAAGCGACGACGACATCCAGTCGGAAAAGCGTTGATGGCTCGGCCACGCTCGTTTACACCCCCTTGAGCCGTGGTGTGCGGGGCAATAAGCGGTCTGTAATCCTCGTAAATCGAGCGTGGCGCCATGGCGGCCAACGTTAACCGTGACGTATCGTCGGGGATCGAATTTTCGCGCGGGGAACCGACGCGTAGAGCATTTTCGGCGGGGGAGAACCGTTCCAGAGGCGGAGAAACGCGAGCAAACGAACAACGACCGGAGCCGGAGACGAAGCTGTTTTAATTGAATTTTCGCGTCACTGTATCCGGACGAGAAGTCCA
Organism: Tetrapedia diversipes; assembly: GCA_033822845.1. Lineage (NCBI taxonomy): Eukaryota > Metazoa > Arthropoda > Insecta > Hymenoptera > Apidae > Tetrapedia > Tetrapedia diversipes. The sequence continues at coordinate 125,620 of JAOPTO010000774.1, forward strand.
ATTGAAATGTATTATGGCTATCCAGTTAATTAAAAAGTTAATAATCACGGGAAAACTGTGATTTTTAATTGGACCGGAACTTCATCGCAGTATTGTTTCGCGTTACGCGTAATTGAGGAATCTGTAGGCGCACGCTAGAAGCACAGTTAGGGGGGGTTATTATGTTTTAGTAGTGAGGTGGATGGGAAATAAATAAGCAGATTTATTTCGATATGTAATATATGTATTGTATATGTGGTAATGTATAGATTTAAGGGTTAGTTTTGTAAGATGGTACGTTTGGTGTCTGTCATTTTAGTTTCATCAAATACACGTATATTTATAATTTTATTCACTTTTCTTTCTTTTCATTTATAACCTTATATATATATAATGATATTTTATTTAACTTTTTTTTATATAACTGTCACTCGTCAATATACACTATCTACACTCACTTTTTCGCGTTACACAATCTCTCTCTCTCTCTCTCTCTCCTTCCTTACTCTCTCACTTCTCCCACGCTATCAACCTCTCTCTCTCTCTCTCTCGCTCAATTGCTGCCAACCTTTCTTCTTTTTCACCACTTTCATACCATAAATTTCATCCAAAAATCAATTCTCACAAATAGGAACTAGGTGGTGTTAGATAGTTTAAGTATACGATTAAATTTAAGAGTCGTTTCAAAGACGATTTAAGACAATTTAAATATAAGAATCACCTTTTTACTAAATATTCTCGACAGATTTTTATGTAATCTGAGAATTGAAATTGTGAGCAATTTTATTGTCAGAAGAATCCAATATGGGCTTCCGATATGTTACACACGCAATGTGTATAATTGGCAATGTATTGCAAAATACCATCACCGTTTAATTGCACTGTGTCATAATATAATCAAGTTCAATCACTAGTTTAACCGAACGTCGCTGAAATGGAATTTCGAATCGCAGATAACATTATCGAACACACGACGCAGGAAATCGTGACGTAGATCAAAGAGAGATCGCAGAAAATTGCAGAGGTTGCGAAAAAGGGTGCGAACGCCTACGTTTCAGTCAAAGGTGAACGAGATTCACGGACAGTTGACGAAATTAAAGGAAAGAAAGGAAAATCAGCGTTAAACGAAAAATGATTGCAAACGCGAACGCGTTGAAAATCGAGAAAAAACGAGGACATCGCATTCTGATCCATGGCGCAATAATCGAATACCACGTTACTTGCGACGATTGCGTTTCTGCTGAAAAGGGCGAAGCAAATGGAAAAAGATAAAAAAAAAATATAGAAAAATGGAAAAATTGAAGGACCGGAAAGAGAAGTCGATACATATCACGCGACTTCCTGTCAGTATCTCGCGATATTACTTGCTTGGAACTAGGACGACTTCTTGCGGTGTCCTTTTCTTATTTCGCGATGAAATTCAGCTCGAAATCGAAGTAGTACGTTTCCCAAGAAAGAACGTAATGAAGTATTCGATCGAGCGAACGTGTATTTATCGCACGATTCTCCTATATTACGAGAGAAGAGGATAAATCCAATTCTTGAGATCAACTGTTCGATATTGGACGATTTTATGGTGTCACGATACGATCTGAATGATCGAGAAGTCAAAATAATATCGAACGTGGGTTATTGCGGAATGGGATAATTAATTATATTATTTAAATAAAAATAATTCATTATTTTCTTCGTAATTTCGTGTAACATCAATAATTTTATGCAACGCTAAATAAACGAGCAAAGTAAATGCCCGTTTTTACTTCTTAATTAAAGAATAAAGTACCTTGCGTTACACGTGTTATGTATAAAATATAAAGAATACATTTATATGGAAATAGATCTTTTCTGTGAATCTTCGCACACTTTTAAAACGCAATTACGCAGATAAATTGATTGAAGTTATTCCTAGTTATAGAATAAGTTATTGTACACGTCACTTCTTTTTTACGCTAAGCTTAATTATGTATGTCCTTTGATTTATTTTTTATTTTTCTGTTTAAAAATATTGTATAAAGGGCTTCAATCCATTTATAAATAAAATACAATAAAATGAAATAAAAAATAAAAAATAGGAGAACGTAGCTCAACATACCTGCTCGACTTTTGAAAAATTCAACAAATTTTCACAAACGCCCAGCATACGTCGTAAATACAGTTCTAATTCTCGAGGATTGCCGAAACAGCACGAAGAAATTTAAAAATAACTGCACGTGCTCGTAACAGAGGTATTAGCAGAGATTCCCAGGATATCGTATCGACGAACCGATTTAAACGGAAACATTTCCCCGGCGATCAAACCACCGTTTCGTCGTGAATCGGATTAAACAGTTGGACGTTGCGCGAAAATGAAACGGCCATTATGATAAATAAGGTGAATCTTTTTGCTCCTCTTAAATTCGCTGCCGGGTTTTGGGTCGCCTGTATGGTCCGTGCATAAAAATGTTCATAAATATCCCGGTCCAACGCGCTGTTTTGCAATAAAAAGCTTCCCCGGCGAACGTGTTATATCACAGCAAATGTACGTACGCGACACGGGGTCGTAATTAACGCGTTAAGTTATGTTCATTTAGCTGTCGCGGGTTAGGTTCGAAAATTGAAGACAAAATGGGTGGATTGAAGGAACAGTACTGAAGCAATTGTATTTTAAATATAACAGCAATGTTAAATGACCGAGCTAGCAAAAGTGATAATGTGCTTCTTTAAAAATGCAGAAATATTTTATACGTTCCATCAAATTAAGTTCATTTTTTATGCCATCTTTTTATTATATACATTTGTTACAACAAAGGGTTATCCCGTTTACCAATAAATATTGCTATTATTATTGTCATTAGCCGAATATTATAATGAAAAGAAAAACAATTATATTTCTCATTAGTAATGCAACATAAAGTAAGAATCACGAGTTCCTAAAGAACACACAACAAAAGAAATAGATACATATGTAATAAAGTTGCTTTGAAATCACCAGAACCATACATACAACAACAAAAATATATAGGAAATTTCTACTATTATTTATTCAGTAGATTCAGATGATAGGTGCTCATCTTTCGCGCCTTAGAAACGCTCGAGTCCAAACATTCTACGTTCACGCGATTATCGCTCAACTCAAACACTCTTCACATATTCCTAAATTCGCGTTCACTCAATTGCTATTCCTACAAATATAATACCTAAGCTATATTAATTTTCATCCAAGCTAAATTTAAGGGGCTACAAAGCACACAGCGAAGCTACGATACTACTTCAAGTTCCAACCAACTAAATTCGAATCTTCGATTCGAAACGTTTGCCCTTCACACGGAAACGTGCTTTGAAACATCCGTATTGGCGTTTCGAGGCGATAAAAATCGACGAGAATCTCAGGTGCGCGTCGGATAATTTTATTTCTCAAAGCGAGCGCGACGGTTTCTCGCCAATCGGTGTGCTGGTACGACTTTATCGCCGGATCGGACAAATTGCGAGACGGAGAACCGGGAGCCGTTAAACGTTTTTTCTCGTTTTTAATTACGAGCTAGAGGTAGTGTGCGTCCCGCGGACATATTCCTGTAGCTGTATTCGACGCGGACTGTTATTCAGGGTTCATTTGGCCCGGCCAGCTGATTTATACAGGCCGCGCTTAAAATAATTGCTGAAACTATCAGCGACCAGCCGGCGTGGCCCCGCTTCGTAATTTTCGTTAATGAAAATTTAACGCCTCTGTTCGGCCATGCCCGCACGTTGTTTTCCAGCCCCTCGACTACCAATTCGACCGCCGTATCCGAGGCCGCACGGAAATCGACGCGCCCTCGCTGGAACATCGGCGTATTTTTTCACGAGTCGCCCACTTGATCGAGTTTTAATTAATCTTGGCCACTCGAGCTAGTTGGCCAAGGAAACTGTTGGTTCGGTTTCTTTCTCAAATCGGAAATATGCTGCGGATGTACTCATTTGTTATTGGCTGATAACTCAATTCGTGGTGTAAGGAAACTGTTAAATCGGTTTCTTCCTCAAATTAGAAATATACAACGGATCTACCCGTTCGTTATTTGTTGATAACTGAATTCGTGGTGCAAGTAGTGCTAACAGAAAGAATTAGTTCGAAAAGAAAATTTACGAATAATATATTCTTCGAATTGGTGGTCAGACGCTTCGAGTACCTATCGATGCTTGAAAATATCTCCTTCCACCTCATCTTCAAATCCACTCGCTATCTCCATCCTTACTGATTTCAAAAACAACATCATCGAAACATCTTCGATCACAACCTCTCCAACCCCTACATATAAAGTCTTCGTTCTCCCAAAAAAGTCAGTTCTTGTTCATCTTTCGTTCAACCAACATCTAACCACCCTGTTATTTTGTATTCATTACTGTGGACTAAATTTCATTGTTAAAATCAATTATAAATTATTGCAACAAGATTCCTGATACATTTTATCCCCCCGAATTGGTGTTATTGATAAACATAAATAACACATCCGACAGCGGTGAGCGTCGGTACGCATAATGGAAGAATCATTCACCCCGATGTTCGTTCGCCTCGATATATCACCAGCAGGAAACCACCGAACGTTCTTCGTTTGCTCGCAATCTCCCCTTGAAACCCCAGCTATCTGAAACCACCGAGCAAATTCAAAAATCGATGCAGTTCCGAGGGACTCTCTCTATCTCGAACGGAGATCGATGCCTCTCTTTCTTGGACCGCCCCCCCTCTCTCTCCCTCTCTTCCTCCCCCGCGCCCTCCCCCTAATGCGTTCTGTACACGTCCATCGAGAGGATGTTCTCTTTGCTCGACCGTTGCAGCGCTTCCAAGTTTCCCGGCTGCGGCCAGGAAAGTCAGCGCGGAAAACTCGAGGGCCGATATCTACGGTGGCTCGAACCTTGTGCTCGTTCGAGAGAAGCCAGCGATACGGCGACGCCGACGTCGGAAGATGAACGATACCGAGCCCCGACGCCGGCTTAATTTACCACAGAGATAATCTGCGAGTGACGTCTCCTTCTCCCGCGGTGAAAAGGGAGCCCCGGCCCGCTTTTCGCCCCCTCAAAAAGCTAATTACGCTCGGTCGTTACGATCCGCCAACCAGATACCACCCCCTCCTAACCCTGTACCGTCCATTAACGCGGGGGCAAGGAAGTTTCACGCGTCGGTCGGTCGTGGCCTGTTCGAGGTCTTCGACGTGGATGAGAACGTGGAAGTGATTCGGCTGAGGTTTGAACACGTTCAACGCGGATGCTGTCTTACGAGACATCGTGAGGCTGCTGATGCAAATGAATAGGACACGTCAATTTAACCCTTTGCACTCGAGAGGTAACTTTTAGTCGTCTAAGAATACTAACTTCAAAGGTTTTCGAGTGCAAAATATTTACTAAAATTCACTTGTATTAAACTTCATTTAGCTTCATTAAACTTCAGTTAAAACATATACTAAAATTTACATATATGACTGTTTAACTTCCGGGTCTGACTAAGGAAAAGTTAACTAAAGTCTGAAAATTTGCGAAACTATCGTCTGGCGACTAACAGTCGCCTCTCGAGCGCAAAGGGTTAATAGTACAATTTCAATATCTACGGTATATATATTTAAGGTAAAAGACTTAAGGTTCGAGGTTTCACTACTGCCTGAACATCTGTTTCGAATATCTAACCGTGTCTGTGTTCAGGCTGAGAATCCTTTCGCACGAAGGTATTTGTATCGCGATAGACGTACGATGGATACCGACTGTATATGTTATTCGATGGGAGCAATAGAGTATCGCGATACAGGTATTATATCGGTTGTTTGACCAACTACAGGACTGAGAAATAGCATGGTGGAAATGAAAAAGATTTCTCTGTTTGGACTTCATCTTTCGTTTAAAGCTGAAGACTAATTGTTACTTTCTTCGGAGTAGTGTTTAATTTTTTTATTTTACGATCATAGAAAATAATGTTCCAAATAATCGACCTTTTTGATGTTTCTATACATCATACTTCTTGTATTTCATAGATCAATTTCTAGAATATTGTAACTATCATACATGATCAATTATCTATGTATACTAACGGATGGTTTACCCTGGTTTATGAATAAATTAAATTAAACAATGTTGATATGATAATTACACGTCTTAAATTGGTGTTTCGTTTACTTTTTGATCGATCTCCGTCGCTTAAAAATTAATTTTCGAGATTATGCGCCCTGTTATACCGAAAGTAAGGGGCCAACGGAAGCATGCACCGTCTGATGAATTTAAACGAATGCAAATAAGAAGCAAAAGTTCGGGGAAGAATCTCTGGGGCTACAAAAAGCCGTCTGGAGCGATTGCATGAATTTGAAGAAAAATTTTCTCGACTCTTACATGCAGTTAAGACGAAAAGGAGGAGAAAAAAAAGAAGAATTTCGATCGAAACTTTGTTTTTTACGATTATTTTGAACTTGTGAGGAGTTTCTTTTTTTTTACCGTCTCCCTCTGTCTCTCTCTCTCTCTCAGGACGCTTTATAAAATTTCCACCGGTGGCTTAAGTTCAGCTAATGCATATTTAATATCCGACCGTTCGCCGTTACTTGGCTAACTTTAGAAAACTTAATTACGCTTGATCGCGACGATTTTCCCCGCCCCCAGAACGACTTCCTTTTTTTCTCCGTTTTGCGAGAATAATTTTCACCCGTACGACGCGAAATTTATTGGCTTCGTCGTGCGGAAGGTGCGACTTTTAATTAAAAAATATTGACTTCTGGAAACACGGCATCCTTGCGAATGTACAACAGCTTCTGTGAAAGAAATAAAATTGAACGATTTATTTGTATTATGCACGTCGTATAATTCGTTATTTTTAAGATTAATATAGATCATTAGTTGAAGCATACTAAAATTTGAAATAATATACTTTATTATTTTCTTTCTGTTTCGATTAATTCCTTCAAATATGTTCGTAGTAGATCTTATTACATAGTTATGATAAATCTTGCAAGATATTTGTCTGAAAGGATCATTTTTAGAACAGTATCTCATTTTGCTCGAAAATAAAACAAGAATGTTTTTGTAATAAACTGCTTTTCCAGCGTGTTTAATGCATCGCGATAAAATATGTGAAATGAATCATAAGAATTTATAATTAATATATGGTATTTAAAGAATCGAAACTCGATTTCTCTGTCCGCCAGGAAGCAGGACCAAAGGTTGAAACTAACAATTCTTGCCGTCGATATGATTTCTATGCAGCGCGTTTAATTCGTACAGGATTAAACTTAAAAATCTTCATTTTCTTTCCAACAGTACCCCATAATGTTATCGCCCGACCGTTCGACCAAATTACCCAATTTTTCCCGCACAAATAAACTCACATTCAAGCCAAATTAAACCGTCGGAAGAACCAAAATTCCATTTTCTCGGCCACCGCGCCGCGTCGTTTCGCGTGATACGCCGTTATTTTGCACGCGTTCTCACCGAGAAAAGTCTCAACATCCGCCGTGGCGCCGTCTTCGACCGTTTCCGCAATTTTGTCTAATTAGAATCCCCGATTTCGAGCGGACCCCCCCATTTCTTTGCCGCTGTCTCGCGAAATCTCCTTGCCTGAAAGCCGACTCTTCCCGTTTTCCGCTTTTCACCCGCCCATTTCCCAACCTCTAAGCTCTCACTCCCCCTCTTTCTCTCTCTTTCTCTCGCTCTCTCTTTCTGTATCTTTCTCACTCACTCTTTCTCTTTCTCTTTGTCTTTCTCTCTTCCTCTTTGTCTCACTTTCTCTCCTGGTCTCTTTCTCTTTGTCTCTCTCTCTCTCTTCCTGTCTTTTTCTTACTCACCCTCTCTTTCTCTATCTCTCCGTCTCTTTCTCACTTACCCTCTCTTTCTCTCGCGATCTCTCTCCGTCTCTTTCTCACTCACTCTCTCTTTCTTTCTCTCTCTCTCTCTCTTTCTGTGTATCTTTCTCACTCACTCACTCACTCTCTCTTTCTTTCTCTCTCTCTCTTTCTCTGTATCTTTCTCACTCACTCACTCTCTCTCTCTCTTTCTCTCTCTGTATCGTTCTCAGTCACTCTCTCTCTCTCTTTGTCTTTCTCCCTCGCTCTCTCTCTCACTCTCGCTCTCTCTCCTGTTTCCCATCCAGTTTCAATTTACCGGATCCGCCAGGAGTCTCCAGCTTCTCTCGGTGTTTTTTTCCCCGAGCTGCTTCGAGAGCATTTCCCGAGGAATCGAATCGAGCCGCGGCAGAGAAAAATGGTTCCCGCGGGGAGCACGGGAACCCACTCTGGCTCACGGGATGCAACGTGCGCGTGGAGGGAAGCTGGAGGGATCCTTAAGGAATTTAGCCTCAGCGAGACTGGAGGCTTCTCTTTCGTGGGAAGATCCGAGGAATTTCCGCCAAGCACTCGACCTCGAGATACGTTCGACGCGTTTTTTTTTGGTTAATGAGTTTTTTTGAAACGTCGCACGATTACTATTAATGCTGAGCGACACGGTTGTGGTATTGGAGATAAAATTGACAAATTTGAAAAGTTCAATGGTATAGAGTTTTTAATTGTGAAAAGATTGTAAATTTAAATAATCAAATAATTGATTTATGAAAAGTAGGTGCTTACGGTAAGAATTTTCGCGAGTATTGCACGGGAAATGTGTATCGCGATATATTTTGAATTCATTTCATCTCGATCGAAAATATACACGCGAATGCTTCGAATTGCGTTTACTCTGGCATCCGTCGACGTGTATTCAGCGCGATATTCCTGTAATGATTTTCGATTCTTGCCATTTATTGCACTTCGAGGTTGTAAAAGCCTGTATCCGATGAAACAACAAGCATTATGAATTTCAGTAAGCATAAAAATATGTTTGCACATATTTTCAACGAAGAAATAAAATTACTGCGGTTAACTATAACAATTGTTTTCCCACCTCTAACTTCGTACGTTGAAACCGTATAAATAGACGTAAAAAGTAATAGAAAAGGGAGCAAATGTTAGAAACTCGTAATTTAGAACATACTGATTGCACTAAGACAATCTCATTGCATTTAACGGAAAAATTTCTATTTCCTGTGTTATATACGAATTTATTTTATTTAGAGAGAAGCGATAGGGTACAAGTGTAGGTGAAACAAAATAAGGTTCTTAAATATATTTGAAATAGTGTAATAGTAACGTATAAAAATTTTCCAACTTAACAAATTCAAAGTTCTTGCTTCTCTCACAAACATGCTCTTTCTGTCCCGCGCTTGCATTCACCCCGTCATATATTCTTACAAACACTCGTTTCCTCTCTTTCTAATTGCAAACGTTTCTCATTCGATTCCTTAAAATTCCTTAAAATTAAAATTCCTCAGTCGCAATGTTGTCTCAAGTATAGTATACTCATCTTTCACGCCTCAGAAACACTCTAATCCAAATGTACTGTTAAAGCACTCTTCACACTTTTCCAGAATTCTTAAAATTACCAATATGGAGATTATTTTTCCACAAATCTAGGATTAACACTTTCTTCGAGACTAGCAAAATGGCCTTTTGGGCTCAAAATGCTTCAATAAGAAAAAAAATAAAAAGAACTTTCTTCGAGACGATCGCTCACGATTGAATTTCACGGAAACCTGAAGAACAGGGGGAAAAAATACTCGCTTCGAACAACATGATAGCGTTTCCATTCGATTTACGTCGCTCGATTGGCCGGCCCAAAAAGTCCGGTGCTGAACGAAATTCAGTTTAATTAATAGGAATTAGCGTGTAGCCGACACACAACGACAGAGAACGGCGAAATAGTTTCCGGTAAATCAATTCGAGCTAACACGAGGAATGTCTGTCGCGCGTTTCACGAGGAGCCCCGTTTTAACGCGAGAGCCAACGTCAATTAGGTCTGGTGACCGATTCCGGCCGATTTTATATGATCTGATTAGCGGATTCTGTACAATTAGCGATGCGATTAATTAAAAATCTTCCGTTACATACTTTTGCGGCGATTTGTGTTAATTCTGGATGATTTTAACACATTGAGGATGGGGTATTTAAATTGTTTAAATTGCCGGGGATTTTTTCTTTTAACCGTACTGCTTTATAACTTCACGTTATAAATTCATATAGTATGTACTGATTAATTTAATGAATTGAAATTTTTAGAGAATACTCGTAAATGATCCTAGTACTGCTACAGATTTGCGTGAATGGTGCAAAATAACTGTAACGTAAGAACGAAAATATGCGTCATTCGTTCTCAATGTGTTAAAAATGTGATTTAACGTGATCATGGCAATAACTGTACCGATGTTGTTTCTATTATTTAATAGATGAGGTACGATAGTCCACGTTTTGTCGGTTTCATAAGACAATTATTCAATCTTGAATTTTTTTACAATGATGGCAAATTAAAGTGATAAATTTTTGCTGAATTTTTTTTAAAGGTAAAGCAATTGTGTATTTGAAAAATAGGACTTCATCGTCAAAACAGGTGTTAATAGCGGTTATTCGATTCCTATCTAAAGTGTATTAATAGTTAATAATATCACTGTTTCGATTGGTTTATCCTGTATAAATTGACAATAATAAATGAAATAACAGAAATGAAATCCCAACGATATCAATGTAGGGAAACGAACACTGAACGCCCAGTTTTCTTTTCAATTCGGAAATAATAGAGTTTCATAGCGCGTTTGATATGCACACTTTCAAAAGTTTATTCCGGCGTAAAATTAATTGTACTCGTTCGTTCGTGTTGCGTTCCGATAGTAATGCGCCGGTTTAATTTGTTCGCTTTAAACGGAAATCCAATTGATTGTTTTTATGCATGCCCTTCCTATTATTCTCTGTATACTGCACACTTTTTCCCGATTGCTCCGCAATGTATTCCACGTTCGATTAATATGCTCGAAATATATTGCACGCCGTTTTTTCGTGAACAACAAACATTCATTATAATACCGAATGTGCATTAATTCTTTGTCGTTGAAACGTGTTCGTCGATCGGACGCTGTTAACTGAAAATCGCGTTTCAATTGTCCACGATTCACAATAAATTCTGCAAGAAAAGCGGAAACATAAAGAAAGCTAAAACCAATACATATTTTGTGGGATCGACGTCCGGTGATCGCGATATGGGTTCTATTAAATAGACTGGGAGGGGAAGAGTTGCCGGTCGGGTCTGGATAGCTTAGTGGTTAACCAACCAAATGGGGAGGTCTCCCATTCTTCCCATTCTGTCATCGATTCTATTTACTTTTATTATTAGTTAGTCTTGGACTGGAGTTGAATTGATTAAAAATTGTACTTTGGAAGAGTCGAAAATGCATTTGATGAACCGTGAACAACACCAGTTCAAGACTAACTGATAACAGAAGTAAATAGAATCAATGTCAGAGGAAAGAATGGCAGCTAATCGGTTGGCTAAGTGTTAAAGCGTTAGCCTGACAAGCGAAAGATCCCGGGTTCGATTCCCGGTGTAGGCAATTCGAACCGCCAATTCTTTTTCTCATACAATTTAAACCTGTTCACCATTTACATTGTGTTCAACGATTCTACAAATCAGGAAAATATACTTGAAACTTTAACAATCTCCAAGCGCGACTGCACTGGCAAGAAAAATAGAGGTCACGAAAAGAGTCCAAGGAAGAACAAAGGGGAAAACTTGTATTCGCGCTGTGATAAAGGGGCAAGATTGAAGAAAGGGAAGAACACCTAAGGAAAAACAGCTGAACCCGCCTAGGTTAAAGATGAATTCAAAGGCGAACAAACTGGAGAGAAAGCTGCGAAAGAGTGGAAATACCAGAAAATTAGAGGAGGAAATACAAAGGATCGAGGAGAAGGGTTCATGGATGACGGAGGAGCGAAGAGAAGAGAGTAGTAGGTCAAATGCATGTAGAGATGTTGGGGAAGAGGAGCGGGGGGATCGGAGCGGAAAAATCAGAGGGATAAAAGGAAGAACAAAGGGGAGAGAGTGGGGTCAGAAAGCGAAGGTATCTATCTGACCGTGCAAACGGTGGATATAATTCGATGTACAGGGTGGCCAAGCTGAAGGAGGCCATCTGAAATAGTACTTTTGTTTTTTATAATGGCACGCGCATACTCGCTGTAAATGTTGAAGCAATACACGTATACCACGAAACTGTAGTATTACACGAGGATTATGAGAGAAAAATGACAAAAACGTGATTTCCACTCTAATCTGACAAAGGTAAATAAGAAAAAGGTTCGATTGCTATGCGTTCGAGCCAAGTCAGGTTTATAAATTTTCAGAACACTTGAAACCTTCGAACAAATGAAGAGAATTTCATACCAACGAAAGTAGTTTAGATACCCGATTTAAAAGGAACGACTTGTATATCAGAATGAGGAAGAAGAAGTATTGGGTAAAAGGCAGGGGATCAACTCGACTGCATTGTATCCAGACAGCTAAGTCAGATGCACTTACTGTCTGTCACGAACACGATTCTGTTCGAGTTTTCCTGCGACTCGTGTGCACGCACGATATCGCGCACGTGTAAAAATGGTCGATTGAAAAATGAACGAATAACTGGTGGAATTAATTTTTTGAACCGGTTGTGCGATTGACTGTCGATGAATGTATAGGCGCAGATAGTAATCTAAATGGTAATTTCAAAACAGGTTAAATAATCATTTGGATGAGACACTGGATTAGTAAAAATATAGAATTCTAATTTTAAGCATTCAGAATTTTAAGTTGCTTTGATTAGTATAATATTAGTCAAGGGCTTGATTTTAAGTTGAATTCAAGTAACAATTAGAAAAATATTAAGCATAAACTATTATTGCAATTAACGTATTCATTATCTTCATTTCAATATGCAAATTTCAGAAATCTAAATTTATACATTCTATTAATACATTAAGAAGGGTGTAAGTTTAATCGAAGGGCCGAACTAATTTTGATAAAATACAACAAGCGTAAAGAGACAATCTTCCCTTCAAAAGCGAACCTTTTACTTGCAAAATACATTCCTAACTTGAATTTCCTTTCTTAACCATCCTTTCCAAGTGAATACCAAATGATAAGGAAAAAGCAAGTAACGCGCAAGATTCTCAAAAGCCTAGATTTACCGATGCACGCAATGACACCCCCGTCTGGTTGAGTTCTATCGAACGCAGTTCAACAAGCAACGTTCTCGCTGACAGACGCGCGAAATTATTTTTTGTTACAGTGGTCGAAAGTGCAGCTGGCGAAGTTCTCGATTCTGGAGCATCAGATGGATCCGAGCAGCAACTTTAGCAGCTATCGCAGCACCTTGAAGGCGGCTATGTGGCGTAGCGCCGGCGCTACGGACGAGCGTCAGAGGATCGTCGTGCCCTTCTTCAGCTTGCTGGTCAAGGATCTCTACTTCCTGAACGAGGGATGCAGCAACAAGTGAGTAAAAAGCCCGGCCCCTTGCATTAATCATTTGAAAGCAATGCGGCCAATTTCTGGTTCGACGAAAATTTCCAAGACAACCCCCGTTGATTTTCGTTCTTTCAGGTTAATTACGATTTACCTTGAAAACAGAGTCAAGGCAGAGCTTCGTCCCTTGAATATTTCACTGTTTCCCTAAACGTTCTACGAACGAGTGAAAAAATCTCCCTCGATAATTTCGATCGAACGCGAATTTCTATCTGTTGAACTTGTATTTAGAGCGCGGACAGGAGACCGGATATCTTAATCCTTTCACGACGAGTGCCGTATATACAGGGTGTTCGGACGAAACTGGAAGAAAATTGAAGGGGTGACTCTATGCAACATTCTAAAGTGAAAATCAAAAGTAACAATATTGCGTTTGACGCTTTGTTTATTAGTTATAAGCAATTAAAGGACGGGCTATTTTACGCCTGAGAGCAGGCAAATATGAGAACGCGGTAGGTGACGTCAATGACTATGCAGTGATGCTCAGTCGTATCTAAGTGCGGAATATGGCATACCTCTGAACAGCTGCAGAACTGCATGTAGTTATGACTAAGCATCACTGCGTAGCCAATCATGTTACCTACCGTGTAGCCCTATTTGCCTTCTCTCAGGCGTAAAATAGCTCGCCTTTTAGTTGCCTATAACTAATAAACAAAGCACCAAATACAATATTGTTACGCTTGATTTTTATCTTAAGATGTTACATGGAGTAGTCTCTTCAATTTTTTCCCAGCTTCGTACAAACACCCTGTATAGTAGTAAGTAGTTCGCAGTGGCTGTTGCTAACCATATATGATATAGATTTCATTGTTAAAGAAGTAAAGCATTGTTCTTAGTAAGAGTGTTCCACTCTACAAAACAGAAACAAAAAGTTTTCATGCTAAAAAAAGATTATTAAAAAATAATATGTAATGAATACTATTAAAATCACAATTATATTGTTTTATTTCAATAGCGAAGTCAAAATAAAGCTAGTACAGGTGCGCCGTCGCGAAAGGGTTAATAAAAGTTGCGACGAATGAAAACGAGAGAAACCTCTGAAAGTGACGAGCGAGAAAAAGGACGCGCTCCCCGATTCAAGGAAACGTGATTTCGTAATTAAAGGATCTCTGTGATCTCCTTCGCGTCGAATTAAAGTTCCTGAATTCTATTATTTAAAATCGCGCGCAGTCATTTAAAGGGATCCTAATGCCATGTATCCTGATTAAGAATTCGGTGAACGCGTTTGAAACGCGATTCGAACGTTCTCCCTTTAACTAATGTTCGCTCCGCGGATATTTTTGCTTGCACGTCGTTTTAATTGTGATTCCATTCGGTTCTTCGTCGACGATTTCATAATTCCGCGTGTGAATCGGAATACGAAGAACGGTGGTCGCGCGCGGCGGAATATTTATAAAGTAATTTAAGTTGCGCGGCGAGAAGAGGAGGGGCGGGGGGGGGGCGTTAGCCCGCGTTGGAACGCGATCGACGATTTCCTATCGGCGAAACGCGCGACAACTTTTTGCCGAGTTCTCGTTTGAAGCTTCGATAATTCTGTTCCCGCGGCGGCGATACGTTGACAGGAAGCTCGTTTTCTCGCGAAGTGCCCGACCTTTCGCTCCTTTTTGCCGTGGCCGTATTTATCACGGCGACGAATGTGCCGTGTCATTTCCTTCGCCATCCACGGCGAGAAAGAAGAGGAAAGAAAACGTCGACCGTCTTCCTTCCTATCGCGCTTCGTCTCCCTTACTCGCCGTCACCCCTTCCCCGGTTGAACGTGTAAACTTATTAAACTTGTAATAGCAAAAGTTGTTTCCTCCTGGCTCGACTGGAAGTTGTTGAAAAGAAAACTGGAAGAGAGAGAAAGAGAGGTAGGGGGAGGGAGAAAGGGAAAGGAAGAGGAACAACTGTTAAGGGAAGGAGACGAAATCCTTTGAACGTCGTCCCCTTGTCCGTTAAAATATTATAAAAATTTGTTCGTCACTTTTTTTTCAACCGACGAGCTTATTTCTAACTAAAATGTTTAAAAGTTTGCAAATCATTATGCTACATTGGACATAATTAATAGGAGAAAAATACGTATTCCAGGAATCGTTCTTGTGGCTGACTAAGCGCTGACTAGTACTACTTAGAAGTGCAGTTTGACGAGAAATAAGCATAATTTTAATCGTAGAGTTTAAAAATTGACAAATTATTGTGTTGTATCTGGCAGAATCGATAGGAAAAAAAATATTAATTGATTTATTTATTGATTAATTGAATATATTGTTTGAATAATCACTGGTTGATGCTACTTAAAATTGCCATTTGAAGTGAAGCGTATAACTGCAAACGCTTTTTTCCTTTTATTTACAAATCAGTCATGCATTTCAAAGTTTAACTCGTCAGCTTTTAATGGTTTAACAAGTTTCATTTTAAAAAGTATGACAAATTTACCAAATATCGAACAAAAAGACCAATTTTATTTTGATGGATGTTACAACGTTTCGTCTCAAATTCGGCAAAATAACAATTATACATTACGACCTAATATTCTACGCTGTTAACCATTCGATTCAAAAGAAAGAAAAAATATAAAACAATATGACGTGAGATTATCAAAAATTACCACATCGATGCTCTCAATATGTATACTGGTGAGAGAGTATCTCGCGGACTCCGTAACTTTTTAAACAGGTTGCTAAAACACCGTGCTCGTTTCCATTACCGCGTAACAATTCTAATATTCGCAATACCCCAGAGCACATTTTACATGCAAGCTATGATTAATCATCACGATGACGTGCCACCGGGTCAAAACGTTTTTCATTCGAAAAACTCATTACGCGTGCGATTGCACAGCGAAATGAAACCGTCGCTCTCGGAGAACGGTCTATGCGTGTCCGTGAGAAGTTTCATTAGAAAAAAAATTTCTGCCCGCAGAACGGGGCTCCTCTACTTGAGACGGTATTTCCTGGTCAACCGCGTGCGCAACGAGACCGCGTTACGTGTGTGCGTTAAACTCATAACGGCCTGTATTATCTTCGAAATGGCAAACGCGCCGAAAGAAGAGCTGAAAAATGCGTATTCGAGCGGAAAGCAAGTGGATCGTGTCATCAAAATTACACACGCACGCGTAGCTTGATAATCTCCCCACAAATATTTACCATAACTTGCGTAAATCAGTTTTTGTAACACTTACGCGATGTTAAATACGAAGTTCCCTATATCAATAGAAATTTATTTTACTTAGGGAAATGATAGGGTTCAGGTGTAGGTATAACAAAGTAATGTTTTTAAATATTTAAAACAGTTTAATAGCAACGCTGATTTTACAATTTTTCAATTTAACAACATTGACGTTCTTGCCGCTCTCACAAACATGCCCTTTCTGTCCCGTACATGCATTCCCCCCGTCGTATATTCTTCAAAATACTCGTTTCTTTTCTTTCTAATTATAAACCTTTCTCACTCGATGCAAAATTCCTCATTGGCGACGTTATCTAAAGTACTCATCCTTCGCAGCTTAGAAACACTCTAATCCAAATATCCTACGTTCATACAGCTACCGCTCAACTCAACCACACTTCACCCTTTCCTCGAATCGTACCCACTCAATCGTATTCCTACATATGCACATCAACTTCAACGAACAATAAAATTACCAATTCCCAAGCTTCCTTCTTAAAGAAGAAACCTATCAATTATCATCGAAAACACTTAAATGATTCTTATTCCAAAGAAAATCTATCACAGACATGCTCTATTCCGCATCCCGCGAGCGTTTGTCCCTAAACCCCGAATAATCGTTTCAGCGAACCGACAACTAGTCCCGTCGTATAATGGATTCCTTTAAAAAGTACCACCGTGCTCGCCTCCACACATTCGACGAGTTTATTAAGGAAAAAGATCTCCTCGGTCCTCTGCAATTATCCCTCCGGCTTCGTTCGTGGGCCGAATCAATTTCAACGAACAATAAAATTACCAATTCCCAAGTTTCCTTGTTACACAAAAAAACCTGTCAATTATCATCAAAAACACTTAAATGATTCTTATTCCGACAAAAATCTATCAGAGACATGCTCTATTCCGCATCCCGCGAGCGTTTGTCCCTAAACCCCGAATAATCGTTTCAGCGAACCGACAACGAGTCCCGTCGTATAATGGATTCCTTTAAAAAGTACCACCGTGTTCGCCTCCACACATTCGACGAGTTTATTAAGGAAAAAGATCTCCTCGGTCCTCTGCAATTATGCCTCCGGCTTCGTTCGTGGGCCGAATCAATTTCAACGAACAATAAAATTACCAATTCCCAAGTTTCCTTGTTACACAAAAAAACCTGTCAATTATCATCAAAAACACTTAAATGATTCTTATTCCGACAAAAATCTATCAGAGACATGCTCTATTCCGCATCCCGCGAGCGTTTGTCCCTAAACCCCGAATAATCGTTTCAGCGAACCGACAACGAGTCCCGTCGTATAATGGATTCCTTTAAAAAGTACCACCGTGTTCGCCTCCACACATTCGACGAGTTTATTAAGGAAAAAGATCTCCTCGGTCCTCTGCAATTATCCCTCCGGCTTCGTTCGTGGGCCGAATCCGTAATGGAATTTCGATCCGGATAGACGGGGAACAAGAAGGGATCGGCGGAGGGAACCGCAGGGGAAGATAGGTTCCTCGCCAGGAGACGGATATTGACCGATCGGGGTATCCACCTGGCGAAGACGAATGGCCGCGCCTATGTAAATGTCTGTTACGTGAATGCAACGCGAACGTCGCGCGGCCGGAAGCGGGCGCACGAGTTCACGCGCTTCCGGCACGCGATAAATCGTCGAAGTTCGACTCGTAATTTTCCTAACATTCCCGCGTTGCCCGTGCATACATACGTGACTTCACGCGTTCTCATTCGTGCCTGTATCGTTCTGGAGATCGTTATCGGGGAAACTTGAGCGGAAGGAGGAACCTAAACGACGAGCGAATGGTGTCTTTTATCTTTGAAATCTGGAAAGCAGAATGGTTGATGAATTCTTGAAAATTCTTCGAGAGAATAGTTTCTTGGAACTGGTTGGAGTGGATGTTCAATGTATTCGAAAAACGTAAAATGAATAATTACAAAATGAAACTTTTGATTCTTGATTCAGTGATAGAATTTTATTTTCAGTATTCACTGTTCAATGTGTGTTTGAACATTTTTGTAACCAATTCTGTTTACCTCAAGTACTTCATTTCATGTGACTGCGTAATTTTATGGAAAATTATATCGCTCATTTGTGCTCCACGGTTTATGGTAATTCGCGAATTTAGCTTTGTTAATGATATTTTACACTGTTCGTTCATTAGTTTATTTTTGAAATAACAGTCTCGTCTACATGTTTATATTGCAATGATCTTGAGGCTTGAGGCAATGAACTTCTCCTCATGGATTATCTGAAATGTGGTCTCCACCATTTTTTTCCCTTTTCCCCACTTTTCCCTGAAAAAGGTCTTAACAAGTTTCAAGATTGTTTGCACGTAAAATTACATTGCTTTCGAAGAGTATATAAAACTTGAAGAGGACTACTCCGGAACTTTCTGCAACTTCCTCGTGAACTGACCACTTTGAGCCCACTTCTTGAAATTACAAAATGAAGAAGCGCCAAAAGCCTCTCTCCGCATGAACTTTCCTTTTACCAGACAAAATATTCAGTTCGAATATTAACTTCTTACAATACTCATACCTATGCCAAAAGCGTTTTAAAAATTCGCTAAAAAATCAATACATTTTTAAACGAACGCAAAACTGCAAACTACTACGAAATTAACCCTGTTTTCCACCGTAAAACATTTTTCTAGGTTGCTGGAAATTTAACGTTACGATATACGTATTTCTTAAACAAATAAACTTCTGACAATACCTGCATGTTGATTTTTTTCTACGAATTTCTTTACGAGTTTCGTATTAATCTTTTTCTGCCGTTCTTCTTACAGATTACCAAACGGTCACATCAATTTCGAAAAATTCTGGCAGCTGGCGAAACAAGTTACGGAATTTATCGCCTGGAAACAAGTTGCTTGCCCATTTGAGAAAAATCCGCGCGTGGTTGCTTTTCTTCAGGCGAGCCCGGTGCTGACTGAAAATGGTAAATTCGCTTCTTTGCCTTGAGTAATTAAAAAAAAAAAAAAATGAAATAAAATAAACGAGGTTGAAGGAATGAAAAATGTTAATTGAGGTAGTAAGTTGTTCTTCAGAGAATTATTAATTATCAAAAGTAATTAGATCATGATATTGCACGTGTCTTGATTAAAATACTAAAATAGCATTAAGTCGAATTAGCAAAGTACTTAAGTTTGAATTCTACAAATCACGAGTATTTACGAGTTATTAATTTTGCACAATTTCTTCTTTCAATACAGCTTTAGCTTTGGCATCTTTCGAGTGCGAACCACCGGATAACAATCCAGAGAAAGAACGTTATAAAGCGTTGAAGTAAGTGATCCTAATTCCCATGTTACAATTTTTTCATCTAATTTCGTGCAAACTGTAAAGAAAATAGAGTAACTTCGTCGAAAGCCCGCATTCATAATGCACGCAATAACATTTCGTTCTAAAATTTATCAAATTATCAAAGCGTTTCAACCATTTTAAATCGTTCCTCTTTTTTCTTTACGTGCTGTCGACAGGTCTGAACTGAATGCTCAGTGAAAAAGAGCGACCGTGCACCGCGTCGAATGGGAGCGATACTGAGCCAGCCGCGCTCTCTAAAGCTTCGTTCCAAATATTAATCACCCGCGCAACCTTTCGTACGAGAAGCGACACCGAGAAGAGGAAAAAACATCGATCGAGAGAGCGATAGGAGAAGGAAGAACACAACCATGCGTCCTAGACGATGTTGCGACAAAACATGAGAAAGGAATTCGAAATGCAGCGATTTGCTCGCGATCAATGGATGCGAACGCGAGACAAATCTCGTTCTTAGCGATCCCGCGTGTTTCGGAAACATCGTTTAGGTATGCCAATTAAGCAGATCGGTGCAGTCGTCTCGACACTTCCCGCAAAACTCGTCATCTCCTTTCGTTTCCTTCGAGCTTGATTTCTCCCTCACCGTTCGCGTCGCCGCGGCATGCTTTCTCGCGCATACATGTAATTACACCTCCACCTAACATGCCGGGTGCCTGTGTTTCGATCATGTTCCGCTTGCAACGAATCGAACACACCACGTCGAAGCTCCACGAACAAGCTGAACGGCATAACTGGAAGCATTTCCGACAAATCCTGAAACTTTCGTAGTTCAAACAGAAAACGGAGACCGATTGCACCGATCCGTGTAGTCGTCGTCGTCGTCGTCGTTTACGGATCGAGCCTCGAGATTCGAGGTATGGAAGCCGGAAGTCGAATCGATCCGCTAGAACGAGCGCGAAAATTAAGAAAAGGAGAAGAATTCACTGAACAGTATCGCGTAGCAGTAAGTATAGTTCCTAAGCCCGAGGCCGAGCGGAAAAGCGTTCCCCTGGATCGTGAAACGAGCCCCGCCTCGTCGGGGTCTGCGTTTCGGTGAATCGTTTTGTCCCCACGGCCGATCATTCTGTACATAGTCCTTTTGATATACGCTAACGAAACTCCTAGGCGTGAACGGAGAATAATTGGGAAACGATAAGAAGGATGAAACAGAGGTTCGTTCCTGTAGAGTAAGCTCTTGAACGTTGTCGTTTTAAGGTTCTAGGTTACACGCGGCAGGAGGCGACGGTCGTCGTACACGTACTTAACGAACGGGAATGAGAGAGGAGAGAAGAGAAAGGAAGCGAAGTGAAAACGTTTCATCGGAGAAAGAGAGGACTAGCCGAGTCTAGCTAGCCAACGCACACGGTTCTCTGCCGTTTGCAGCATTTTGAGAAAACGTTTCCATTGTTCCAGCGTTGACAGTTTCGGTTTTTCGACAAATGTTCACGCGGTGGTGACGCGTGCGGGTTAGAATTTTGTTTTGAATACGTTTCGATGAGAAATGTTTTCATTCAAAAGCGTACACGTGAATCGATTTCAGCTTCTTGTATCGTTTCGTTTTACTGTTGACATCGTTTTGGGAACCTTGGAACGTTAATAATTTTGTTTAAGACATTTCTTCTTTCTCTTTCGATCCGTAAAATTGGTTTAACGTTAATTTTATTCTGTCGGCACAGTGTAGAACCTCAGCGAAACAAGATGAGAAGCGATATTAGTTATGGGATGGCCGGACAGTTGGAAATGTGTTTGTATAATCTTCTAAATGTGTCGATTAGCTCACTAATTTTATCGACGAATGAAATATGGATAATATTAGGTAAAATGCAGCCACGTATTGCGTTGCAAGAAGTTAATTGAAAGGTCAGAGCATCGCGCGAAAAATTTCACAGAAATTTTGTGTTCGATGCACTTTGATGAGAAATTAAACACTCAGAAATTCACAATTTCTCCATCGAACATACATCGATGCAGTTGCAAAAACATTTCCAACAAGCTTGCGATCGTTGAGACGTAGGTTTGCGCTTTTTCTCGACCAACAAGAAGCGATCGAGTGATCGATACGTGATTTTGTCTCGCTTATCCCTCCGAATGAACTCACGATCGATAGGAGAAGGCAGAAAGGATGGAGTGGATTTTAAGGAAAAAATAGGGACCAAGAGTTCGTTTTTCTGAGAGTCACGTGAAAAGAACCGGGATGAATCGCGAACTATTCAGTCGCGATCCGGATGGAGGAAATAGAAAAGCAGACTGTCGCGATAGAAAAGCAGAATTTCGCGTACTGAGAGAAGCGTCGTTGCAGTCATTAGCCGCTTAAGTGGATTATTCGTACACACGGCTACGAATAATTGTGAGCTACGTACAACGTATTAATGAGTACCTTTATTTTTATTACTTCTTTATTCGACATCTATAAGATCGCAAACGGATTAATTTAATCATTCGGGTGAAACGTGAACAGCTGTTTCGTGATTTAAAAATCACGAAAGCACGAGTTCGCGATAAAATGTATTATACGTTGTTTTATCATAATTTAATTATTTATAGTTAACGTATTATTATCGTACGTTCTCATTTGCACCGTGCACCGTGGGTAGTGTTTTTAGAACAAGTTGAGCTTGTATTTTTACGAATAAATTAGCTGCTACTTCGATAAACGTGTACAAACTTCATGAAGTTGTTGGCGAAATTATTTTCACCGTTGCATCGATTTCGAGCGAAAAGTATTTAAACTACGCGAATCATAGGCAATCTCTCTTGCCTTCAATTTCTAGCTTGTAGTTTAGACTGTATCTTCTTTTTCTTTTTCTACTGTTCCTACGTTATTTATACTATCATGTTATTCCGTATACAGTGTCTCAATATTGCAGAATATTTTTTTACCTTTTTTCTAACGCGCACAGCTAACACGCGTAAACGCGCGTTCGTTCATTCGCGTGAAAGTATTTTAAACGCAGTGCTACGTGTTACGTGAACCGAACGGGTGTGTTTTGCTGTAATTATTTGTAGTTTTAACGAGCACAGCTCGCTGGTCGTTCTCTCAGTACGAGAAACAAAGTAGAGAAACAAACGTGTATCATATGTAACAGAGTAGAGTCGTATGTACGACGACGGAACACAACCGTTCTACGCGAAGATCGCGTGATAAAGAAAGTATAAATCATTGATCGAGTCGCCAACGATCCGGGCCACTTATTGTACGCCCAGGCTCCTTTCCCTAAAATTCGTTCGACGAAACGGAATCACCGCTGAACAAAAATCACACCTTGAGATGTTCGAACAGTATTAAAAAAGTGTTATTCGTACTGTGAGTTTTGTTGAAAGTTAGGTGATTTAATTTGAATACAAAATTATTGTACACGCGTGTTCATGATGGAATGGTATCGAGAGACCAAGAAATCGTCAAGCCAATTCATATTCAACATTAACTCAATCGTGTTTAATTCAGAACCCAATTCAAAGCGATTTATTAATCTACATGATCTTGAGCTAACTCGCATCCAACTCAATTTACCCGTGAAACTAATCTAGACGTAACGCAAACCTAACTTATACCTAATCCACCGCAATCTACTCTATCATTGAACTTAATTGAAATGTAACTTGAACAACCAATCAAACTAATCTACGCCCAAATTCAAACCAGCTCATTCGTTGACTCTGCTCGAGCTAATCGAAATTATGTATCGAGGGATCCGCCGGCGTACAATTCGCCTGCGTAAACAACAATTGTTTAAAGCTGCCAAACAGTTAATTAATTCCGATCGTAACACGCGCGTACATCGCTAACTGGCTCCCCTGTAATTACAATTTCATGCCTCACGACAAGCCATAACTTTAATAATTTTATAAACGCTTCGCTCACCTGTAAATATCCACGATCGCGCACTCATCTCTGTCCCCGTCGATTCTGTAAACGGTTCAAGCGTTAACCGATTTAAACGGTTCACCCGAAGGAAAAATCGAGAAAGGAGTCTGGCGACGCCCGCGAACGTTCTCAATCTACAATTATAACGAACAGTCGACGATTATCCATGCACGTTTATCGTAAACCATACACCATTAACCGTACGAACTCTTAAAGAGTTAATAGTTAACGAGTGTTATCACGTAAACGAGGGAAGAGTTACGAAAGAGAAGTCCTCGTCGAACAACCACACAACCACACACACACACGCGCACACACAACACACACAAACACAAACACACGCATTCAAGCGATTATCAACTTGCCAGGTCCGTGTTCAACGAAAACGCCTCGTTCCTTGCCCGAACGAAAACACGTGAGCCCTCCAGAAAACGCAGAAAAGCGTACGCTGCTCTCCTGCACCTCGTTCGATGCACATTCGTGCGTACAAACGGAGTCGGAAAGCTTAGAAAGATCTCGCGAAAGCAGCCGCCTCGATCGATTTGGTCGTCGGCGACATTTTCTATCGCTTTTTTTTTTTCTATGATTTTTCTAGCGCGTAAGCAACGAGAGGAAAAGCGTGCGTTCGAGACGAAAGCTCGACACGAGGCGAGTTATTCGGCGACCGGTCCGAGAATCGATCGAGCGTCCCGCGAAATCGATTTTCTTCGTCGGGGAAGAAGTGAACTGCGAAGTGAACAAATTGGGATAGAGAAACGAAGAGCGAAGCAAAAGAAGAAGACGCTGTCGCGCGCGCTCTCGCGTGTCTCTTCGTGGCCTATCTCGAAGAGCATGCGAGGGTGTCACTTTCTGCGCGAAGGAACACCCTAATAGTTGTGATTCTGTACATAAGAGGAAAGTCGTGTATATATATTATAATTATATGACACATAAACGTATGCGTATATTCTATGCGTTGTCTAGCACGTAAGGTTGGATAGGCCGCAATCGAGTTTAAGATGGCGGGTACGTGGGGAGGATGAATAGGAGGGGATGTATGTAAAGTGTCATCCTTCCGGTTCTCCCGAACGCCATCGATGTAGAGAGAGAGAGAGTGGGAGGGAGAAAGACGAGAGGCCTGTCGACCACGTTAATCGCCGATCGATCGAGCCGAGATCGCCTAAACGATACCTTATAGTACACACGAAATACTTTGCATCCTTGAACGATTGATTGGTTGGTTGGTTGACCGATCGATTGACTCTGGGAGGGAAGACGAAACACACTTGCTTACTGTCTAGTCACTAGATCGTTAGTCGGGGGTCCGTAACTGTGCTCGCGTTCAGATTTTGAAAACACGAGCGTCCGCCGTCGCGATTTTTAACGTGGAATTCAGAATTCATTTTTATGCTGAGGTGTCCACGTGTTTTTCTTACCAAGCTTCGCTTGGATTTGCACACTCGTGCTTATTCGGATCAGAGTTATTTACAGGAAGGACAGGATCGATTTTTAACCCGATTTTTATATGGCATCTTCTTAATTGATTTTTAATCGATTTACGCAGGATGTATAGCAGAGAAATCGTTTTATCACTGAAGCGTTTCAAAAAGAATTTAACACTAGAACTACTAAGAGGATAAAAATGACCCAGTTTGTAATTTTTCATAGAAACGTGGTAAACTGACTGTGATGTCTACATATTTGGAAATTTACTATGATTTTTACCGTGATCGCTAAAATTTGTTTTCCATATATTAGGAATTTTTTTCGCACAGATTTCAATTTGATTTATTTGTCTCCGATAAGTATACCCTAATCGTCGGTAGTTCTAGCGTTAAAGAAGTGAGGAAAAACGAGGATCAATCTGAACTTTGTCGTTATTAGATATTATCAAACAAGTTAAAGAAAGTATCGTATTCTATGCTTATTCAAATCTGATGCGCACATCAATATGAAAGTATAAGGAGGACGCTGTGTTTTCTGATCGAGCCAGGAGACGGATCGCGTTATGCCTAAATTAAGAAGTATTCGATTTAAACTTTAACGTTAAGTTTCGTGTTAAGCGTATTTTTGGTCGACATTCCCTTAATTGTAAGGCGTTTATAATTGCACGATAAAGAGGTTTACGTAGGTCAGCGTGTTTTTCATTCGCCGATTTCGCTTGCGTGTAATTCTGTTCATTCTGTTATACTTTTCTCTTCGATTCCATCCAGAACAATCTCGTGGCGATCGTTGTTCCCTTTTCTGACGAAGGATCGAGCGTTCAAGACGGATCCTCCAGTATTTAAGAGAAACAGAAAGGGGAAAAAAAGGTGGCAGGAACAAGGATCGATCGTTACGGATTTTTATCGATCGAATTTAATACCGTACTGCGATCCATTTTTTTTTTAGATTCGTCACGAAAACGAGAAGATCCATGTAAGCAGCTGATCAATCGACAGCTCGATTTTTCTCTTTTTACCGGTATTGAATCTGTAATTGAAAGTTTTTAAACTAAGAAACATGTTTGTCAATATATATATATATTATATATATATAGAGAGAGAGAAAGTATCGAATTTACGGGACTGTTAATCGATAAGTGATTGTCTACAATGTATAATGGGAAAAAAATAAGTTTCATCGTCATTTCATACCTGAACATTAAATTCTCGCATGATTTTTGAACATTCTCGTGTAAGTAAAAATAACGAACGAGTGGTAGCATGATCGCATCATAAACTTCGACAGATTTATATACAAAAACATGCACGATCGTTTTATAATATTTTCACGAATCGACAATATTTTTACCTGATTTCACGAAAAGTGAGCACGATGGAAAACGTTTCGAGACAAACGAAAAAAAAGGGTTACCTCACGCAACCGAATAACTGCCAGTGCTGCAACAAAGTCAATAAAAGAGGTATTGTTTACGGATGATCCAGCTGTTGATTAATCAGCTTGAATAGATTACGTACAACGATTTCTTAATAATGGTTACACAACTTTTGCAATCTCGTAAAATAGGCTACACGAGCCCTTAATCCCGTTTCTCCCGTTTTTACATTGTTTCATTATCCGTGCGTCTGTTTTATTATGTAGAACGTCGAAATTTGTCCGTTTTCAGCACCTTTCGTTTTCATCCGATCTAATATGTTGGGACTATTGTACATAAATAGGCTCAAACATGTAACAGCGACGAGACAGCAATTACAATTATTGTAGAAACGATGATGTCTTACGAAATAAACAACAGATTAATGGACGTTTCTCCGATGTGTGTTTTTTTCTTAACTGCCTGCCCATCGAAAACATGCTCGTAGCTAATTAAAGAAATCTAATAAAAGAGGAGAATAAATTTATTTTCCTGAAACAATTGTATAACAATTCCAACAATCTCTTACAATCGATCATTTCCATAGTTGATATTCCTAACAAGATCTATAAAACAATATTTGCGATTTAAGGAATATTATTAAACAATCCTGTCTACAATTTTACTATCCAGTTTTTACGCAAATAATTTTCAACACTCTTTATTGTCAAACATTTTCTACAACTTAAATTACTGATATCATAATAACAATAATCGCGCTGTATAACAACTTATGCGTATCTACGATAACATGAATTCGCAATGATCACATCTCGATCGATGATTCAACGCACATTGAGTAAGTAATTTAAGTATCGCGGGTGCATTGATAACTTCTTTCGATAAAAATATTGCACAGCTTCGCTAATTAGAAGCAGACTCTGTGAGAGACTGTCTTATCTTCCGATCTATCCATTGACGATAATGAGAAACACGAACGTAAACACCGGGCCTGTTGACCTGTCCGCAACGTTCTCCCCAGCTTGTGATCCCGTACAACGTGAAAGCTCCTGCATGGAAGAAAAACAGAAAACATTAATGAACATGAATGATGCATCGTGGCTAATATTATTTTTCCGCTTAATTTTAATTTCACGTAGAATTAAATTCATAAAATGTATAAAACGTTAACTTTGTTTTGTCAAACATTTACGATGAACAATCCCTTGTCATAAATAAATTTGTATTGCTGCAAACGAAAAAACAACTTTTTGTCAATTTTAACCACCTTTACTTATTTATTATCGAAAAAGTACTCAACGTCCTACAAAATTCAGTGAAACGTAAAACTTTCAAATACATGCTCGAAAAGCTTCCAATAACTGAATACAAAATATTCAGTTTAGACTTACACCTGCTTCGAACACAAACAAAAAATTCTATGAAATAATAAATAATAATAAACTTGAGTGCTTTTACAGTTCTTTCATTTTATATCTAGTTGATAATGAAAAAATTGATTAGTTAATTAATTTTCTGTTTGTATTACCGTTGCGTAAACATGCTAATGGTCCACCAGAATCGCCCTCGCATGCGTCGGTACCTCCATCGAGATATCCAGCACAGAACATTCCGTCGCTAATTTTTTTGTCGGTATAAACATGTTGTGCGCGACACACAGACTGATCCATCAGTGGTATCCAGCCATGCCTCAGATATTTAGAATAATCTATGATAAACGAACAGTAAAGTGTAAATTACGGTTGAAAATGTTCGATGCTACGATAAAATTAAATATGCAACGAGAAATTAATAATAAAATAAGGCAAATAAAGATGAATAATTTAATATGAAATAAGAGATTTGCTTTGATCCATCAATGATATCCAGCCATGCCTCAGATATTTAGAATAGACTACGATAACCGAAGTATAAACTATAAGTTGAAAATGTTCGATGCTACGATAAAATTAAATATTCAACGAGAGATTAATAATAAAATAAGGCAAATAAAAATGAATAATTTAATATGAAATAAGAGATTTGCTTTGATCCATCAATGGTATCCAGTCATGCTTCAGATATTTAAAATAATCTATGATAAACAAAATATAAACTATAAGTTAAAAATGTTCGATGCTACGATAAAATTAAATATGCAACGAGAGATTAATAATAAAATAAGGCAAATAAAGATGAATAATTTAATATGAAATAAGAGATTTGCTTCGACTGCTTGGATGATAATTTACAATATGTTTTGTGATTAAAAACGGAAGTTACTTATTTACCCGCGACTCCAGCCCGGATGGTACCAAATCCACTGACGGTGCAATTGAGACCTGTCGGATACTCGGTTGTCTCAGACGGCAAACAAATTGGCGTAATGTGTTTGTCAGATGGCATTCCTGATCCTTTCAACAGCAGAAGAGCAATGTCGTTGTTCATTGAGTAATCCTTACGAAACTCTTCGTGAATGTAATAATTCTCGATGTCAGCCTCGACTTCTGTTCCTTCTTCTATCTAAAGTATTCCAACGAGCAGGATGAAACATAATTTTGATTAAATCGAAGGGCTAAATTTCTTGAAGCATACATCTTGAAATAAAAGCTACTCGATTAAACAATTACGCTACTTATTAATTTATGCGAATAACGCGTATTTTCCATGTTTTATAAATTATGGTATCTGCAAAGGTGTGTTTTTAAGGGGAATGAAATGTGAAATGCAATGCAACAGGAAATACTGTGCTCTAAATATTAAACGTTATTGTTTGAATTACACGTTATTGTTTAAATCTTCGTTTAACGAGCAGTTGGATTGAAATCTTGTAATTACCTCAGTATTATAATCACCAGCACGAACGAAGTAAGTGTTTTTGTTGAATCCTTTCAAACAGTGGGCAGCTGTGAGCACGTGCCTAGGAGAAATAATCACTGCTCCACAACAATGAATTGATCCACTGGATAACCGTATACGAATGCTAGCCTGTAAATGTCACCAAAATGACATGAATTAATGAATCATGAAAATGAAAGCAGTGGCAATCTTAAAAACATTCTACCATGACTAGTTTGTTTACACAAAGTTTATTAACATAAATCTCTATCAATAACAATTCGATGTTCACTGCAATATAATTTAAGCGACAAAATAAAAATAAAATTTTCCACGAAAAATTTAATAAAAACAAAAATAAATCTCTATCAATAACAATTCGATGTTCACTGCAATATAATTTAAGCGACAAAATAAAAATAAAATTTTCCACGAAAAATTTAATAAAAACAAAAAATAACTAAGGATAATTAAAAATTTACAAAAAAATTACTGGAGATAATTAAAGACTGATACAGAGTATAATTATAAAAGCAGAGAATTAAAAGTATTTAAATCACCTCAGAATTTTAATTCTTAATTTTTCATGTTTTTGTGGAATTTCGTTTATCTGAACATCAGAAACATGTTTGTTTCTCTTTTTGTCTGATTTTATAATCATGCTAAGTTTTTCCCATCGACTGTACCTGCCAGGGGTAGGAGCCTTTAGGCGAGACAATGCCTTGCACCATCCTTTCGATAATACCCTCGTTCTCATTGAACTCTTTGGATCGTCTACCGCATTTGGTCGGAAGTATATCGCCAATATCAGTCTTCGGCTGATGCGACGAGCTCTCCTGCAATTATTTACTGAATGATTGCATTCGTCTGTCGCACGAACGAAGGGGATGATCAAGGTCAGGGAATGTAGTAAACAAACCACGTGTTCGTTGCATAAGCTTATCGTTTATTGAATTAAAAATAAATTTATTTACTATTACAACATGGCAACCGGATGAAGTATCAATTCATTCGGATAATTATTGCACTTGTATATGTTCTTTAATTGAAATGTACAATTAAACTAAAACCGAAGCATTTTTCGGACTAAGATTTAACTACTCTTTAAGGAAACAGAATTCTAATCTCTTTTTTTATTGTTAAATAAATTTGCGCTTTTTTATTTTATCACGCTTAATATAAACTGTATAACTAATTCCCCGAATTTATCATTTATTCACGTCACAACCATTTTTAAAGGTGCTATAGAATTTGATCAAATAAACATTCATGAAAATTGTGATCATAGTTTGGATTTTTACATCAAGAAAAACCGTTTCGATTTACCTTATTGCCTGTAGACGTGCAAATCACACCTGCGTCCTCGTTGTGATTGCAATTATGTTGGCCCCACTCGTTATGGCTGCACTCGTGCAACTGGGTCTCGTTTCCGTAACAAAAAACCTTATCACGAGAAACATAACGTTTGAATAACACGGTTTTTCATATTTATATTTATATTATATTAACGACAAAAGTATTATTATCTTTAGATTTCATAGTAAATTAATAACGGAAAGATAATGTTCAAAATAAAGCAATAAAAATAGTAAAATAGATAAAATTGACATAAATAAAATTATTATTTTATTTATATACAAATAAATACAAATTGATGTAAATAAAATTATTATCGTATGAGTAAATGTAACTTAAATAATTAAAAGAATGTAAAGAGACTGTGCGATATCAGTATTAAAGATAAGGAACAAAATGAACAACTAAATTGGATTAATTGGAGTATTGCATTGATTAAAGTTACTGCAGTATTATAAATTTGTTTTTAAGAAACTTACTTCATCCAGCCATATTGGGCCCTCTCCTGGCCCGAAGTAACCGTCCTTCTTTGCAACAGCGTGGCCATCGTATCCTAAGCTTCTACAAACTACTGTAGCTGCTCTGTTTGCAAAATCATCGTCGCAAACGGTACCCCATATGCCATGGTGGCGAACCTCGATTCTTCCTTCAGAAGGCGAACTCCCATTTGCTAAACGTATCTCGAAGGGTGCCTAGAATGATCATTCGCATTTCAATCAATCCGTTCATTTTCATGAACAAAGTTTTGCGATCAAAGTCTCAAAACACTACGGTTGAAAAGTGAAAGAAAGTTGAGAACAGAAAAGGATGCGTTAATTCCTAATTGCTATCTTTTTCTAAAAATTGACTCTGTAGATGTACTCTGACAGGCAGAGCTTATACAGCAAGCTAATTTCAACTAACTATCTCGTAGAATGTCCACCATTTAGAACAATTTTTTTTTTTTTATAAATTTTAACCACCGTTACATATTTATTGTTGAATAAGTACTCAACGCTCTACGAAATTCAATGATACATAAAACTTTCATATACATGACACGAAAAGGTTCCAATAATTAAATATAAAATATTCAGTTTGGGCTAAAGAAGAGTAAAGAATACTAGACTAAAAAAATTCTATAAAAATGATAATAAACTTAAGTACTTTTACAGTTCTTTCATTTTATATCCAGTAGGTAACGAAAAAATTGGTTAGTTTATTAATTTTCTGTTTGCACTATCATTGCGTAAATATGCTAATGGTCCACCCATTTTCACGATCTTCCAATTTCGATCCTCTGACCCACCTCACAACGCTCCGGACTTTCGTCTGAACCATCCACGCAGTGTACCACTTTATCGCATATAAACGCAGTCAGAATGCACACTGAACTCTTGTCACACTTCCATCGACCTTCCTGACACATATTAGCTTCAGTCTTGCAAACAATACCTACAGCTTCTTCCGGTCGGCAACTGTGAACACTCCATCTACGAACAAAATTAAGGGCAATATATCGTTAAAAACTTTGTTAAGGTTCGCTGAACGCCATAAAGACACACCAATGGCAATTTCAGAGCACAATTACTCACAAGTTCAACAAAAACTAAAACTAATGCCATTGGAGCATCGTAGGATCCAGATGGACCTTTCATTTGCTCGTAAAGCAATAAATATAAATAACTCAGTAGCATTCACTGAAATCTGTTCGCTTTTTGTAAACAATAGCCAAGAGATTGCTACGAAGAATTGTCTTTTTCTACGCCAACAAGTTTATTCTTCTCTCTACGCGCAATCAAATAATATAAACCGTATAATAAGTAATGTAAATAAGTATTGCATCCATCTAAATTTCTCAAAGGAAGTTTAATTATTTGTGTATATTGTATATCAAAGTATTTTTACCCGTTTAACACTAAGTTTACGGAACCCGTCAATTTGACGGGCTTCGAACCTCATGAGAAAAATATGCAAATTTTTGCTAACTTTTATCGATGGAACGATACAAATATACTCAAATCCATTTCCCTCTCAGTTCTGTAATTTCAAATTTTGTTTGATGTATACGTTATTTCTTAGCATATATATATATATACTGGAAATAGATATACAAGAAATGTCCGTGAATCTAGCTTAACTGATAACGTTATTATTATTATTCGTAAAACGTTCGTAGCAAAATTCATGGTCACGTTAAAAATGTCTAAGAAAAATAAGCTTAATTTTAGTAGAACATCGAAGTTACCCTTCAAAATTACATTCACGCAGGGAAACCTCGTTGCCTTGGCATTTCAGTTCGTCGACCGTGAATTTGGTTTGCGGATCCATGTCTCCTAAGTATCCCCCTCGCTTCACTTCCGAGGCGCCATGAACGAAGCCAAGTTCCTTGCAAATCACGTTGGCATCACGTATTTCGAAGTCGTAGTCGCACACGTGACCCCAAACACCCTTAACTGCACAAACGTTTGTTATCGCAGTGTGAAACTAATTTTTGTCCATACATTTTGCCGCGGGGGAAAAATACACCTCAAGTTGCATCGCGTGATCAGCTGTTACTAGTTCAAGAAATATTTTTTAGATTTAGCGATAATACTGCATAGAAAACTAATAATTGATATAAGAATGAGTATTGTGAAATGTCGAAAGATATTTTTGGTTTAAAGCACAAGTAATTATAAAATAACATGATACAAAAAAAAGCTTCTCAGGTAATAATAAATTATCAGAATCTTAATCTATCGAGGAAATTAAGGAATTAAAAATTACAACATATAATGTAATAATATAATGATATAAAAAAAAGCTTCTCAAATAATAATAAATTATCAAAACCTTAATCTATCGAGGAAATTAAGAAATTAAAAATTACAACATATAATGTAATAATATTAAAAAAAGCTTCTCAAGTAATAATAAATTATCAGAACCTTAATCTATCCAGGAAATTAAGAAATTAAAAATTGCAACATATAATGTAATAATATAATGATATAAAAAAAAGCTTCTCAAGTAATAATAAATTATCAAAACCTTAAGCTATCGAGGAAATTAAGAAATTAAAAATTACAACATATAATGTAATAATATAATGATATAAAAAAAGCTTCTCAAGTAATAATAAATTATCAAAACCTTAATCTATCGAGAAAATTAAGGAGTTAAAAATTGCAACATATAATATAATAAGATAATAATATAAAATAAAGCATCTCAGGTAATAATAAATTATCAGAACCGTAATCTATCGAGGAAATTAAGGAATTAAAAGAAGTCATCTAGCAAAACGATCTCAAGCGAGATTACAATCTACTTAAATAAAAACGGAGAACTCAGCTGTTAATTTAATTTTTCAAAGTATCAATGTACAAGTGCGAACAAAAATCTGCAACTCACATTTGACTTCAACTCTGCCTTCGTATTCGTTATCCGAACCAACCAGCCGAACGTCGTAATTCAAACTCTCTGCGCTACAGTTGCTTTCATCGCTGCGATCATTGCAATCATTCCTTCCGTCGCACACTTGGCTCTTGTTTATGCACTTTCGATTTTCACAAACGAACATCCCTGAACAATTAACGCTCCTTTCCTTCAATTCATAGTAATCGAATTCTTGATTAGGTTTCAACGACCCTGCCATCCCCACGTTACTGTCGCTGAGAACACAAACGTTTCCTGTCGCCCTTGAAATAAGATAAACGTGAATTAACCAAACTGAAAATTACCTTTTTTCAATTGTTATTATTAAAAAAAACTTTTCAAACGAATTCTAACTTTAACAGATTTTTTAATCATGCTACCCGTTTAGTTCTTCTTTGTAATTTAAAATGAAGGGTTAGAATTGCACAGTTTTCAATGATAAATAAAATATAAATATAAAAATTAACTTACTTGTGGGAAAACGATCGACAAGTAAAATCAGCTTCTTTGCATTTAACAGCGCATGTACCCAACGGTGTGTTCACCCATTCCTGAACATCGTAACCTTCTAATTTGGCATGCTTCTTGAAAAGATACATCTGTGAAACACAAGCCTTCTCGTCTGCTCCATTTCTGCAGTCCTTCGAAATCAACAGATTAATTAGAATTCCACGAACATTGAATTAAAATTCGTTCCATGCATTAACATCGACAATATACATTTTCGTGACTTCGAAACGATAAATCATCCAGGTGTTTAAATTGATGGTATTTAACAATTGTTTAAATAATTATACCTTTTTCCCGTCGCAAACCAACGACGGTGGAATGCATTCCCCTGGCGAACATTGGAAGTGTTTGGACTTGCATTTATTCCCTATGAAACTTCTTTCGGTGTCTGAAAACACGATTGTATATTCTGCAGACGTGAAAAAAAAAAACATAAAAATGAATTAATATTTAGAAGCTTCCGCTTTCAAGGGTACCCATAATATTTTCGCAAGGTGGAATATCGCAGTACTCTTGTTCTCCACTCGGTTCTGTGAAACACCATGGCCAGGTGTCTCTGGTCGGATCTGGATTTCTACAGTAATTGTGAGTTCTCAATTCTGCTCTGACGTCTCGATCGGGAACCTACGACATCAAACATTGTGTTTCACAAAGCACGTAAAGAAGAATAGAGAAACACCTTTTCTAATGAAATATGCAAATATATGGACCACTAACGTGAAATAGAAATGAAGAAGCAACTTTATGATCACCCCAGGATAAACAAGGTTTTCCGGAAACTGATACATTCGCAGTTCCAGTATATTGATTTCCTTTTCCATAAACGCAACCTGAAAAATTAAATTTCAAATTTTACCGTAAAATAATTCAGTATTCTTTTTTTTTTTAGAAAAATCCTCAGTATTAGAAATATGAAATTTCTAAATATATAGAAGACTAATGTTGATTAAAAATCAGGAGATCTTTTGTGTTAATGTATTAATTAGAAAATTCGTACCAGTGTCGCTGTAAGGCCTTTTGCAAATATAATGGTGACCTTCGCCAGAAGTGTCACAGTCCTCCGTATCCCAGAAAAAGTAATCGACAGCGCAACTCAAGTCTGGCCGGCCGTGACATGGAAATTTGCGTGCCATTGCGACGCATAGAGAACTGGATCCGACGAACGGAGGAAGTTTCTTCTCCTCCAACCAACCTGGCCACCATTTAGTGAATCTGATAACGTTTTTATTTACACTGATCAATGTGTTATATTAATTAACTGTAAACATATCTAAAAAATATTTCAACTTTCTTTTTCAAATCCTATAAGTTGCATATATTTTAATTTTTATACAGATTTAATACAGATTTTTCCTAACTGATATTATCACACACAATTAGCTGCTTCCCTCTTTAAAATCAATCTAGCACTCGATACAAAGTGCACAGTAATCATATGGTATGGCAGTGTGCTACCCTTGAAGATGGTAGAAATATTTTAATAAATAAGCTGTAGCCGTGCTACACAGTGGACTCCTTTTTGATCAAATTATCCATCGCCCCCCTGCTATGTATTTATAAATTCCTAAAAAGTCACAACCTGCACCTCTAATTAATCTGACCTGCGTAACAACAATTTAACAATAGTCTTGAGCTCTGATTATAAAAACGTATATTGTATTTATCGTGTTTTATATTGTACATTCGTGTAATTTTTAAGATAAGAAATGCATTTTCTGTATTGCTAGTATGCACAGAAACGTGCATGCTGTTAATAACCCTGCAGTGGGTTCTATAGCGTAATAAAAAAAAAAAAGGAAATTCACTAGCAACAAATTTTCTTGCGTTGTAAATGTTATCGCTCATTAATTCGTATCGACAGCGTTAAATCTTATTGTAGCGAAACAACGTTCCAAGAACACCTTAAATACTCATAAAATATGAAAACGTAAATATACCTAAATTTCGCGCCTGAAGAATCTTTCCAAATCCATAGCGTGAGGTTCATAACGGTGAAACCAACACCGGAAGTCATTATCGACGTGACATCAGGATGCTTTTGCATTAGCCACTCGGATATGAAATTGTTCTCCGATTGGCTGGTGACGTAAACCAGTTGCGCTTGCCTTTCCGAACAGTGATCCAACGCTTTTAGGCGGTTTAAACCGAGTTTAGGCTCGGCCAGATAATAACAATGTCCTTCGTAAGGTACTTCGTCTTTGCGACAATGGTCCATGCGATTTGGAATGCAGCTGACGAAAATGGCGTCAGATTGCACCCTACAGTCCTGTTCCAGGGTGAACCTGGAAAGCAATTAATAATGTTTTCGTGTCATTAACTTTAGATTTATGGATTACTATCTATACGTATAAAAAAAAACATGTCCTGATTGACTGACTGATTCGTCATCGCGAAGCTTAACACTATTCCTACCGACACTTCACATATGTGAATATGGTATATACCTATTCCAACGACGACATTCCCACGTAAGACAGCCTAAAAATTATTCTCAGAAAGTAAACAATGAAAAAAGAAGTGAATATTGAAAAATGTATTATACGTATATTTGAGAAACAGTTTAAAGTTTAAAAGCGATTCAATTACATTGTATCTATGAAATTCTAATCGAAATTTAAAAAATGGTCATTTGACCGGCTGTGGTAGGAATAGTGTTAAATTGCTGAAGCTAGAAACATGAAATTTGGACACTGGGTTCCTTTTATGACGTAGACACCCACTAAG
Source organism: Tetrapedia diversipes (assembly GCA_033822845.1). NCBI lineage: Eukaryota > Metazoa > Arthropoda > Insecta > Hymenoptera > Apidae > Tetrapedia > Tetrapedia diversipes. The sequence goes on from JAOPTO010000774.1 coordinate 162,838, forward strand.
GAAGGATTTTTTGATATCTTTATTTTAATCCCTAAGGGGATTAAATAGGGGTTGAAAGGTTGTTTGAAAATCCGCCAATTTTAAAAATTCAGTTAGTCTAGGATGCAAGTATTTGTTTATAACTTGAAATAATTTGGAAATTAAAAAGGAACTTGAATGAAATTTAAATATGGCCGATCAAAAGTCCATGGTTAATAATTGTAGAAGTATGTCTGTAATCGATGACAAAATTTCTTATCTCTGACTAATTGCTATTGCGTTACAATTCGTGTTTACCATAATATCTCGAGTCATAAGTTATATCTCAGTTAGTACACAGTGCTACGCTAAATTTAAACAAGCAGTTATTAACGCTATACAAACTATCATGAAATAGAAACAACCAAAGTCTGAATGCAATAAAGCTGTCGTTGTTAAACACTACGTTACGATTCACGGAACATGACCTCCAAAGAATGTTTCTTTTAAGTTTAATCTGAGGCTACGAAATTTCTAAATTACGCACGATAAACATTTCGTTGCAATTCCCGAAGACGCAATTCGTCGGATGGTTTATGCAATGTTTACTCTGAATATCAACGACGTCAACGGCGTCTTATCTGAGGAAAAAAAAAAGATACGTATGTATCATCGTCAGCATCTTACTTGCACGACTGAAATTTGGCCTCGTCGCCTTGACACGAAACAGAATTCGCAGCGATCCATGTTGGCGATCCGTGTAGATCTTTCCTTCCTTGTCGAGCCATCTTAGCGCCGCTGCAAACAGATTTCCGTCACCTCAAACTTTTGTCAAATTTCAAACGAACAGCATACATTTTTAACGAATCATTTCTGCAGGGTATCTTTACTATTACAAGCGTAACAAAATTTATCAAAAAGAAACATACCTAAAGAAAATACATTTATTATTAACCCTTTGAGTGCTATGGGCGCATATATGCGTCCGACGAAAGTTGCTCGTAGGAACTGTGGACGCATATATGCGCTTATCAATTTTTGTTTCCTCCGTCAACCTTTTGAGAGTGCTACGGGCGCATATATGCGTCTGACGACAGTTGCTGGTTAGGGACGAATAAATGCGTTTATCAATTTCTTCGATCTTTCGCTTATTGCAACGCGATTGTCAGTGTAAGTACAAATAACATCGCAACCGCCGTCCACGTAGAGCACTTAGACCGAGAGTATTCAGTACTTAAAAAGTTAATGTGAAAATATTATAGGCTTGAAAATAGGTTTCAAATTTAAATTGATACGACAGAAGTTTCGTTAGAAGGAATACATTGTTAGATAATACCTGACGTATCCAAGCTGTTTGCATACAACACTCGCCTCTTTCAAAGTCCAACCTCTTCTCAGATCGCAAACTGTTCCCCATCCTGGATTTCGTCCTTGAACCTCGACGTAGCCCTCGTGAGGTCCGCTACCACCCCTAAGTCGAATCATCTACCAATACATGAAATGCAAGGTTGCTGAATAAAATATTAAACAAAATAGTAAATGCAATGTAATAAATAAAGCACCAAATAAGATGACAAATTAATATTTATAAAATAAAAATTAAATACATTTAAAATTATACCTCAAGAATAAAGAATTTGTTATTTAAAAAAGTGTTTGAAAAAATGATGATAAGGAAAATTCATACCTGACCGGAAGTTGGTGTTGGCAGGCTGAATTTTTTGGTAGGGGCTATTGGTTCCACTGGTGGCACATAATCTGATGGAAATGGTGGTTCTGCAGCAAAACAATATTTTTCACCCTTGAATATTTCAATTCATAAAATACTACTAGGCTAATCACCAATACATTTAGATCAATTATATTCGAAACGAATACATATAATATCTAATATGTAGAAGTCAATAATTCTATATACAGGGTGTCCCAGATCTCTTTTTTGTAGATTGACACGGTTTAACCGAAGAAAAATCTATGCATTTGTATCGTTGTTTAAGTAATCAACTTATAAACAGTGTAATTTAGTTACAATTTCAAGCTGTTTAAAGATCAATGTTAACAAATCATTCCAAGAGCGTTGCATGCCAAAAGCTGATCAATTATGCGAGAAAGATGCACGATAAACGAAAAACTTACTCATACCTTATTGATTCCCCAGATAAAACGATTATACCAAACGTTTGCGGTCAACAACATACTTACCTTCTTCCAACGGAGGAGCTTCGATATTAGAAAGATCCACGTCCTTCTTCTGCTTCTTCTTGGTGATCCTCATAACAGAAGACTCGGTCGTGGCCGCTTCAGTTTTATTCTCGTAAACCAGCACCGGCATCCACACCTTTTTGTCGACCATAACGTCCACGTCGGTGTTCAGATCGCGTCCGACGGTGTTTAAATGTTCCCTGGTCGAAGATGTAGTCGCATCTAGTCGCGGAACAGGCATATTCGAATTTGCCGTAACAACCGGTGTGTTTTCAGCCCTTTCCGTGGTCCGCCAAACCTTTTTCTTCGGCAAATTGCTAGATCCATCGGTTGGCGGCTCCGGAAAGACCCAAGAGCTGGACTCCGGAGGCTCGTTGACTGGTGGCGGAAGTAGAATTACTGGATACTCCCAGAAATTTGAAAACGTTCGGTTCACAGGAGGTGGTTGCAAATTAGTGGACGGAACTGGCGGATACGGTGGCTGAAAAGTAATAGACGGAACTGACGGATACGGTGGTTGCAAATTAGTGGACGGAACTAGCGGATATAGTGGCTGAAGAGGCAATACCGGGATGTCCACGCGATGGAAACTGGTACCTGTTAAAGTGTGATAGCACTTAGAAGAAAAATTCAGTAGCTTAAACTTGATTACACTTTGAATAATTATAATGTGAGAATTACAGTACTGTAATACTGAATAACAATAATTTCATGGTACCTGATACCTGTTAAAGTGTGAGAGTACTTAAAAGAAAAATTCAGTAGCTTAAACTTGATTACACTTTGAATAATTATAACTTGAAAATTACAGTACTGTAATACTGAATACAAATAATTTCTTGGTACCTGACACCTGTAAAAGTGTGAGAGTACTTGGAAGAAAAATTCAGTAGCCTAAACTTGATTACACTTTGAATAATTATAACGTGAGAATTACTGTACTGTAATACTGAATACAAATAATTTCATGGTACCTGATACCTGTTAAAGTGTGAGAGTACTTAGAAGAAAAATTCAGTAGCTTAAGCTTGATTACACTTTGAATAATTATAACGTGAGAATTACAGTACTGTAATACTGAATACAAATAATTTCATGGTACCTGATACCTGTTAAAGTGTGAGAGTACTTAGAAGAAAAATTCAGTAGCTTAAGCTTGATTACACTTTGAATAATTATAACGTGAGAATTACAGTACTGTAATACTGAATACAAATAATTTCAGTAGACCTGTAATTAAAAGTCAATATTACCTGATTCTGATAAGTCTTTAGAATTTCCAGAAGTTGAATCCGGAAATTCACTCCTCCAACGATTCTTAGGGGTTCGATGATTATGTCTGTGTGAAGAAGAATCCTTGTTTTGTAGAACATGGTCATGCCCAGATGATTGACTACTTGGGGTGAATAGCGGTCTTTCAAGTGGCACATGTTCAACATAGGTATTTTCATCATTTTTGTTAAATGTATTAGGATTTTGAAAATCATTCGGTCCATAAATTTTTGTTTTCGAATGATTTTGATTGACTTCGATTTCCTTTGTGATAAAATGGCCCCTTGTGCCATTCACGTTCACGTACACGCCACTTGGATAAGGATGTTTTGGTTTATTGAACTGAGTATCTTTGACCCCTGTATGAACGTGCGATAAATATATGAAAATTGTTAAAAAAATAGTAAAATCTATGATATTTCTATACCTGGGTGACGTTGCCCTCCGCCATGCTGAAAAATATTCGTTTTCGATGCCCATTCATCTAACTTTGAATCCGCTCCTCTATCGGCCGAGCTCTGATAAATATTGGTCCCAGATCCCCATTGATCCTTATTAACAGAATCTAAAAATCGATCCCCAAAATTGTTTATTATTTTATATAGATTAATTAATCGAGAGAATTTATATTAATTTTGATTTGGCCAAACAATTTGTTTCACCAGTTCTTAATATTTCATTCTACCATTCATTTGCTAACTCCTTTTATAAAAAAATAATCATTTATAACTTCATACGATATTTACCTGTTTTGCAGCTATTTAAAGCCAATTAATGTCTTGATTCATCCGAGACGAAGGTTATAATCAAAAGTTTGATTAATCATTTCTGTTACACAATTTTACTTACAGTTTAGTTTAAAAAAAAAACCCACTAGACTCGTTTCCATTTCCAATACGTTTACTTAACGCGTTCAATGGAAAAGACATTTCAATAAAGATCTCGTGTCAATAATTCAGCGATCACATCGATCTCTCATGATGCAATGTAACATGCGATGCAACGGTAACTTTCATGCGTTACCCCAAGGCAAACAATACAACGTAACAAGATTCGCGTTAAAACAAGCAATAGAAAAAGGATAAAGAATAATTTCTAATTTTTCATCGAAACATTCCTTTCGTACAGTTTTCATAAAAAAAAAAAAAATAGATCAAACGTTTTAAAAGAAACGAAATAGTTTTAAATCAAGCAGATGGGCCGCCAAAAAATTTATCCACCCAACCACTTATCCATCACTCAAATTCGAAGAATAAAATAAACAGTTACCTCCTCTATTTTGAGATGGAACTTGTTCAGAATCTATCTGACTCCAGCTACCAGGAACGAATCTGTTCCCCGTGGACTCTTGTTCGGGAGTCCAAATATTTCTGTTCTCCTCCAACTGTGTGTCGACCTTCGAATTTTCATCCACAGGCGTCTTATAATCGTGATCAACGTAAACGTTCCCTTGACCATCGTAACGGTGTCTGTCTGGTCTCGACTCTTCAGGATGATCAAACCTTCCACCGGAAGCAGTGATTCCACGATGCTCCGTTGGATCGAAAGGAGACTGTTGCGTTTGTTGATCAGAATCTTCGGGTCGCCAATGATAACCAGGAGTAGGATGATAATGATGCTGTTCGTCGAGATCTCCATAATTAGTACGATGTTGGTTTCGAGAGTATGGCGGCGCGGCTGTTGTCCAACCGCTAGGATTCCAGGTTGGTTGCCACGTTGGCCTTGGCAAGGCCCAATCTGTTCTTGGAGGAGCCATTGTCGTCATAGGACGATCAGGATGTCCCCACACGTGACCTGGTCTGTAACGATCCTGACCTGTTGTTTGTATTGTATGCTGCTCGTCCTGTGATTCATCTGCGGTTACAATACACCAGAAATTGATTACGCTTCGTAATAAGCGTTAACGAACTTACACCTCCATAATTAATCTGCATAATTAATACCAATACGATGGCCTCGAGAGTTAGGTGGAGTGGCTGTTGTCCAAACGCTAGGTTTCCAGCTTGGTTTCCAGGTTGGTCTCAACGAGTCCCAATCTGTTTTCGGGGAAGCTGTTGTAGTTACAGGATATTCGAACCTGTGATCCGGCCTGTAATGATCTTGACCGGTTGTTTCAACCGAATGCTGCTCGTCCCGTGACTTATCTGCATCACAATATGTCAGAAGCGTATCATAGATTATTTAAGAGAGAATGAGGGAAATTTTCAATGGTGAATGTCGATTGAACGTTTTAATCAAACAATTGCGAATTGCTAGTAATTACAGTTTAAGACCAAAGGGTCAAAGAAAAAAAATTAATTAATTAATTGCCGACAAAAGTTTAAGGTCAAAGTGTCAAAGAAAACAAATTAATTGATTAATAAGAAATAACACGATAAATAAAATTCGCATTCTATGCTAATCAAGAAATGATGTTCTACCAAGATGACATAAAAATAAGTATATTTTGTCCGCTACCGTAATTGGACATATTGATACTAAAAAGCAACTCAAAACACTTTTGTATAAAACAATATTTCAAACGTTTTACCTGCTCTCTCCTATACTCTGATTTAGATAAATGATCAGATCAATTAAAAACACTCCTTTACCGATCCTTTCAAACAACCATAAAATTTCTGAGATGAAACTTGATATTTCTGCTTCTTTTTTTGTGATAATACATTTTCTTCGACATTTCTTTTAAAAGAGGTCACTCATTCCACTCATTCCCCGTATTCGAACAGCTGATTCGTTCGTTTTACAGTAGTAAATCATAGATTACCATTACCGCAGCTGGGTACATTGTAGGGCCAATCACAGACAGAGATCGTAGGATTGAAAGCAGTTCCAGGACCGCAATCCATGATAAATGTGCCACCGTGATCGCACTGAAGAAACTTGTAACACGTATCAGGATGCGGCAACAGACCCGTAAAATCCAGAGGACAAGCAACTCTTTTTACTGGCTGTTGTCTGTGTTTTCCGTATCGTGATTCTCGATGATCATAACCATTATAATCGGGAGGAACCAATGGTGTTGTCTCGTCTGCAGACTTTAACGCATCTGTTCGACAAAGCTTTTTAGTAAACATGTGTGAGAACTTGAAAATATCGGAATGGCTGGAATTTCGAAAATTTCCAATTTCCCGGAAACACCCAGGATTTATAAAAGTATCAAAATTTTCGAAAGTATGATATTTTTTAAAACTTTGGAAACCTACTTGTCAATTCGAGACGCACTTTAATCAAAATGAAGAATTTAGAATTTAGAATTTAGAATTAGAAGAATTTTTAGAATTTAGAATTTAGAATTAGAAGAATTTTTAGAATTTAGAATTTAGAATTAGAAGATTTTTTTCTAAAATTTCGAATTCGAGAATTCTGACTATTTTAGGAATTTTAACTCTCAAAAATCTTCGACATTTTCGAGTTATTGGTATCCTTGAATTATTTGATATGCCATATCGTAGTTATCGTATAGTACGTTATAAATTATTAACGTATTTCCAATTACCTTCACAACCTCTTACGTTGTTGGGCCAATCGCAAACGCTTACTGCAGGATTGAACACTGTGCCAGGACCACAGTCCATGATATGTGTACCTCCGTTTGCGCATTGCAAGAATTTCGTGCAATCGGAGGGATGTGCTATCATACCCGTCACATGGGGTGGACATCGTGGTTCCTATAATTCAAATTAACTTCATTTAATTAATTGCATTTTTCCAAGTAGATGTAGCGTTGCTTTTAATTTTTCTTCTAAACAATATTAATATTCGTTCCTCTCGTTCAAACTGTTAATGCATTTACGAAACTATGTGTACGTGAAGAATAAACGACAAGTTATTTACGTAAGTTTATATTTTTGAAAATACAACTTTTGAAAAAATGGCATTGAAATAGAGATGTGTGTTCAACTTTATACATATATCATAATCTGTTATTTATTTGCAATACGTTTGTTATAAATTTGCATATTGTACAAATTCTGTACATTTTCACATTTTTAAATTTCCAAAAAACGCATAAAAATCTGAAGTTTATCTATAAGACTGGTTAGTGCAATTTGTTCTACTATCTTTACTGCTTCATTTAATTTTTAATGAAATTATTATAATTAAATTATTTACTAACATGGTGCTTTCCGTTTTTCACGTAACTCTGATGGTTCCAAGAGGAATCAGTCTCCTCGCCAACATAACATTTAACTTTGTGCGAAAAATCACATTCCAAGGTGTCAGGATTAAAGAGGGTGCCGGGAGAGCATTGTTGAACAGCAGCTGTCCCGCTCCAGCAATTCACGAAAAATTTGCAATCAGGAGGATACACGAACTGTCCAGTGGAATCAGGTTCTGGACACTGAACACCCAATTTCGAATCGTACCGTGCCATCTTAGACTTTGCTTTTGTCGAGGTGATAATTTTCTTTTGACGGGTTTTCTGAAAAGTCGCCAATATCTCGTTCAAGGTAAAACCAAATTTAAAATAAAATCGCTGTATAACTTTATTGAGTCTAATTCGTGCATCACTATTAAAATTGTGAATGAGAAATAAAAATTATGCACCATAAAAATAGTTTTCTTTTCACTGAAAAGAAAGTTTTAAAGCATGAACTTAATGAAAGCTAAATTTTAAGTGTCATTCGTTCGCATAAATCATTTCTTTTATCGTTCAATTCATTATTTTGTACCTCAATTCGCGTGACAAAGCTAAGATCAGTAATCAGAACAGCAATAATAATTTCGTGCAACAAAATGATGAATAAAACGAGTATAATAAGCAAAAGTATAGTATAATACCTTGCTGTTGGCGAATATTTCCTCGTCAAAGTCTTCATCCTGTTGTTGCAAGTCTTTATCACCAACCGATTTCGAGGGAAATCGAGATTCCTGCTGTTGGAACTCGCCCTCATTCCACTCCCAACTATTATCCAAATCATAATCGTCCTGTTGCTCGAAATTCAAGCCCCGAGACTGTGCAGTCTTCGTTTTCTGCTTGGACTTGCTCGCAAGCTCTTCTTCCCAAGGCTTCCAACTGCTTTGCACCCCAGCGTCGATTACGTACGGTTTCCTAGAAACTGGTTCGTCGGGCTGTATTCGCCATTTTGAAGAACGCGATAGATCCTCCTCGGAATCCGCTTTTTTGTGTGAGCTACGCGAACGAAAACGTTCTGACGGTTCTGTTGTCGTATCTCTGCGATCGTGGATCTACGTGGAAGATAAACAATTTAAAACTTGCACAAAATATATGTACAGTAGCGGACAAAAGTTTAAGCCCTAAGTGTCAAAGAAAATAAATTAATTAATTAATAAGAAATGACAGTATGAATAAAATTTGTATTCTATGCTAATCAATAAATAGTGTTCTACCATAATGGCAATAAAAATGAATAGATAAGCAATATTTTCGAACCATAAAATTATGTTTTTCATTGACCTGTCTTAAACTTCTGTCAGCTACTATAAATTAATTAATTAATAAGAAATAACAGTATAAATAAAATTTGTATTCTATGCTAATCAATCAATAGTGTTCTACCATAATGATAATAAAAATGAATAAATATGCAATATTTTCGAACCATAAAACTATGTTTTTCATTATTCTGCCGTCTTAAACTTTTGTCTACTACTATAAATTAATTAATTAATAAGAAATAACGGCAAAAATAAAATTTGTATTCTATGCTAATCAATCAATAGTGTTCTACCATAATGGCAATAAAAATGAATAAATATGCAATATTTGCGAACCATAAAATTATGTTTCACATTACCCTGTTGTCTTAAACTTCTGTCAGCTACTGTAAATGCGTATTAATGTACAGGACGTTTCACTTTAAAGTTTCCACGTGATCATATCTCGAATCGTTGAATTGAGCGCAATTGAGGTTTCAAGATAATTCAAATGAAACAGCACCTTTTTCGAGTGCACATACAAATATCAGAAATAATCTGCAACGCTTTAAAAATAATTTATGCCCATCCTCTGCAACATTTTAATTCACGAAACCTAACAACGTTATCGCTTTCTTCAAATGTTTAACCGCTTCTTTAATATCGTTAACTCAAAAAAAAAAGGACGCAACTTCTCAAACTAAATAAAGATGAGAAATTCTCGACTCACTGTATCAAAAAACAAGTGCGCGTCAACAAAACCTTGCTCTAAATTGCCCGCGATATTCAAATCATACATACGAGCACAATCACTTCGAGGACAATCGATTCGCGAGATACAAAAATAGAGAGCTTTTTCAGAATTGTTAAAATCACACGGCTAGGAAGGTGGTGCAGCCTAACAGCAAACAACAACAACAACAAACAAAAAGAACACATACCGCGTGGGCGAAAACGATGACGACACACAGAAGAACTAGAACGACGAAGAAACAATTAGAACCACGCGACATCATCCTCGACAGCTCGACGGCACTGTTCGCATCACGACAGGCAGACTGATCTCGTTTTCCCTAGAAAACGTTGATTCGATCACGCTGGTCGCGTACTCACCCAGAAGCCACTGATAACCGCGGCTGTGTTTCGTGGAAGTCGCGCGAAGAATGAAAAGGGTTATCGATCGCCGGAGGTCGAAGGTTGGCGCAAAGATCGGCCTTCGAGGAAAAAGTCGCCGGCTAACGAGAGGAAGAAGAGAGGGAGAGAAAGAGAGGAAGCAAGGAAACGACGGATACGAGATCGAATCAGAGCAGACCGAGCGAAGAGGAACGGAAGCGGAGAGAGAGTTTGACCGCGGCCAAGAGCAAGAGGAAGACAGAGCAGCCTGCTTTTATCAACACGCTAATGGAGGCGAATGCACACAGAACTGTTTGCCAATTGACTCCCAACAACGAACAAATTGGCCCTCGTTGATAACAATCAGGCACAGGGGCTGATAAAGCGGCCGACTACGCTGTCGCAAATACAAATACGAGCGCGTGAAACGGAAACGAGAGGAGAAGAAAATGGTGTACGCATGGTGGGTCAGTTTTGGTTCAGCATGGTTTTATTCTCATCGTTCGACGTTTCTGCCGATGGCTAGGTGCATGGCGAACGGATGGGGATCGTTCGGACGGGTCGATCAAGGGAAACTGTGCTTCTTCAGCGAACGACGGCCGCAGTTGATGTTCCCGCGAGCTCGATGGGTGCAGGTTCCGGTCGCCGGATCGAACACGTAGGTGTACTGGCAGTTTGTTAGGTTGCACACGCCTTTCCGGCATAGCAGGTACTTCGAGCAGTCCTCCGGGTACGGTTTCACGTCGAACTCTTTGCCCTCCTGCGAATTCACGAGGAAACGCGACGATAGAGATCGTGCGTGACCATTGATAGTCAAGATCTATGCGATCTTGCTGGTTTTTCTGTTTTTTTTTTTTAAGTATTACAGAGACGTGATTAGAGTGTTTGGATTCGAACGATCGGTTGTTTGTGGAGATAATGAGAGGCTGAAGAATTTTAGGTGAATGTGATTGAGTATATCAGGTGAGAGAGATTAAGGATTCGAATGAAAGAAAATCAATGCGTGAGAATATGGATTGCAAGAGAAGCGTGCTGGAAACAGCCAAGAGAGAGTGAAAGGTTAGTGATATGAGAGTATAAAGTTAGAGTTAATTGTGAAATTTTTTAGTTCGTAATAAATATACAATTTAACTTAATACAATTAAATTTGTATAATAGTATTATAATTATTATTTTAATAAGCTTTTATTATAATAATACAATTTTAACTTTTTAACTTTTTAATTTTTTTAATACAAATTAAATCTTTCAACTTTTATTATAATTTTCCTCCATCCCTCCTAGAGTATTGTTTGGTGCATAATATGGAAGTATAGAGTGGACAAAGTAATAAGAACATAATTTCCATGACAATTTGAAATCAGAATTTTACTTTCTCATTCGTTAGAAAAATAGGAAAAGCTTTGAATTTTGTTTACGAAATTGAACAATAAGCTGCACAAGTGTAATTGATTACAGTGTTAAGTAATTGGTGCAAGCAAATTATTTCGACGTACGATAAATTTCATAAGCGTAGCAAAATGAGAAACAGAATAATGAATGAATACTTTCGCTTAAACGACGAAAAAAGTTGTTGGAAGTATAGATTACAAGGTAAACGATGCAATAAGAAAATCTAATAAAGTTAAGTAAATATTTTGAACCAAGATAACATTAATCATTAATTTACAGCTTCCCAAAATTCCGATAAAGGTGAATAAAAAATGTTTAATTTTGTTCGAAACACTTTGCATCGAGGAAAAAGCTGCAATTATATTATTAATAATTTCCAATGTGAAATTGCTCCTCCTTATACTTACCACTTTCACTTTCTTACCGGCGGAAACAAGAAAACAGCAACAGAATACGCACAACAAAATCAATGATCGAAATCTCATCCTCTCGCACGCAAAAGGGTTCCTTTATCCGTTACACGTTATCGTGCCGTACAATAGTGATCGAATTATCGAGTTTAAATCGCCAGCGTATCAATTACGCTCTAATTAACGAACAACAGGACTGTTTATTGAATTTTTTACTCTTCTCTTTCTTTTTCCTTTTAATATACCGCAACGTGGTTGACGGATTATCTGCTTGACACCCGAGCAAAGGTCGTCTCTAGACTGTCGCGGCGCACTTTTTACGAGCGTTGGTCAGCGTGAACAAAGCAGCGGACGTCGTGCAGACGAATACGTAGGACCGCTAGTAGCTAAATTAGCAATTGTCAACGATACTCACGGGAACAACAATGACACGGTCCACGAAACGTAGCTAATGTTGCTTATCGATGGTAATATTTGATAAATGAAAATACGTACACCGGTGATCATGAAAGTGATCTAACACAGAGGAATACAATTTTCTCGAAAATTTATATTTTCGTTTTCTGTAATTTTACTCGTTCCGTGTAATTCGATCGAAATTATAAATAGTAAATAATTTTCTTCAAATCTTTGACTTAGATCACTTTCATAAACATGGAACTTATGTGTAACCCTTTGTGCTCGAAAGGAGGCTCTCAATCGTCAAATGAAACCGTTTTCAAAAATTTCCAAGCGCAAAGCACAGAAATTAAAAATGGTGACAGAATTTACTTGTGTTAAAATTTACTTAATTTAAATAAATAATACTGAAATTTATATTATTAAAAAAATAATATTAATAAAAAATATTGTATAATATTTAATATTTAATAACATTTATGATATTAAAGAAAGTATTATTATAATATTTATAATATTAAATATCATATAATACAGATATCATTTGACTACCCAGTGTCGCCTTTCGAGAACAAAGGGTTAAGCTAAGTTATAATATTGAAATGTAATAGATAAGAACACGTGTCTTAATTAATTTAAATCAACGAAAAATATGTGTGGAAACTGATGTTATTGTATAAAAATATTAAACATGGATAACATAAATTTAACACAACATTTATTTAATTATTCCACTCTTTTAAACACAATCTTAAGAGGAACAGAAACGTAGTTCACTTCTTCACTTTCTCGATAATGCATATTTTCCATTGGAATCATGTATTTACAATCTAATCGTCGAATTGGATCATAAATATTCCGAAACATTATTTACAACATTATCCACGATTGCAGTCCATTCTATTTTGCAGAGGATAATCACAGGTACCGATGTTTGGATTGAATTCCGTTCCGCTGCCGCAACTTAAAATGAAACACCCACTGCCGTCACAATGTTGGTACTTGCTGCAGTCACCCGGGTAAGGATAAACCTCTCCCTGAAGATGATTAAAATACAACACATATAAATGTATATATTGCAATGTGAATTGATAAATTCATTTGCTAATCATTTCCTGCTTAAAATCAAAATATTAAAGCAAAAATTTTAACTGATAGGAAGAATTTGTGTTACAAATAAAATTTAATTGCATCTACATAAAATTACAAATATCATAAACGTAGAGCATGTTATACTATTTAGAGAAAAATGTAAATAGAGATATACTTCTTTAGTTGTGTTTATAAAAATTCTGATTTGTATAAAAATTCGAATTATGAGAATATTTAACACTAAAACTGCCAGAGCAGTCAAAATGGCCAATTGGTAATTATTCATAGCAATCTTATAAATTCAATGTATTAAAGCTTCTGAAATTCACTATGATTTTCTACGAAAGATATGAATAAAAATTTGTTTCCTATGCATTCACTATTTTTTCATGTAATTTTCAACTTGATATCTTCCACGCGAATAAGTACACTTTAATTGTCAATAGTTCTAGTGTTAATGATGATTTCGTACACCTAACTATAAATATTCCAAGAAAATACGTACGAGCGTCAACCCACTGAAGAGGACAGTACAAATAATCATACACAACAAGATCGTTGAAAATTTAATATTAGCCATGGCTAATGCTGTGCAATTTGTCCCACAAAACTGTAAATCCGTTCCTCGAAGTGCGTTCTTCGCCAACGAAATGGATTTTATATACACACTGTGCATCTTCTAAGCATAAATACGGAACATGATTTAATAACGCTATCTGCGAAACAATTTTTTCCTCGGCTTCATTCCTGGTTTCATAATTCCCAACATGCGCAACGTGACATTTTTTACGACCTTAGTTCTATAGAACGCTCAAGATCAAAGGTGTGGATAACATTTGAATCATGTTCATTCTAAGAAGGATATCTCTACCACGAATGAAACGTATTCGAAATCATTTACTCTAATGTGCTTACTGATGATTATTAATAACAATACAGTGTTCATAATCACTTCTTTATTAACCGTTTAATAAATTACACTATTACATTCAATACTATAAAGACAGGTCACTGGTTTTATCGTAATTTTACAATCACGTTACCGATCTCTTGAAGAAAAATCTGCCTATGAACCGATTATGCAATTCCGCGTATGGATATGGAACTTCAAAATCACATTTAGGTATTCTTACGAGCCTGCGAAATTTCGGCGACAGGAACAGTAAACTTTGAGATACCGCACAAAAATTATTGGTAACCCAATACAAGCACAGACCCTGAAATAATTAAATGTACAGTAATGAAAAAGGATAAAACAATTATTTTCTCTTTCATTTCTGTTTTAGAATGTACTTTGATCGTACCGATGGTGCGCATCCCGTGAGAGGTATAAAGCAAACTAAAATTAATCTCCAAACATTCGTGTATACTTTACTGAACCTCGTTTGCTTAACGTTAAACAATAATTTATTTATCTGAAAAGGGTGTTAAAACAATAATATTTATATTTAAATTAAAGAAAATAAATATTTCTATACATACCTCCATCGTGATTAAACTGGAAAGAGCAAAAAGTATTGGTAATACAAAATAGTGATCTATTTCTATAAGATTTTGTATCCAACCAAAGCCACCATTAGTTAATTCATTGTAATCCTTCATTGTAGCTGAGAAGAAATAATTCGAAACGTGATGTACTAACACCTTAATGTGAACAATATTACACAGCAAAGAACGAATTATTTACCAGCGTTCATCTCAGGCAACATATAACACATATTTCTTATTGCAAATGAAAAACTTAACCATATTGGTGCTTGCAATAATAATATTGCAACACTTTTAAATGGATGACAATTTTCTCTTTGAAATAATTTCTTTTGTTCCTTTGAAAGCTACCATAAAAGAAAAAATTATTTCTTTATTTATTATTTTTATAATAGCTTAATTTCTAAAATTACTTTATAGCTATATAAAATGAATAATTTACTTAATTATTGTGTTAACATATCATAAATATAGAATAGAAAAAAATAAATACAGCCTGTGTGAAAAGTAATTGTGCACGTAATGGAGGTATATGTGAAGTTGCTATTTCCTTATCCACTTCCATTTTAATCTTCTTGGCAATATTTGTTATCTCATCCTTCAGATTTTCACGCCTTGCTCTAGATTGATGCTACATTATTTTGTTATAAAATAAAAATTTATTGGAAAGATAATTTAATTATTGAAATAGCTACTTACATCAATCACAGAAAATGGTATATGTACAACTATTCTTGAAATAATTGCTATAACCATGATGCTTGCCCACCATGGTAAATCTACCTGATCATGCATTAATCTGAAAGCTTCTGTGGCCCATCTCACACATATACTTTCAGAAATCACTTCAAAGATACCAGTATTATACTTCAAAGCCTCATTTACAATTATAGGTGATGAACTTGAATATTGTTTAACATTATTTATAGAAACAGGATAATAATTCACACGAATTCCCTTGATTAAGGGTTTATTATTACTACATAGTAATGGTCCTATAAAGACATTTCTATGTATTTGTTGAGAATGCGAAGAAGCACCTTGTATGCTAGAAAAATTTCGTTTATTTGTCGAATATCCTACTAATATTTTATTAGTAGAAAAAAGAGCATTATACACCGGTACACTAAAAGCTTTAGAAGTATAGTGCATGAAATCAGAATATTTAAGTTCAATATTGTTATTAAACTTAAAATCCAACAGAACCTTCTTAAATATTCGTAAAGTCATTGTAGTACTATATTAATAAATAATACTTATAAAACAACTATTGAAAAAACTTGTTTACTTCATGTGTTTACATCCATAAAACTACAAGGAAGAGGTTAGGTTTTTGGTTAGGATTATACTAAGCTAGTATAATGTTTTCTACTTATTAAGCTTCAACATATTTTATCATATAGGGTAATTAGGTCATACATAAACATTTTTATTAAAAACATAAAATAAATACATTTTTTAATTCATAATAATAATAATAAATCAATGAAGTACAGTCATAGACATGCTACAGTCTAGATCTAACATCTCGTAAAATTTTGTCATTGATCTGTACAACTGGATATAGAACAGATTGGTTTCCTATATAGCTAAGGGTAAAACAACTATCCTGTTAAAAAAAAATCATTTGCATCGTTTATCGAAATAAAAAAGTACAAATTCATTTCTCAAAATAGACATCCCCATGATTTTCTTACTTCACAAAACGTCTATGAAAAAAGAAATCATTTCTCATCGATAAACAATGAGCATTTATGCACTGACGATAAATTAATGATAGAAAATGCAATAACACATATGTAGTATGAAAAATTAAAGCTAAAAATAAATTATGCATCACATGTACTAATTAAAACTACAGATGAGATAATAGTAAGCCAATTGCCTTTTACATCAATGGCACAACTTAACTGCCATACCGATTGAAGATTTTGATGCTAGTAGCGCCCTCTACTCATGAAGTAGTGCAAGAGTGCAATAGACAAATCATGCAATGTATGATTTCGGCCCGAATTACTGGATCTCTAAGGCCAAATTACCATTTTAGAGTTACTCGCAATTTATCTACAGAATACAGGAGCAAGATAATAGTTTTTACTGTAATTATAAGTAAAAATTGTGAATTTTATGAAGAATTATACGCACCGTCGCCATTTTAAAATGAGGAAAATCTGGGAAACGATTAACTGTAGTGACGAAATTAATCTTAAACATAGCAGAAGAATTATAAGTTTTAGGGGCCACATTAAAGTAAATTAATAATCGCAACGTACAAGATAAGGCATTTAAACTGTTACAAGATTAATTATATATTAAACGATTACCTATTCATATAATTAATCATCTATATAAATAAGTCATTTATAGGCATCAAAGAAATTATATAAAGATGCCAAAAATTTAACAATTTCAATGATTCTATCGGTTTCAAAAGACCAAATGCAAACGAAAAATTGTGCAAAATCTAAATTGTCTAAATAAATCAAAATCATGCGTTCTTTGAAAAACGATAGAAGGCGACTACCCATCGGCAAGATCCATTCGAAACTTATTCTATAATTGTGTAATTTTCGTAACTCAGAAGGAATTCTGAAAAACTTAAAATAAATTTCAAGTTTAAATTCCCATCCATTAGTCACAGCACACTTGTTTATTAGTTAACAAGACAATACAACTTAATGTCCTCTATACATTGAACAATTAATGAAACTGCATAATGGCATTTTGCAATTATATAGAAAATTAATTTTTATTTTAACTTTATTAAGTGTGCTGTGAGTTATGGATAGGAATTTACTATAATAATATATTTCTAATACTGGGAAGACTAATAATTTTGACGATTTTATTTATTACGAAAGGCCGAAAAGAAATTTTGGTAAAATTAAACCGAATTTAGGGATATATGCGTAGTTCTTAGCTTGATATCGATTTCCAAAGAACATGCAGTCTTTGAAAACCGATATCAATTGCCAGGTCTCACCACGAGGAGGTAACTACGCAAACGAGACCCGCCTGAAATTCAAATTACGGATAATTATATGATCGACAAAATTTATAAGAATCCTGTGAAACTACAAAATGAATTTCAGATATTTCGAATAAATAAGCTACAGAGGTTTGTCTAAGAAAAGACAGATGAGTTTCGAAAAACCGAAATGAATAAGATTGAAAAACTTAAAACAGATTTCGACATTTACTCAACACATCTGTAATAAGATAACATAAAATGGGATAAAAGAACAAAGGTTAGGATAATATTAAATACACAGTCGCATCAAACTTGCGAACATGTACGTGTAGTTTGCACATTATATCCGTGGGGCAAAACCCACATCGTATACTGTACTGTACTTCGTTTAATTTTTAGGACAAATCAGTGGAGTTGGATAAAATTAGAAGCAAAGTAAAATCCTAATTCTCTTCGAATTTCAACAACAGGGAATCCAAACAAGGACCCTAACGTGCGACGTACAAGAAGTCCCTACCGAAAGTTAAGAAATGTGCAACGAAAAAAATGTTGTGCAGACGATTGCTGTTGCGCTAATGTACAATATTCGTGGCTAGTAGGCTCACGAGAAAAATAATAAAACATGCGACTCACCGATTGCAGAACATCTTATCGGCAGCCAAATCAGCAGGGCTGTTACGGTACACTGTGAACATTTAATTAAAAGGTTATTCGAATTCGTTTTATAACTGGAACAAACATACAACAAACACACATGCAATTGTACGTGAGATACGGAAATGCATGCGTACACGTATACAGAATAGTATAATAGTCGGAAAAATGTAAAGGAACACGCGCGAGAATAATTCAGAAAACGAACAAGTTAAACAATTTTCGAGAAAACGTGGGTTAATCGAAATAAAAACATTCGCGGGAACATGCATTAATCGAAACGAATGTTCGCGAAAACGTGTATTAATAGAAAAAAATTTTCGAAAACACGGGGTAATTTATTAAGAAACATTCGCGAAAGCATGCATTAATTGAAACAAAAACACTCGCGGAGTTTCAATAATTAATACGTAAACACTCTCAAACCATGCGGTAATCCATGCGTGAACATGTTTACTAACCCACAATATTGTCCATGGATAGCCATCCCTGGGCACGCGTAACCACCATGGAAATGCTGGTATCCACTCGCGAAGACACGCGTTAACGCACGATAAAACACTCGCGGACACTCGCGGATACTCGCGGGTACGCGCGCGAACCCATTTCGATACGCGCGATATGTCAAAATATGTTCGGATACATATTGACAGGACGAAGTGCACGGTATGAAAGTCGGACAACAACTGAATGTTAAAGGTTATTTACGAGTTGCGCAGTGAGAGAAATGTGCATCCATGCATGAAGTACGGTTTTGGCGTTGACTGCTATTAAATTAAATGTACTTAAAATTCTCTTATTTCTCTTTTTTCATTATAATTTATTGAATTTTGATTGTTTATGCAATAATTTAATGCAACACCTGTTGTTCATTATCGTTAATAGTCATTAAGATTTATAAATATATACAATTTTCAATGCAAAATGAAATTATTTATGTATCTATTGTATTCGATGAATCACAATTAAATTATTTCCTATTTTTAACTAAAATTATATAGATATAAAATATAATTGTATCATTATTTCCTACAACAAATTCATAGCATTAAAAGTCATATATACTGTTATACTATTAATAACATATAAGCAGTAATATTAAAGAGAAACGATAAATTGTTATGTTTATTTAAACACTAATAATCATTGTAACCTGTAAATATTAGCTAATTATAAAAGGAATTTGTTTTATAGCGCATTTTTCTATTTATTAATAACATTTTAATAAATTATTGAAAGTTTAATATCAACTACTGCAAGTATCTCTGAAAATGTTTAAAAATCATAAAATATTACAAACCATTTAATTATAACTTATCAAATACAGTATATTTATGAATATTACTATTTTGCATAAAAATTGACTACGTTTATAAATTTTAATAATTATTTAACATTTATTTAATTAAAGTACAATTAGTATAGGAGAAAATATTACTCTAAATTGCGTTGCATCCTCTAAGACTGTTGTAATTGTAAAGCAACAATTACATGAATAAACTAATTGAACAAATGCTTTTTGTATATCCTTGTTTATTATATTAGCATCTTAAAAAATTATATTTTACTTATTTCATATAGTTGTATCTTGAAAGGGTAAAACATCTCGTCTGTAGTGGTATCATTTGGAACCATTTCCTGTAAGATGGCGCGGCGGTTACAGTTCTCCGAATAGCTTATTCCATTATCGATAACGATGTTTGTGTAATTTGAAAATTTCTCGAAAAGATATCGCCACCTGTTAAACATACAAATTTTAAATTCACCTGTACATTTCTTTCACTTTTTAAAGTTTGCAATTACTAAAATGCATGTGTATTATATAGTTCGAAGACTCATTCTTAAATATCAAAGTTAGGTTTAGTTTGTAAATTTTTATTCAGACAACATATGCTAATTGTTCTTGAGTTGCTTCACGTACTAAGCAAAACTTTTATAATCTTTGTAATCATCATTAAGTAACTAAATTCTTTCCGAGTACTAAAAGCATTGTAATTTTTGAGAACACTGTAAGGTGTCAATAGTATTTTAATAAATAAAACTTTGGCAAAGACTCACATATCCTTTTAAATGAATTACTACCCTCTTTAATCGATAAAACGGCATTCTATAAAAAAAATTTAATATTTGTTATTTTTACTGTCCCATTCATAAAACAGATACTCTACCATAGAAACCAGTCTACTTATCGTTTCTTCCATACCAAACGATTTTCATGGTAATCGAATTTATTCGTGCCTCCAACCGTCTAACTAACGTTCCTCGGTTTCCAATATGTCAACTTTGTTCTCGCACCGTGTACTGTGTGCTCGGATCCGAGGTTCTTCGAATCGAAAGGCCGCGTTCATTTCGCGGCTGGGGGTTGAAAAAAGGAAGGGCACGAGACAAAAGGGGTGGGAAGGGTGAAAGAAAAAGGAGGTGGCGCGTCGAGTACCTTTGCATTACCATTTACCATCCTTTCGTTCCCGCGAACCGCAATTCTCGCGTCGTCGTGCCGATTTCCAGCCACCCCTGGATCCAGGTGCCAGAGAGGAAGCCACGGCGTAGTATCCCGCTGGCAAATGGCATCGCAGCCCTAACCAGCCGCCTACGACATCGGTCTGATCTCGAGGCGGCGGTTGGTCGTCGTGAATCTGGTTGCTTCCCGTCGCCGAATGGGCGTGCTGGAAACGCCCATCCACCCTTGCCACATAGATTTGCACCCCTGCGCTGTCTCAGGGGTGGAGTCGACCAATGACACGGTGGTAACGTTCGTCTGACAACGTGGCCTTTGGTGCCGCCCCCGCATTTCCCGTGGCTAACTAGCACTACCCCACTATAGTCGCGTCAGCCACTCGGCCAGCAAGTCCCCGGGCTGTCTAGTCGTCCGTTGGAATTCCCCACCTATCCCTCCTGTCACCTTCCTCTGACCCCTCTTCATCTGCGCTACCACCACCTATTTGAGGCCAACGTACCAGCCACATCGAAGAAGCGGTGTATATCGTGCAATAGCCTGACTAAAACCGTGTCTAGCGATGGCTGTGACCCTGCCTCCCTGCTGTTCGTGCAAATCGAACAATTCTGTGTTTGAAAGCTTTACAGAATCCTTATTGAAGGATCTAGATGTAGACTATTTTCATATTTTCTCCATTTTCGGAGTAAAACGTCTTCCACTTGTTGGTATTTATTGCGCTTACCAGTGCACAAAAGAACCCAAACTAACTTAGCTATTTCTTATACGCTACCAAACCACGGATCTCCGTGTTATTTTCATAAACGCAATGAAAGAAATAAACCTCATACGAAAAAGGTGTATTTCACCCCTTGACATGAACACATCCTATACTTTTCCATACTGCGCTCATCCCGTACAATTTTCTACATTTAACTCACCCACGAACCCTTAAATTTCTCCATTTCAGTAATTTCAAGATAATTTTAATATTATTAATCTTAATCTCTCCAAATTACCATCCAAAAAAGTTCCCCTGAAACAGGCAACCGTCGCGCGACAGGCTCGAGGCCTTCCCTACCCGCCTCGACGTCACAGCTACGCCGGCTCGCGGCCGTTTAGGAACTTCTGTACGTGTGTTAGACATCACCCGCACCCTCTCCTGGTAGTACGTCGAGCGTGTTGAAGAACGACCCGTGATTCCAGCTAGTATGGCCACGGTCAGGAGAGATGGGTAACTCCGACAGCCAATCGGGCAGCAGCCCCTATACGAGGTTGCACACCGGCAAACGGACACGCACCGTCGACGCACACACATGCAACGCGGGTGGGACGCGCGCGCGTAACACGTACACGGACACGGGATCAGCGGTGCCCGCCCTTCCCAGCGAGATGAGTAGCTAGCTACGTCGAGGCTCGAAGCCACCCCGTCACGGAGAACGCTTCGAGACTTCGCGCGACTCCCTCGGCGTCGTGTCGGAACGGCCGCCGGTCCAGTCGTCTGTCTGGGGATGCTCGACTTTGATCAGTCGCGAAGGATGGGCACAGGTCAGTTCGATAACGGCGTGTGCCTCTCTTGCTTTTCTCGTTCGGTGGTACGCGTAGGAGTGGTTCGCCAGCACCAGGGTGCGAGCACGCGGCGCCGGGGACACAGTGACATTGGGAACGCGTGCCATTTTCTGTTTCGTTCCGTTTTTTCTATGCATCGGTAACAAGCCTCTTCTTTCTCGTGGTTCCTTTTTCTTTTTTTTTTTAAATTGCTATTGGTTACGAACGATTTTTAAGGGGAACCTCGACGTTAGTGACTCGATGATGGTTGGCGCGAATTTTCGACGTTTTCGTATTTGTATGCGTGTGTTCGGCGTTGTTCGAGGAATAGTTTTTGGTGTTTCGTTTTTTGAATGACTTGGGAGGAATTGGAGTTTCGAGTTTTTAGCGCGAATTGTCGGATTGTTGCGCTGGTGGAGGTGGAGTCGGTTGTTGTTGATTCATTTATGAGCTCCTGGTGTAGGATTAGAAAGGGATTAGAAAGTTTGCCGTGGATAAAAGAGCGGTTGGTTTCGGCTCGTGTTGAATATTTGGTGCTGCTTTGCTGCCTTCCATTTGCGGATGCTTTATGCGTGGAACTGTTCGATTGTATATGGTATATTAACTGTGATTTGATTGACTTTTTATGTATGAAGTGAAACGATTTGTTCGATAGTAATACATTTTAATTTTTTAATTCCTTTCGAAATTTCTGTGTGTAAGGAGTGAATACGTGTTATTTTTCTTGATGATGAAAAAGTTCGTTGTTTAAAGCTACGTTCTATCTTTACGCGTTGAATTGTAGCTTTCATTTTCATCGTTCTCATACTGCTTCGAATTACTTTCACTTTATAAGTAATTCCATTTAAACTGTAAATAATTATGAAAAATTAAACAATATTTTTAAAATAATTCTATCCAAATTCTATCTAAATTATTTTACTTCTGGTAAAAAATACAATTTTAAATAACAGGGACGATCAAAAAGGAAAGTAACAAAAATTACAGATTTTCTGTTATTTTCAAAAAACTTTAGAAATTTAATCTCAAACGTAAGTAAACTTATTCCTTCAGCTGCAGTTTGTTTTTTAACCAATACAGCTAACAACCTGGATCTAGCAACTATCTTCTATCTTTTTATAACTCTAGATATTTAAAAATATCTATAAAAATTCTGAGACCCTTTTCAGTGTTTCTAATTTAACGTAGAACTTGTGATACTTAAACGAAATCTCTGAATCTTTCTGTTGGAAGAATAAAGAATAGTAGGTGAAAATTCAGAAAAATTGGAAATGACAGAACCGTGAGTGGCCCAGGTTACCGGTGAAGTATTGATGCATTCATAGCTGTAATCAGTGTACTTCATTTACGAAGATCATCGACGCTTGATCTTTCTTGTTAACGGAACCGTTTACAGTTAATCAACGTGTAGACGTCGCGACGACGCGAAACAGCGACGTTCGCGTATAAACGTAAACGCCGAAGGAGGTAATCTGTTGGGGTTGAAGGAGCTCGTCTGATCGGGTTAGGTTTGATAGGTTTCTGGTGTGAGAAGAAGGTGGTCGGTTCCCCAGGCCAGAAACGGAAGCTTTAGTTGGCTTAGGCATGGCTGTGTTTTTCTTGCCGCGGATCATTAGGACGATTAGGGTTCCTCCGGAAAGGGGGAGAACAGATTAACGTTTGAGCTCTTCTTGCGGTCCGCTTCGCTTTCTTAAGCGGACTCTCCTCCTCTTTCCGCCAGCTTTAACCGTTTTTAAGTTCCTCAGTTTCCCGGTGCACGGTGATACCTTTCAAGATGGATTAGCACGATCGACTCGATTCTTTAAAAATGAATTGGGAATTTCAGTTTAAAATTGTTGAAAGAGATCGCTTCTTTTTGTATCGCGTTCTAAATATCAATAAAGTGTTTCTTTTTTCATTTTGTTTGTTTGCCGATTAGCGAAAAATATGTTTCTTAAAGTGGGAAACGAAAAAGTTATTGGAAAAATTGAAAACTTTGGCATAGCAATTGGTAATTTTCAGAAACAAAGAAACTTGGTGCAAAAATTTAAATTTCACTTCAATTCAATATTATAAATTCATTTCACTTTATATTTGCATTATATTAAACAATTGCAAAAGATTTTCTTGTTGTTAATAGGGTATGTTTTGATTTATGAATGAACCAAGGCGAACGCCAGAGATTTCAATTTTGTTAATATATTTTTTTTGCGGAAAAGGTGTTTATATTTTTGTAATCGTTAGTGACGACATAAGAAATATGTAAAAATTATAAAAAAAAAGATTTTACGAGGGAAGCTTGTTCGAAAGCGTGGTAGAACAGAAATTAAGTAGAAAAATCAGTGCATAGTCAGACGCATTAGCGGGTACCGCTTCTTATTGTTAGCCACAAACGTAATCAATGAATTTGTTTTATTATTATAATTTCTCACATTGGTCTGAGAAGCTTCAACCAATTGAATTGTAAAGAATGTACTTTTCTCTTTTTATAGCTTGGATAAATAATTATTCGTAAATTAAATACGACCGATCGAATCACTCGAAAAATAATACTCTTAGCAGTAATACAATACATGTTTCAACGTTTATGCGACATTATAACATTTCAAATATAACTTACAAAATTTTAATTTCACGTAAAATCAAATTTCAGTATTAATTTGAAAAGAGTGTATCAATTCTTCTTACTTTTCACAGTCTTTTAAGAGCAAACACATAATCCAATTGACATTAGTAAATACAAAACATTTAATTATTCGCATTGATAAAAACAGCTCGAATTTAGATCTTTTTAATTATAATAATTATACTCGATCATAATGCAATAAGAGCATCGAAACAGAGAAAGTATTAAATAGAATTTCGCTTCGTGAAATGCTTTGCTTTGAAAACGGTCAGATATCCAAGATAAGATAAAGCTGTTTATTAACACTTGTCAGACTTTCTGTTTTTCCATTAAGTCAATTTCTGTTGTAGGGGACAGATTACTTGATATACCGTGTCTGGTATGCGGTGACCGTAGCTCTGGAAAACACTACGGCATCTACAGTTGCGACGGTAATTATCAAGCTCTTCTGTACTTTAATCTTTCTCTTCGCGAAAGCATTTGAACAAAAATATTTATCCTCGTCTTATTTTTTTTTTTTTTTCACGAAACACAACAGATTCGTTGATTACAATTCGCTTTTATTTAACAATCAAGTCATCTTGTCAGCTGCTCGAAGCGCGTAGCTTTTAAGTTTTACGGTAATCTTTTAGATGAGATTCGAATCGTTCAAATTATTTCGTTATCGATTGAAAAATTAATTGTCGGTATACATAATGTAGGATAGTCTGTGCCACTAGAAAACAAGTTACATGTCTTTTCTCGTTGCAATTAGGTTGAATAAATATTGGAAGAAGCAAAGGAATAATTTATGTTTTAAACCACCGTTATTTTTTTATGATATTACATATTTTTTTTTTTTTTGTATACGTGCAATTGTTTGTCATTATTCGTAAAATGATGGTTAAGGTAAAGTTGTTGAAAAGTAATTAGCTTGTCAGATATTTTAGATGAAGGTTCATCTTAGTTTTACAGTGTCTTAACGCATTCGCGACCGACAAATTTTTTCCGTTTCTAATACTGGGTGCCGACGAAAACAATGAAATTCTGAAACTGGTTGCCGCAAACGTCGGCATATCGTTCAAGCAAGGATAAAAATGATAAAAATTGTTTTGAAACATCGATGCTGCGATAATGCGTTGTTTAAAATAAAAAGATTTTTATAATTAGTATACTTGTTTTACAGAACACTTGTTATTATTGTGCTGCATTAAAAAGACGTAAATTCACGTCAACGGTCGCGAATGTGTTAACAGCGTTTTAGCTGTTGTAATAAATAAACATTCATTTATAAACTCTATAACAAAGTGTTAATTCGTAAATTGCATATAACATTTTTCTCTTCTTTCGGCCTGTAAAATGTTGTCTTGAACAATGGTTAATCTAAATTGGAAAAAATAATTCCTGCTTTCAAATTTTACGCAGCTTCGAATAAATCGAAAAAATCAAGAGTCACGCATTTATGAATAGATTTCAGATTTTCACACCATTTTATGGGAAACTCAAATATGCAAAAAGGCGCAAAGTATGCACAAAATATGTAGAAGTATACAAAGTATCCAAGTTCGATCGCAAGTAAACAAACTCAAAAAGTGAAACAGATCTCTGTCTGAATTCCATTTCTCAATTTGCTCTCGAAAAAAAATTCGCAATCTACTTCATGAAAACTGGCGATCTGCTTCTTAGTGATAGCATAACTCACAGTTCGAGATAAAGTTTACCAACCTCCAACCTGACGCCAGAATTTCTGTATGTCGATCCAGGTTGTTCGGGTTTCTTCAAGCGGAGCATTCACAGCAATCGAAGGTACATCTGCAAGGTGCAGGGTGCGATGAAAGGTCGCTGTCCTATCGACAAGACGCACAGGAACCAGTGTCGTGCATGCCGGCTCGCCAAGTGTTTCGAGGCCAACATGAACAGGGACGGTAAGTGGCGAGAAGCTCGTTAAATGTTCTAAAAACCGAATCGGTTAGATCAGAGACGTTTCCTATAGAGAAAGTACCGTAGGTGTGATTCCGCGCTAGGAAAGAATGCCACGATATCATAGGACACCGGAAGCGGTCTAATGGTGTGTGCTTCCTGTCAACAGGCAAGAGGAACGGCTCCCGGCAGACCAGTCTGCGACTGCCTATCTCCTTTCCCCGCGGACTCTGCGCCGTTGTTAACCCTTTGAGCGCTACGAACGCATGTATGGGTTCTCACACAGCCATTCAATTTGTGCTACGAACGCATGTATGGGTTCTCGCACAACCATTCCATCTGAGCTATAAATGCGAATATGAGTTCTCGCACAGCTCTATTAACAATTGCGTTGCTCTAACCCTTTGCGCTGGACAGACGACTGTTAATCGTCTAATGATAGCAACTTTAAAAATTTTCAAATTCGAAACATTTACTAAGAATCGCATATATATATATATATATATATATATTAAATTGCATTTAGTTTAGTTAAGTCGTACACTAAAATTTGTATATGCGACTATTTAACCCTCGGGTCTGACTAATAGGCAAATTAACGGAAGTCTGAAAATTTGCGAAACTATCATTCGACAATTAATGGTCGCCTCTCGGGCGTAAAGGGTTAAATGGGAGATCGGAAAAATTGACAAAAACGCATATACGCGTCCATAATCTACGCGAGTAACTTTTGTCAGTGAAGCATACACGCGTCCGTAATCCACACGAGTAACTTTCGTCAGACGCATATACGCGCCAATAGCTGTCAAAGGGTTAATTGTAGTAAAGACGAAAGAAATAAATTTGCATTCTATGGTCGTGAACCAACACTTCATGCAGTTGATCGAAAGTTTTAATTACTTCTTATGCATACTTAGATCGATCCCGAAATTGGGATAGCAGCTTCTTTATTCGTTCGAAAGATTAAAGTATACGGGGTGTTGGTGAAGTAACGTTTCTAAGGGAAGCGATTCAAGTGATAACACAGGGTATGAGAATTTATTTTCAAGGAAATGGTCTTAAAAGTAACACTTATAATATGTAGATACCATAATTTTTTATTAATTGATGCATCTTAAAATGATAAGTAAATTTGGTTCGAAACATGTTCTGAATAATCGTGAAACCTTGCGCGAACTCAAATTAGCATTAATTATGGTACACGTGAATGGAATAAAATAAGTTTAATTACGATATAATTTAACGTTACAACAAGATGTAACACTTTTGAACTTTCGAAACTGCAAGTGGAAACGAATAAATATCGTGCAATCAGAAAATGTGAAAAATGACGATACAAAATTTATGGAATCTCAAACAAATCGACTTTTCAAACTTCTCAAACTTTTCGTTACATCGATATATCTCATGACTAGAATTGTTTCCAATAGAACATAAATGCTACAGAAAATAGATACCATAACTGATCTTAAGATACTATCCTATTTCTTTTGTCTATACTATAGTAAGAAACGTAGCTTGTTTAACACACACTTTTCACGTATATATTTTGATGCATTTCTTAATCTTACAGACAAGTAATCATACAGTTCGCGACAAAATGATTGCACGTTTTAAGCTTTTTGTAATACGATCATGTTAAATTGTGAGCAATGTAAAAGGAAATATATTTTTCAAACAAATTGGACGTTTATCATTTATTTCCAGTAACCAGCAATTCGTTAAGATAATTTTTCCCGATTTTGGTTTTCAAACAGGAGACAACCTTTTCCAACAAACGAACGTAATTTTGTTAATAGTCTAAGAATTAAGAAATGTGCTATCATTTTGTAGTGGATTCCGGTGGAATATAAGGTAGAAGTTGCAGTGAGGAGATAGAACGTTTCTTCGATCGTTTAGAGCGTTGTTTTTAACCAAAGCATTATTGTTTTATCGCGCGTGAAAGCGGGAATATTCATTTCGAGTAGACTCGTGCAAGAAATTAGTATTCTTGGGGTAATTCCCCTGCGGTTTCGCTCAGCAACGACAATCGAGCCACGAGTGCCCCGCAAGGACAGTGACTTCAGTGGCCATTGGTTAGACAAACCCTCCTAAGCAAACGTAGTCGTGGACCTGGTGAAACAGCAATCATAGTTAAACAGTCCACTCGTCGTTGGTTTTACAACTGATTCGCCAAAGGACACACCTAATCTGCGACGCTTATCTTTCCTTAAAGAAATATACAAAATTTGCAGCAATTTTTCAACTTCAACATTTACCAACATTTTAAACTGAACTATTTGTAATACGAATTAAATCCTTTGAGTATTTTTAACTCAAACACAGTTTTGAAAACAAGAATTATTCTCAGGGGAAACAGTTACTATTCAATTCTTCTGGAACTATAAATAATCACAACAAGTTAACTTATAATCGTTTCAAACATGGAGAAGTACTTACTCAGCTCGAATGAAAGGAGTTTATTAATGAAAGCACGTAGTAGGTTTTAATAATTCATTAAGGTTAATTTTAACTCTTTGAAGCATACGATTTTAAAGAAAATAAAAACCCAAGTTGCACAGAATTTTTTTTAATAAAAATATAATTTTAATTTTACATTAACATAAAAAAAACACACGGAGAAGAGTATTCATTTCAATTTTTAAAATAATTAAACTGTAACTTCAACTTTTCGAGATGGGTTAAAATATATCCCACCATGCACAAAACGCTAAGCAAAAAGTGAGACCAGTTTTAACCCGCCTAACCTCAAACAGTTAACACGATTGATGTTTCTAACGTTACAATTTCATTTAAACATGATTAACTAATTCAAATCCGACGTTTTCATTTTCTTTTTGTTATCATTGACGGACACAGAAATACTTAACAAAGAATTTCTGAATGATACAGAATTGAATCGAGTTCGAAACCTTTTTAGATTTTCGAATGACTAAATTTGTCATAGAAATTCTGCTATCTCAGTGGCATGTTGTATTAATCGTCGGCACATGAAAGGGAGGTTCGATAGATGTGGCTCGAGTGTGGAGACTCAATAACGAACTCGCAGCGTCATGCAACATCTCGCTCCTCCATGATCTCTCACTTGATCGTTGCCTCGCTTACCCACCTCTCGAATATATCGTCACAAAATTCACGGAACGAGCTTGTGCGCTCTTCACGCGAACGTTGTCGACCATTTCCATTTAATTAATTAATCGATCGAAAACGCGTAATCTCTTTTCGATGCAGCATTACATTACGTTCCCGGCGAAACGTTGAACGGATAATTAACATCTATTTACTGTAAACTTTGTTGTCCTCCTTGTAAAACATTCCGTAAACGTCATGTAGCCGGCCGTACAGTAAACGAGTTTCACGAGTTTCGATTATCGTGGAACGTTCGTCTACGAGCGAAAAAGTTGACGATTTTTTTTCACGGTATGCAGCAAGTTTCGTTGCTTGAAATCTCTCTGTTAGACTCAAGTGAGTCGAGTCGATATTGATTTGAAAATGCTGTATCCTGGGTGCCACCGTAAATCGGATTTGATATCGATGGGTACACGACTCCGTGTAATCCTGGTTTGATATTTCAACTGAATCGACGAGGTCATGGTTACATGCGTGATTAATAGGTTCTTATTAATACCCACGATTTGCTCGATACATCGTGATTCTGAAGGGTATTAATTTTTAACGATTGCAAAATTTCAATTCCTCTGAATTTTACGTCTGTCTCATGATCCTTTTATTAAGGGAATTGTACACGTTATATGGAGGTTTTCGAAGCTCAAATTTTTAAATAATCCTGAAACTTTAAGCAATAGTAACAATCGGTCCCTTGTTTTATTAAACATAAATTCTTTTTAAAAACATTGAAAAATGCTTTTGCGGTGATTATTATAAATTGGATTGATCGTGTTTCGAACGTGACATACGGAAAACGCATAAACGTATCTTATATATGCTGAAATAATTCTGAATCCCCAAGATGCTTGCACAAACTATAATACTCTCTTCAACCTCTAATTAGATGATACTCTAACGAAAACGATTACTTGCATCTGAACGTTCTCATCACAGAAACGGAACAAAATCGAAAGGAAAGACGGTGTACGTATAAATCAGTCGTAAAGCTTATAAAAACGACAATGAATGACAAAAATCAACATAGCTCCCTCGATGAGATCCAACAGCAAAGAAGTTCGAGGAACCGGTCGAGCAGAATACGAAGAAAAGCCATGCAGACACAGCAGGTAAATAAGAAGAAGCACAGACTCAAAGGAGAGGGGAACGAAGAAGAAAAGATGAAAAAGGCAAAGAATAAAAAGAAAAAGAAGAAGAAGAAGAAGAAGAAGAAGAAGCGTTGGAAGAAGAGAAAGAAAGGCAGAGCATATTCAAAAGGAAGGCAAAGAACAGATGAGAGATAGAGGTACATATCGAAAGAGAAAGGCAGCCAGGGGCGGACGAGACCGCTCGATGGGGATGAGGGCGGCCAGGGTGTCGGGGGTGTTTAATGCAGGACGGGTGCTCCGGTTCCCAGCGGTTGCTGAGGCTCCAGACGCGAGTAAGAGAGGAGATTCAATTAGTGGCAGAGCTTCCTAACGTTAAGGAGACTCCACACGGGGTGAGGTGAGCCTTTGCGTTTCCCTTTCTTACCCGTTTCTATCTCTCCCTCCTTCTCTCTCTTCCTTGCCTCCGCAACGCACCCCTTTCACGGTCATCATCCGCGAACAGGCGCGAATATGTGCTCGACGCGCGGCTTGCTCTTAGTTTCTTGGAAATTAGTTGCAATTCACGGAGATCGTCAACCAGAACGGGTATCATACACAAAGGGGGTTGATCCCTATGGCGGATGAAGCAACATAGATGGGTGATCGTCGAGGGTTGCAGTTGCTGGCTTACAGGTGGTTAGGGAGATTGGAAGATTCGTTAAGAAAATTGTTCGAACGGGGAAGAGACAGAAAATAGTGTTACCTTGGTATTGAGTAGAAATTAGGAAATTGTTTTTTAAAGAAAGATTACAATGGGAACAACTTCTCTGAACGCGTTACGGTACCATAAAAAGAATCTTTAATGCACGTTGATAAGATGCAAAACAAGAAGTAAATTAATGTTACAGTATAACTTTAAACGTGTAGGACGAAATGATATCAGTTAAAGGGCATTATTGTTGTAATCATTTAAGATAGTATCAATTTTCAGAAGAATCATAAAGTATCAAACACAAAAATCATACCAACGTCGTACTCCAGATAATTTTCATAACGTCTATCCTAAAATTTATTCACTTTCCCTTAACCAACTTTACAATACATAGCTCTTAACAATCTTCTTTTCTACATCACTGTCACTTACGTTTAATTTTTCTCCATCTACAAATATAAATGATCAATGGATCCTTCCCTCGCGCAATTTCTCCACCAATCTCATCTCCAACCCCCGTGTATCACATTAGAACCTCTATCCCGCATCGTCTTACCATTTTTCTGTTTCCTCTCATCACCATCTTCATCTTCGCACCTTTCTCTATCATTCTGCCGCGTGATCGCGTCGACGGGGCGTTGTGAGGCACCCATAAAACGTAGGTGACCACTCGATAAGTGGTATATATTATGTATGCGGTGCCGGGCCGTTTCGCGAAGCGCCGCCGCAGGCATGCAATCATCCGCTGGCTGACAACCGGCAGATCTCTAACCCCTCGCACCAGCGTGTACCAGCACCCACCCTCGGAAATTCGTCCCTCCCGGTGTCACTCGCTCTGCCCGTCTACCTTGCCGACGAAATGCCCCGCGCGACCGCGAGGGACCCGTATATTCCGCGAAATATGGCGTTAAACGATATCAGAAGATTACCAAGCGGCTTACCGCGGCGGATTTGTAACTTGGAAAGGGAAAGAGAGGATTCGACGGTCCTTCCGTTAGCCTCCTCCCTTTAACCGATTTCGAGAATTTTAGAACGGCGAAGATGTTTTCTTGATGAAATCGCGACGCTGTCGCTGGTGTTTGATTCGGTTTTTTAACGACGACACTGTTTATTATTGATGTTCTTTATTAGAGTGCCAGACACGTAGTTACACTTTATTCGATTAACAAATGACTGCCTCACTAAAGACGCCCTCAGTTGTACGACTGTCACGCCTATAGTCGGCCTCACGTGTCCTTATGTTGTATTTAGATTCTTTAACTATATTTACAACAGCTAGGCTCCTTTCTTTTTTGCGACGAGGTATTCACTCAGTTGTGACACAGATCTGTGCTAGTGACATTATTACCCTCATATAAAATAATTTACAACACTCAGGAAATCTGAGCCACCTTTTGCTTCAGCTCAATCATGCGTTTGCGTTGAACGGTTAAACTATCCTTTTAAGCTGAAATATGCTATTTAACGTTCGAAATATTCGAGAAAACTGAATTTTTGTTTAATTTTAATTAAATTTCTAATTAATTTTTTCAATTTAATTCATTTTCATATTCAAAAAAACAGTAAAAAGTATAATTAATTATTTAAAATTTCATTATTAATAATTACAAGACTAGTACAGAAATGGTATGTTTTGAAGGTTCGCATTATAAGAAACGTGTTATCAAATTTTTAGATTGATTTACAAGTGTGAATACGCTGAAAAAAGGTGTTACAATTTTTCCCTCGATTCCACAGCCTTCAAGTTGTAGCAGTAAAACTGAGTTCTTCGATTCTCGAATTCCATTCGCGCATGCAAATTCGTCTAGGTCCGTAACAATGCAACGCAGCTCTTCGATTAACAACAAGACGCGAGAGGCTAAGTCTTGACTTGTTAAAACGAAATAAATGAACCCCTTAACCCTCGCTGGCCGTACGGTCAACATCATTTCCAGTGTACACATTCAAATCGGGCCAGGCTCTTGGATCCGCAAACTTCGCCTCGTTTCATGCCCAATCGATCGCGGCTGGCAACTTCCAAGTTTAAATCTCTTTGTTTCCGTTCATAATTCGAAGCCACCCTTTCCGGAGGTGCTCTGCCTGGCACTCTGAACCGGAATTAAACCGGCGCGCCCCGTGTTTGCCCCTTTCGCCGGTAGAAAATCGGGATTATTTCCGATACTTCGTTTCCCGGATAACTTTCCAACGTTCGCGAAGAAGAAAATAATTAAAATCGCTTTAATCTGGGTTATACTATAATTCAATTTCGATTGCGATTTCGATTTCGGACGTTGGACAGATCTGTTGGGATAAACGAGAGGTCGGAATGCTGTCTGGACAGTATATGTAGTGTCATAAAAATAAGAATTGTTTATTATTGGTTAAGAAGGAAAAAGGGTTACAATACTGTGTATAATTGTAACTCTTCGTACAACTCTACTACATGGTCCAATGTTTCGTTCAATTCTGTCCCCTTTTGCCAGAGAAAAACTCTCGCTGGCAACAGAGAGAATTAAAATATCGTAGGAAGGGGTGCTGGTCAGCAAGTTTCCTTTCTACCAAGTACTTGCGAATAATACAAGTACACCCTTAGCTAGGGTAGTTGAATCGCAACTACAAAGTATCGTTTTCAAACGAATACCCATAAATCTAAAAACCTAATTTAGAACGTAACACTCGTGAAAAAGGATCCGTTCGCAAAGTCATCGACGAGTTCTTGCCAGGCCAGTAGAAAGCAACCCCTTCCCTGAACAGCAATAGAGAGATTTAAAATATCGTAGGAAGGGGTGCTGGTCAGCAAGCTTCCTTTCTACCAAGTACTTGCGAACAATACAAGTACACCCTTAGCTAGGGTAGTTGAATCGCAACTACAAAGTATCGTTTTCAAACGAATACCCCTAAATCTAAAAACCTAATTTAGAAAGTAACACTCGCGAAGAAGGGACCGTTCACCCGTTCGACCGATCGCAAAGTCATCGATGAGTCGTTGCCAGGCCAGTAGAAAGCAACCCCTTCCCTGGACAGCAACAGAGAGAAG
This sequence comes from Tetrapedia diversipes, assembly GCA_033822845.1. Taxonomy (NCBI): domain Eukaryota; kingdom Metazoa; phylum Arthropoda; class Insecta; order Hymenoptera; family Apidae; genus Tetrapedia; species Tetrapedia diversipes. The sequence goes on from JAOPTO010000774.1 coordinate 197,572, forward strand.
AGGCCTACGGCGCGTTACGGTTTCGCCTCGGCCAATCGGTCGACCGCGTGCTCGCCTCGGCCACGGTCGGCGAACGTCGAAAGACGGACGCGGGGAAAAGCCCGCAGGAACAGGGGGATGATGGGTGGCCGCTGGAAGGGGGCCGCGTGGGAGTGGACGGCTGGTAACGCAACGAAGCGAGGCGTGCCGTACACGCGGCCGGCAGCATCAATCCATCCACATAAACGGTAAACTGTAAAGCGGGTCCCTCTGAAGAGAGACGCGAACAGGGCAGGGCGATAGCGCGGGGGCGAGAACGTGGAAGCGGGCCGAACTGGCGAGGGTGAAAAGAGGAAGACAGCAGAGCGGACGGTCTCCCCTCCCCCTTGCGGTGGGACGCGCGATGTGTGTGGACGGAACGGGTCGTTGCGCTAAGCCGGGCTTTGATCGTCACCTGTCATACTAACGCCCGGAGGAACGAGCACGGTTCACGAAACGCCGAGAATTACGTCCGCGAGCTTATGCATTTCCGCGAGGGGAAATTTCGCGCGGCGACGGCTTCCGTTCCTCAGAGATGCACAGTTTTGTGGGATTTTTGAGAGGAAAGGGTTTTGATAACTGTGAATTGAGGCACATTTGTGCTGTGGAAGAGCCGAGCACGCAACGAAAATGTACAATGGCGGATAAAAATCTTGTACCGATTGTAACATTATCTTCTTACGACCAAACGTGTTGGTCGTGAATCCTCAGAAAAACGAGGCGTTGATCATACTTAAAAAAACAATCAAACGCTGCATAACAATTAAAGACTGAAAGCGCGTCGTTTATCGTTACGTTGTAACAACATTCATTTTTATAAAGTTGCCAGCAGTAATTCAAGGGTATATTTGAAGACATCATCGTTAAGTCTAAATATTACCCTTCCAGGCAAATGGAATCTTGGAATGGTGTTCATTCCGTTATTGGAGAAAATCCTTGATCTTTCTTCTTCTTTCACTAGCAGTCCTCTGCGATCGTTGATTGTTGATAAAGATTGAGCAGGATTAGAATCTTTTATCCGTCATAACTAAATGCTCGTAGTTGATTTCGTAAATGTATTAACATAGCGTAGGAGGGATGTTATGGTGTGATAAAGGGATAGTGTTAGGGTAGACGGTGGTGAAGATCGTTGAAATACATATAATATACGTGTTAGACATAAGTGATCTAAGTAGTATGAAGGATGGATGTTATCTTGTGCTGTACGGAAATTTCATATTTAAAACGACATTTAACTTGTTAGGTTAACGTTAAAATTATGAAGGGACACTGATAAAGTTTCGTTTAAATTGATGCTACTACAAATCTCCGTGTACGGATCCTTTATGCCGAGTCCTACTGGACACGTAATCCTGTTGCACAGTCCATTAATCTCCTCATTTAAACATATGTGAAATGTCACGCGCTAACCCTCCACTGTTAATCTGCATAACATATATACCTACTCGGGTCGTGAATCGGCAACAATTTACGGAGGAGACAACGGATCAAGTCCTATTAGTAACCACCTTTGGTATATTCAAGAATTATAAATTCTTCTGGTTTATACATTTGCTGTTTTACTTTTCCGTATTAAAATTAGCAACTTAAAATACTTCATGTGTTCGGTTTTATGTGAAAATATTAAAAAAATTTGTTCGTTTAAATTTGCATTTCCTGTTAAATTTAATCCATGATTTACATTTTGTTTTAATTTATCATGATCGAATTTATTTTCCGGGAAATTATGTAATTCATTCAATCGCTCAAAAGTGAAGTAGTTTCTCTTTGAATTTATTTATAACTTGTTTGTAAAAAGGAGTAACGATTAAGTAACACTGTTACTCGCATAAGATAATATTGGTAATAAAGAATTTGTTGGAATCTTATCGTTTATGACCGTAATACAGCGTTGCATCCGCAGTGGCAGTAGTACAAGTCAATCATATACGAGACGGTGGATTTATTGACTGTTACTACTTAAAAACTGCTTCCTGTATTTTCTAACTAAAGTGAGCATCACAAATCTATGCTAGTGACATTGTTACCCTCATATAACATAATTTACAATGATTGGAATGTACCATGACCTTTATCATGAGCTTAGATCTTACATTTATGAAATACAACAATCTACGAGCTGAGAATTAATTTATTACGCATTACATAAAATCGTTAACAAGAACGGTAATTTGCGACATCGAAAGGCTTCAAACATCCAGATGAAACACTTCAAAGATTTCTTTCCCCTTCGATAAATTTTCAAAGAATCCTGTATTCAAACATATCACCAAACCAAGTGCATACCAAAACTACATTGTCATCGATATTACAAAGCTTCCAACCAAACGCGCAACGATACTAGATCTCTTCTAACTCAGACAAAAGTTCTTCGTACAATTACAGCAAGCCATTGCCGGTAACGTCCCAGTGTATTCACAAACAGACAAAGCAAACAGCGATCAAGTTCTACAACATTTCCTGCGCATCGGAACAGTATTTTTCAGGAAACAGGTTCATAGGGTCGGCTCCCTTCTCGCCGTGCGTTCGACAACACAGCCGTGCGCTCGCACATCGTTCGTACACACACGCGGGGGACACACCGTATGAATCTTTCCCGAGTGGTAACACGTGTACAGGCGCGTCGTACACGCGAGTCCGACACACGAATCGCGAGTTCGGCCCCTCCGATCGGTTAAACTCGACGGCACGGAAACGTTGATGGCGACGGTGATGGTGGTGAAGGCGAGGACGATGATGATGGTGGATAGTGGTGGTGGTGGTGATGGTGGTGGTGGTAGTCGATGTATCAACCCCACTCACTCGAGGATTAGCCTTCGAGATCGCTGACTGCTGAAATGTTCACAGATCGGTTTACCGTTTAGCAGGATAGAGAGTGTGAGCCCCGTGATCCATGGCCCGTGTGAGCACCGACCCCACGCGTACACACGCATACACACGGGCACATGTACACGCTCATGGATACGCGTACGGATAGGAGAAGCTCGGATAGTCCATGGTGTACAGTCGAATTTCGTTCTGCCGCATACGTGCATCACGTGCTCGCGTTCTCCGACCGTTTTCGTCACTTGTACACTTGTGCTCCTTTATCCGCTTGCTTTTCTACCCCGCGCTTCGCCCCTCGTTTTCTCTGCTCCTTTTTTCTATCGGTTATCTTAGTTTTTTGTTACTGGTAAGCGCTCCTCTACAATTTTTTGCCGCTGGCGCAAAGGAGCTTATGTTGATCGATTCCCTTAACGTCCGTCGGGTTTTCGTTTAATTCAGTTCTGTTTGGTCGCGGGTTCATCGGTTCACTTATCCCGGTTGGATTTCTCGTTGCTGGTGTAATTTATTGCCGGAGATTGGATTCTATCACGGGGAAATATTACGAATCGTGAATTGTTGAACTTGACTCGAGAAAATTAAGAAAGGGACAATGCTTTTGTTTAGTATTCTATCTAAGCTTTACGCTGGCTTTGTATTTTGTTTCGAGTTATACAATTTATCGTCCAACTCTTTTTTCTTATCAGCTATTCTATCGCTCTACCATACTGATAACAAGTACATCTGTATATTAATTCCAAAAAAAAAGAGAAAACAGAATAGAGATTTACTCAATGAACGCAAATTCACACAAATTCTTGGGAATTATCTACTACCCGAAAATCATAAATCGATTGTCGCAAACCAATCCTTCATCCCCAATCCCGTGCACAAGAACCTTATCGTAGGGGGAGAGACCTCGAAGGCTAGAAGTTCTTAAATCATCACCGATCGGATAATCTACAATTCAATTACACCTCCTTTCCCTGCATCCGTCCCATTCACGGCCACAAATTTATTCCCCACCCACCCTGTCCGGCGAGCATCCCCGAAAGCACCCCCTGTTGCTCCCTTTTCCTTCCACGGCTCGCTCCTTCACCCGGTGTCTCTCATCTTATCCGCCTGGCCCAAGTGTTCGCGTTCTCTGGCTCCGTTCCTCTCGTGACCCACGCGTGGTCATCCCTCCCCTGCACCCCGCGATGAATGGCGAAACGCGAAGGCTGCAGGACCAAGTTGGCCGTGTCGTCGCGCGCGTGCACAGGCCGACGCTACTCAACTGTGGGAACTCGCATTGTGGACCACACGTGGCACGCGAGTATTAGGCTGGCTCGTGGCTTCTGTGTGCATTGAGGGGCTCGCGAGCGACAGAGATCGAGGCGGGAGACAGAGGAAGGGGGAAGAGGTGGAGGAAGAGAGACAGAGATAGAGAAAGGGGGAAGAGTTAGAGGGAGAAAGGGAGACAGAGGCAGAATAAGAGATAGAGGGCGAGAGAGATAGAGAGGGAGGGAGTGGGTGGATGAAAAGGGAACAGGGCGCGGTCCATTCCAGCGCATGCGATCCTAATCCCCGCGTCCATTCGACGTCCGGATCGCGAGCACGCACGTACTCGAAAATCGCCCCCTTAAGCCTCGCAGTCCGGGCGAAAAATTGTCCCGGAGAATTAAGAGGAACGTGCGCTCGTCGCTCGCCCGGATCCGTCGAGGCACGACCGTCGGGGGTGAGATTGGTGGGGGCTTGTTCCTCGGCGACGATCGACGATGTTCGTCTGCATACGGATTCTCCGGTATTACTGTTTTCAGCGAATTTTGTATCGTTAACCGTGCGACCAGGTATTTTCATCGTCGATGCTTTTTGAATGATCAATATAAAGCGACGAAAGTTAGCTTTTGATTTATCGTATGCTTAGAATTATGTTTCAACGTTGCTTTCGTTGTATGCAATTGAAAGTAATTTTTATTTATTTTTTTATTTATTTATGGACTATAAACCCATTGATTTACAGAGGTAAATATATAGAAGGCGTTAAACAAGATTACAAAAGATTGTTAAGCTGACAACGGAATTTAGAAATTTAAAGATTCATTGAAAAATTTTGTGAGAAAGTAACAATATTTGTTGGAAGATGAAAGGGATGAACTGTGGTTTAATAATTAGAGATGCTGCTTGGTATGAACTTATCTTGGACTGTTTTGATTGATTTCATAAAACACACGAGACTGTTGGAAATAATAAGTATTAATTATTACAATGTTGACATGTTTCTAAATCACTGATCGTCTTCTTGGATAATTTTTTCAATTATAATTCTTTGGATGATTCTTATGGAATATCTAACGTTTGAGAAATTATGGATTTTGTTATTATGAATTTAGAAGGCAAAACGGTACATCCGAATGCGATACGACTAAAAAGGAGGGAGAACGCTTTTATAAATGAATTTTATATTCTAATATCTCGACTGCGTGTAGCACACGGCGGAACTTTGCTTGCAAAGCAAACAAGCATGCAGCTCACGCTGGTTTTTTCCCCCGGCTGAAAGTTCTCCGGTGAAAAAACAATTATTACTCTCGGAAAATAATAATATTTGTACCTGTTCTGATGCACGGCCAATTTAGTTCGATAAAACAAACAGGCCCGAAGCGGATTTCGCTTCGCCTTACTTTCTAACTGATTGCATGTACACTGTATCTGTGTTTATAGTATATCTCGTTATTAACCAATAAACATTTTTTGATCATTGTTTTCTTAAAATTAATCTAGAAAGTTTACAATGTCTGAAAGAAGTTATACTTCTAACGAAGTACTATAATTTTTCAGAACCATTGTGACGTTACATCATTTACCTTATCGAGTTTTAATTTTTATCTATCACAAACATGCTTCATCGGGTATCATGCATGACAGAAACATAAAAAAGTTGATATTTCTGAGAAAATCAGAGCTACCAAAGAAGTCGTACCCTTTACTCTTTCAATCTACCCAATAACCCTCCATTAATTCAGCTTTCGACGATTAAAAATCAAATTCTTCACATTTACTACAACAACTCAATTTCTGAGCTCACTAACTCAACCCAAAACCTTTCGATCGCCTCGACATAACGTCTAAGTCATACCCAGATAAACAGATCGCCCTGGACACGCTAATCGCTCCAGCAGCAAGAAAAAAAGAACGAGGAATCGTTCGCTTCGCAGCTCTGACCTCCTTCCGGACCCGATTTCCTCGCACGGTCTTGTACACGCGATTCCGTCGTCAAGCGGATCAGCGAAAGAGATACTTACGCCGCCAATGACACAGACAGAGGTCGGATAAAGCGCAGATATTGCGACGCCAGTGCGAACGTGGGAATCCACGGCTGCTATCCGCTCAGCCTCATTAATGATGATGTGCTTGCCACCCAGTTGCAGTCCCGGCTCTCTCTATCTCTCACTCTCTTTCCCCGTCCCGTGCACGCATATACGTTCACACCCTCTACATATTTCAACGTGTGTACGCCTCTGTCTACCCACCCTCCCACCCCCTGTCCTCGTCCAGCCATCGTGCTCTGCCACGTTCTCTTTCCACCCCCGCGATGCCTTGACAAGGAGACCCCCTGGAAGCTGACGCTCGACCGCATTCACCCTCCCATTCCTCCGCCCTCCCTCCCCTCAACCCCTCTCCCTCTTTCTCTCTTTTCTGGTGAATCCAACCAACCCTCCTACAGGCTGCGCTCGACCTACCTACCGCCGTTCCTCCCCACCAAGCGGAGGAGATACAGCTCGTACATCTCGAACAGGCTGTACCATTCCCCCGGTCTCGATTCCGAGCAGGTTGCGCGGACTTTTTCGCTCCCACCGTTAAGTTCTTAGGCGATATTAATAGGAAACACCGCGGGGAAAACGAGAGAGAGGGAGAGAGGAGGGGGGTCGTTCTATCGCGAGATGATTTGTGATCCCCTTAACGGTACCTGAGGCCGAGCTCGATCTTCTTTGCCTGCTTGGTTGCGAGCAGAGCGGCGGCTCGATAGGTATGGTAGGTGAACGGTGATCTTCCTTTTGTCCGTGGACTAGCGAAGCGAAAGATTATGACCGTGGAAGTTGATTGGAGCTGGGTGAAGGGGTTGATCTTGAAGAGTTTCTGGAAGTGTATGTGGGGGTTGATTTGTAGGCGATGTTCGAAGGGGAAGAATAGCATTGATAGCATTGCGGAAGAGAAGTAATGTATGAAATGAGAATGATTGCTCTTGCTTTTGTTAAAAAGCGGAGAACGTGTTTTTAGATTATATCGATGGAATATTGGAATATTGATGTATGTGGTTGACAGTAAATGTTTTTTTTTTTTTTATTAGAAATTCTTCTTTTAATATTATTAATAAGTGTAAGAATAATCTATATTTGTTGTGATATTTATGTTTAGCTGTGCAACACGAGCGGGGTCCGCGGAAACCGAAACAACATCAACAACAGTCGCCGATCGCTCCAGCATTGCACAACGATCGATTAAGGGCTGGTCTAGGCTCCCCTTACGTGCTTCTACACCAAAGGTGTGTATGCAATTTTTATCGAATCCGTGATTCAAACTTAAAAGTTCAGCTGTGCATGTTGTTCCCTCAGATCTCGTTATAAATCGATAAATGTTCTACCATTAGTAGATACGTTATTAATTTAAATGTGACGGCTAAACCATCAACAGTTTATCCTACAAAGTTAAATTCATAAATTCTATCGATGAATAATTTAATTTCACCCTCGATAAAGAAGAATACAGTAAGATGACAAAATTTGTAAATAACATACAATGATCTATAATTTCTCATTTTTCAATACCTATGTAACATTTTCCACCAATCTTTTACCAAGTAAAAAGATTTTGTAACAAAACTAAAGTTTCGTGAATCATAAAAACATTGCATAAAGTAAGATAATCAAACTGGGTAAAGAACGTACTATAATCAATAATTTCTCAGTTTTCAATACCTATGTAACGTTTTCCACTAATCTTTTGTCAAGTATACAAATTTTCTAGCAAAACTAAAGTTTCTCAAACCATGAAAAGATTGCACCCTCCATAATCTCAAATACGTTGATCGATAAATTGTCGCGATGCGCTTAAAAATTGAATCTCGATAGCTTAAATAAAAGGACGCTAAGGATAATGTGTGCAGAAAGTTCAGGTGCGACCAGAGGTTCTCGCCTTATCCACGGCCAGTGGCGTTGGTGCAGAAACCACCAGAGGACTCTTCATCCCCGGCACCATTGGCTCTACCGCATTCTCCTTCGACCACGACCCTCTACTCGGTACCGCCGAGTGTTGCCCTAACACCACAGCCGCCCCTTCTCCAGATACTGATGTCCGCGGAGCAGTGTCAGGTAAGTAATTCAGCTCAATTTGCCGGATCCCGGCGTTTCCCCCCGCTTTGCAAACTTTATAACCACCGACCCGACAAATCCTGCCCTTTTCACGCCGTTTTGTTGTACGCCTTGTCCCTCGTTCGAGCCTCATTCTCGTTCAATTAGGTTTTCGATCGTGTACCGTGGCAAGTATCCAGAAATGGTTAAAATACACAATTGTTTCTGTAGGATGTAGTGAAAATGTGACAAGCATTGATGGATCGATCAGTTTTTTACTGTAAATCTTACGAATTACACTGTGTTTCTAATTGGTGCATAATTATTTCATTTTTCAAAAAATTCAGTGGACTAAACTGTACGTTGAGAATTAGTTAATATGTTGGATTTTATTTTTGAAATAATACGTACATCTCAGACCTTAGCTGTAGTAGTTGTTATCAGAGTATTTGTCATTTTCAAATATACGTTTGTTTTTATCCATAAGGAATTAGTGTGGAATGCGCCATTACAATCGGAAACGGAATATTCTCTGGAACAAACAGAAACTAGTCATGCTTCCACGGGGACTCTAACAAATCCCAATCCCACGCGAGAATTGCTGCAGGTAATAAATTATATTGCGAAATTGCTGGGATAAATTGATGAAGCACAAGAAACCAACGATTTAGCAAATAATATTCAGCTTCTTTAATTTTATGTAACATTATCATGCAGTTTATAATGGTAATAGAAGTTTCGTAATGCTTTAGAATACAATTTAATGGATTATTGTAGCCTAAGCTCAAAATATATAAATTGGTGTAATAAGTTGATGTTAGTGAAATAATGGAACATGTTTCAGGAAACTACAGCTCGTTTACTGTTCATGTCTGTGAGATGGGTTTGTTGCCTACCATTATTCCAGTCCCTTTCCAAGAATGATCAATTATTGCTGCTCGAAGGATCCTGGACGCAACTCTTTCTCCTTCATTTAGCGCAGTGGTCTGTGTCCTGGAATATCGCTGCATTACTTGAGGACGAACAAGTGCGAGCAAGATTACCAGAAGAAGCCACGACGAATCAGCAACTAATCACTATCCAGGTAATTAACTTAATCTATTCAATATTCCTTGAATACTTAAATAGTACCATTTACCATTTTTTCATAGAGTCGATGATAGGAAAATAATTTCATTTATGGTGTATCTCTTCTCTGATTTCAAATTTAATTAAGAAGAATAAATCTTTTGTTCTCACTTGATTAAGTTTTTTAAATCAATTATAGAAGACATGCGTAACAATCATGTTGTTACAATATTGTAAACATTATAAATGTCTTATGTACAATATGTTTGTGCTTCAGGATTCGATATACCGTTTTAGACAACTCTCACCAGACATGAGCGAATGGGGTTGCATGAAAGCGGTAGCACTATTTACCCCAGGTAACACAAAATCCTAATAAAAATGTTGTAAATATGTTCCAAATAAAGCACAAAAACTGAACAACTCTAATTTCAAAGAATTCCTTTTTCAACATTTTTTACGAGTAAATACATAACTTTGTACAAGATCGATTCGTTTGTAATATTTTAAATACACTTCGATTTGAATCGCATTTATCGTTGAAATAGAAATTAAATATTAGGTTGTCCCAAAAAAATTCTTCCTACAATTTCTTTATTAAGCTTTGCTAGTTTTAACTCTTGGCTTTATTAAGTTTGGAATAATACACAATATTACAATGCTTCCAAAGAGATAAAAATAGATGAAGCAGCGAAAATGACGGACATTCGTTTCCATAAATTGAAACATTGCGCGTTTAACGTTTAACGAGGAAACGGAATGAATTTTTGAGACGATCTAAATATTCTGAACCTCCACGTGGATATCGACGATGCGTTCTTCCACAGAGAAGGAGGGTCTTCAGGCCAGCGAGTCGATCAAAATGCTACAGGACCAAGCCCAGTGTATCCTGGGGGATTACACGAAGTCCCGTTATCAACGACAGCCCGGCAGAAGCGGGACATTGATGCACGCAGTCGGCCGTTTGACGTCCATCTTCCCGAAATTGGTCGAGCGTTTGTTCTTCTACGAGACCATAGGCGAGATTCCCATTTCTCGTTTGCTGATCGACATGTACCAGATGAAAGGGCACACAAACTGAGGCCTGCCGACCAATAACGACAAGAATTCCCCGAAAATACCCTATGGTTATTCGAAGTTCCTTCGATTTTTCGGGAAACGGTAAACAAGTTCTCAAGATCTTCAGCCAAAGACTGTGAAACTGTGCGAAAGATTTTGTCGTCCTCCACGGTGATCGATGGATCTTCGCAGCTGTTCGAGTGACACGCATACGGGACAATTGGTAACGGCGTCGAACGTACGGTGAAATGCTTTGCTGGTTACCATTTTTTTGTGTGATCCGCGACAGCGCAATGTGAATATCGTTTTTGTGATCGATAGGGTAAGTGGTTTCCAGAAGGCGTAATAAACTGTGAAATATCGTTTAGTCGAATAGAGGTTTGTGTAAATGTTACATGTAAAACGACCGTTCTGTTTTTATGTTCCCGTGACGTTTTCTATGATAACACCGTCGTGTACAGAGCGCTATCATCGAAATATTACTCGCTAACAGTAGATGATCAGAAAAAATGAACCCTATTGATTTTTGTCGATTTTCATTTCTTTCGAGGTGTTACGCTCTATGAGAAAGGTTTATATTGATGTTGGATATTCATACAGGTTTTAGTTTATTCGTTGTTAGTATTAATCTCCTTTCCCCGCTCGTACAGATTGTATACATTCTTAATAAATAATTAACTTTGTTTACTGGTTGGTTATCCTTTTTTGACAACACGAACGAACAAAAGTGTCATTAAATCATTATTTGAATTTTAATGTGCTACGTATTATCACCTATTGATCGTTTATCTTACAGTATCCTGGACTTTTTGTTTTAAGGATGTTGACCACGATTTATAAAACGAATAAAAGATTCGATATTACAGATGGAAAAAGGTGTACGCCTTTTGCAGAATGAATGATTTAATGGTTCAACGAGTAAAGGAATAAACAAAGCAAATTATAGTTTTTGATTAATGATATGTTGGATAAAAAGGTCTTCTTTACGCGAGGATATTGTAAATCTTCCTGTAAGTACAAACATTTTATCTGTGACATAACTAAATGGTAGAATCACCGACACAAGTTTCATAATAAAAGAAATAGTGAAAAATAACACGGTTTAATGTCCAAAATGATGCCCCAGCACTTACTGTTAGAGGCAGAACATCGAATTATGCAAAAGAGGAAGTTTTCTGAAAATGCTGCCATTATTTTTAATACAACTGGGTGTATATTTCAACATTTTTGAAATTATTTAGAATTAATCGATAAGTTTTCCGTTTTATTTCTTGGACTTCATCAGTTATAAGCATCATACGGTCCTGAGTGTCGCAGAATCAATCGCAGAGCTATTGATTTAAACTGAATACTTAAGATACTAATATATTTCATGAAAGGTGCTTGTTTACTTATTAGTAATCATGAATCAAAGATCTGGAAGTCAATTAATATTATCACAGTGGCATGAACAATGATAATAAATTATAATTCAGGACGTTTTAACGTAAATCTGTTTTCATCAGGTACATGTAGCGACATCTGTCGAAGATGGCGTGATAATCACTGCTGCAAACAGTAGATAGTGTAGCAAAGAATAAATCCCCATGAAACGAGAATTTACTGACGTGAACTAGGTACCTGGTATGTATAAATAGATAAAATAAAAATCTTAAAAAAATGTACTATAAAACTATACTTCTATCTAAATAAATTATAATCTTTCAAAAATAGTGTTGCTATTATTAATTACGTAACAAATCTCACAAAAAAAGAAAGAAGATGATGAAAGCATAATGATCTACAACTTCGCTTCTATGATTGTTAGTATCACTTAAAAGTAACTGTAAACGAAAGATATATTTTTGTTTAATTCTGTATAGCGTACAGATCAGTATTTCTAATTGTACTGCTGATGTTTAATACGTACTCCTGATGTATCTACAGTAGGCTGCCGGAAATTTCTGTCTAAAACAGTAATTATTTATAATACTGTTGATAAAAAATAGTCATCCAAAATAATCACTTATTACAGAAGAATAACAGAAATTGTAAAAAGGAAGAGTAAAAATTTTGAGGATAATTTTTTATGTTGAAATAACAGTATATTACATACTTAAGCATTTTACGTATTCCGTTGAAAAAGTTAACAATTTTGTTAGTAAACTGTTGAAAAAAATAGGTGAACGTAATAAAAAATCTTGGAACAACATACAGAAGAATATTTTCTATTTAATGTATACAGATTGAAGATATAAAATTTTTGATAGACAATAGACAGCATTAACGATTAATGTATAGTATTCAAATTTGTATTTGAATAGATGTTGGCCTTCTTCTTGAATTATTCTTGAACAGGTAAAATTCTGTGCTTCGCCTCGCTCGATCTTTAGCAATTTTTAAACAAGTATGCAACATTGAAGTTTCTCGATCGAATCAAAGATAATACAGGGTATAAGAATCAAACTTGCTTTTACAAGCTAACGAAGATGGTACACTACACCATCTTTTCCTTGTTCGCATGCTGTTTAATTCAATCTCTCGCGAGCCACTTTTCACGTTTGCAATAGTAACTATTATAATACTTACGCTAGATGTCGAAAAAGTAGAAGGATTAAGGCAGATGTAACTATTACATGGAATTATTTCATACGCGATTCGTACATAACATATGAGGAAAGTAAAGAAATTGCAATAACTATTAAACAGGTGGTTGAAATTTGATGTTACACGACACTGTTAGAAGAAATTTTTACAGGCACGTAATTACAACTTAGCTGTTCGTTTCACGATAAAATAAATAGAATTTCATAGCCATGATTTTGAAACTTAAGTAAGAAAAATTATTTCTCAATAATTTTGCGTTTGTTCTAATTCAAAAATTTGCTCTGACAACCAATCGATTCGTTCTACTTTTTTTATATTTGACGTGAATTATTCCATTTAATCGTTGCCATCGTACACCTAAATCTCCACGTCAACGGTGGATTCTTAATTAACATTTACTCACAACCAGTTGATGATTTGTGATCAATATTAGTTCTGCTTATGTTAGTTATGTTAAAGGAACGTCATTTCACACCATGAATTCATAATTGTTACGCGATTTCATTCGTTCATAGGCACACGCATCTACACAATAAGTCGTAGTTTTTGCTGATAACAGTTATAATTCGTAAAATGTCTTTTCGATTTCTTAAACGTACGCTTAAAACGCATAGGAAACAAATTTTTTAATCATTGGGACTGAAATTGTTGGTTGAGAGTATTTAATTCAGTGTCTTAAGAAATTTGTTTAACGTTTATAAATAAATTGTAATTTTTAATAGCTATTAATTTACGCTGCCATTCAAAAATTAAGTGTCACTTAATGTTTACAATTTTTTATCGAAGGCTTTTTAAAATTTTTTAAGACAAGTAAAAGCTGTTTTAAAAAATAAACAAAATTTATGCAGAAATCTAATAATTAATACTTGTATGAAGTGACACTAAACTTTTAAGTGACGGCTTATATTTTGTTACAATTAATGATGATTGTATTTTGCGATTTAAAGGCTTGACTATTTCTAAGTAAAACACTTTTTGAGTATTTGAGAAAGTATTCGTAGGACACAATCGTTTCGTTAAAATGATATAATTTTTTTCCTTACGTCTAAATGTGTAAGTTTTATCTTCAAATACTTCATTTTTATTTATATCAAATTCTACGATACGCTCAAATGTTTCTGAACGATAAACAAATTCGGAATTAATAAAGATTTTATTAAAATACTAGATGACGTGATTAAATTATAAATTTTTAATCTGTTTTCTTAGGAAATACTGACTTCTTTTATTATATTACAGAGCAAATATTTCTAGAAGTTTTGATTATTTCTGATGAAAATGTTATTCCTAACGTTTAACTTTTGCATTTGTAAATTAAACTTTCAAGGCTCGTTTAAACGGAAACAACAATTACTATAACTTGATAAAAATTCTGTAATAATAAATTTTTGAAAATGTGTTTGTGAATTCTGATTCTGGTTAGATGTAAGTTGGCGATGTTCTCAATTTTCAAGAATCCGATGCTTAACGCGCATCAGAGTTTTCATTGTTTACATGTCTAAATTACGATTGTAGATATGAAATAGACATTCTCTACTACAGCTAATTATTTCGTCAAAGAATCACTCTAATCTAACGTCCACGAATAATTTCAAAAGATTATCCGTTGTCGACAAGACGATGATGTCTCTTTTACGCGACATAGTGGCACAAAAATTCAAAAAATCTACACACACCTTTTTTCCCTTGATACTTCAATAAAAGAATGTTTCTTTAATATTACATTGCTGCACGCTGTTATTTTCGTGTGCACGATATATTTATCGTCGTCCTTAACCCTTGCATATTGAGATTTATTAACAACAATAATGATTATCTAAGTTCTTCTAAAGTTACCAAGTAATATCATGTGTTTGTACATATATCTCGTGTGTCGTGTCTGTACAGAAAAATACAGGTGAAATTCACGTAAATTTATGTTGATACCGATTGCTCGTGAAATGTTGCAGAGACATGAATCACAAACAGCGTGCAATTTGGTGTGCAAATTAAATATATTACTCGTTACACGGTAACCGAAACAAAAATTGCATTCATGATCGTTCGAACGGTTTATAAAAGAATAGTTTACCCAAGCATTTGCTGGAAGAAAATGGATGCATCAGATGTATTAGCATCAATTAACGGATTTAATTAAACGTGAATCACTAGCACACTATAAATACAGCTTCTATACACATTCTAGTAGAAAATATTCTTCTATGAGGTTACACGAGCTTTATCATAAATCGATACGTTTCGAAGCACACAAGATCATAGAATTGCCCTTCTGACATGCCAATGATTTTGCATCCAATTTCGAAACCAAATTGGCACATTTCCCTTCATTCGCTTCGAATTAATTAACAAGGATAAACTTTCGGAAATGTTGTGGATTGTCTTGAATAACGACAGAGAAAGAGAAATTTTCCATTTGTCATGATTGTTCGTTAATTTCAGGTATGCGAACGATCTACGTTAATTGCGCTCGAACTTACAGTGACTCCAAAAAGTGTTCGTACACTGTATTACAAGTGTTCACCTAATCCGGAAATTCTGATTGCAATGAAACTTTATGTGTGTACAGAACATAGTGTGTTCTGTATGGATCAATTTTTTTGACGACAAAATATCTTTTAAAAGGGGACTGATAACGAACCTCAAAGTTTCAATGATTGTTCACGCTTTGAATACTAATCTCTTTAGGGTTTTTTTGACAGGACGGTAGAGTATTAACACGTTCGTCGCCCAGCGTGATTCGGCTGAGTTTCTTGTTGCGCCCAAATCCGTTTGCATACAAAACTGGGGTAAAAAAATATAAAAACAGCAAAAGTTTTTATTTTTTACTTTTGTTTTATGTATTTTATATTTATATATATTATACTTCAATACTTATTTCATTGAATTCTTTTTAAAATTCTAAATTTAAATTCTATTTAACTTTAAGAAAAAGAGCGTCACCCATATTTGGTTGACGTGGCGACGAACGTGTTAACACTATTCCTACCACAACCGGTGAAATGACCGTTTTTAAAATTTCGATTAGAATTTCATAGATACAATGTAATTGAATCGCCTTTAAACTTTAAACTGTTTCTCAAATATACGTATAATACATTTTTCAATATTCACTTCTTTTTTCATTGTTTATTTTTTTGAGAAAAATTTGTAGCCTCTTTTACGTGGCAATGTCGCAGTAGGAACAGGTTGTACGTGAAGTGTCGATAGGAATAGTGTTAAAAATTAAACATTTTCTATTTGAAAGGTTTTGCTTCATCAAGTACCATTGCAAAGTTATGTTTAAAAAATGAGAGAAAACTCAAAAACTTCACACCTTTAAAATAGCATTTAGATGAAAAGAAGAGATTAATTCATACGTATACTATTACGATCTGCATACCCACAAAGTTTTATCAAACACTTCTATCGAACTCAGAATTTCAGGATTAAACGAATTTATTTGTGACATAGTGTACGAATACCTTTTTGAGCCACTGTATACCAATACTCTGAAACGCAATAATAAGAAAAACCTTCTTGAATTCAGCACGTGAAATCTTCAAGAATTTAATAAAACTAAGAATCATTGATTGTTGCGTTGATATGCTTCGTTCGTTCTTTCGCTCTACTGTTCGCAAATTTTTATTAAATAACAATCAACGTTTCTGTAGAAGCTCTCGATAACGGAAGCTGTACATGAACACAAGCTTTTCACGTAAGTTATGTGTTCTTTCTTTTTCCCCTTCGAAGGCAAGTGTGCATTGATACTCTTTTAGTAAAGGATCACGTTACAATAAGATTAACGATAAAGTTAGGGCTTTGATTCAGGTACCATGTTCCTGTACGAAGTATAGAAATTCGAGATTCGAAATCAGTTGTACGGCAACAACGTATAATAGATATTTTAAAAATAAAAAATATAAAATGTATTTACCGCTGCTTAAAAAATATATAAATTTTTCGACACGTTTGTGAATATTACACACAATGCGGTTGAAAATGCGGTACAAGACAAATTAGAGATTTTTGTAACACCCATATATACTTCTTTTCTTCCTCACGTTACAATTTCTACGTATCTTGCAATGAATTCCAAGTTTGCTCGTCATTGTTCACTAATTATTCAATTCTTAGCCGGAATGACTGAAAACTATGACTTGTACATACTTTATCTTGATATTTAACATTTTTAATGCTCCTGCCCTCGCGTGATCCCTTGGAATCAACAACTTCCTGTTCTGTGAGTCGTGTTCGAAGTTTATTTATGCTAAAATTCTACTTATGGCTTGCGGATCACACAGATTATAGTCCATTCGACTTTCAACAACGTTTATGAGCCCTTACGCTTCATATTTACAATAAACTACTATTTTTCCATCACAGATATTTATACAGGATAGGATCACAATCCGGATAAGCTACGATCAACGGAAAAACACGACTAGTTGAAGATTTACAGCGGTTACAGAAAAGTGGCTCGCCGTGACACTCGATGTTAACACCCTTTGCGCTCGAGAGGTAACCGTCGCCAAAAAATGATAGTTTCGCAAATTTTCAGATTACAATTAGTTTGTTTACTAGTCAGACTCGGGGGTTAAATAGTCATATACACAGTGGCTCCAAAAAAGATTCGTACACTGTGTTACAAATAAATTCATTTAACCTTACAGTTCTGATTTCGATGAAAGTTTTTAATAAAATTTTGTAAATATGTGGAGCATAATGATATATGTATGAATTCATTTTTTTTTATTATTGAAATAACACTTTAAGAAGGTGAAAACGACGTTAATGATTTCAATAGTTTTCCTCGTATTTTAATTATAATTTTGTAATGGTGTATGATAAAGAAAAACCTTTCGGATAAAAGTTGTTCAATTTTTAATCTTCTATCACTCGGTCATAGAAAAAAATTCCAGAGAAACTTGTGTTTAAAGCATGAAGAATCGCTAAAACTTTGAGTCTAACTTTTAACCTCTCAAAAAGAATTCCTGTCAAGAAAAAAAATTGCTCCACGTATAACCTAATATTTTCTATACACATGTAAACTTTCATTGAAATCAGAATTAGATGAATTTCCTTGAAATGCAGTGTACGAATACTTTCTGGAGCCACTGTATGTAAATTTTAATATATGACTGAATTACGGTAAATGACGTTTAATATAGACGAATCTTAGTAAATGTTTCGAATTTGACAATTTTTGGAATTATTGTTATTAGACGACTAACGCTCACACCTCTCGAGTGCAAAGGGTTAATCTGTCCCGTTTCCTATAAAATGTCCGCTGGAGATATGTGAATTCATTCTCGTCGATGGAAACGAAATCGTTTCAATTTCGAAAATCAGATTCTCAAAAATTATTTTGAAACGCTTCAATGATTGAATAAAAAAGCTACAAAGAAGTGTATACGTGTACGTGTTTATATTGTTCAGCTGATTGAAGCTTATCGCTAGTGTTGTTGTTTGAATGAAGAACAATGGATAAGGAACGTTATCCTACATTCTCGACAGATGATCCTTGCCCCAAGGATATCTTTTATAATCCGTTCACAGAGGCGAGACACCAGTGTTTACCATTGACACTTGCGCGACCAGTTAACCCATTGACTGCCACGCAAATTTAACGCGTCTTGTCCTGGGTGCCAAGATTTTATTTTAAAAGAATCACATTCGCATATATATATAATTATTACGTTATAGTACAATCGTCTAAATTATAATTTTTCTAACGAAAATTGCTAATTAATATGTTTTCTACACTATATATATTTTTGATTCATCCTTTGTAATAATTCCTAACTCAAATGGCCATTTGTAGTCAATCTAAACTTGTAACACACACTACGAGATATCTCGTAGTTGGCAATCAATGAGTTAAGTGGTTTACGGTTCTTCGTCTGTTTTGTTCAACTTTACGAACGATTGTTGCCCTGTTATCGAGGAATTTTGACCGAGTTGGTATAAACAGAACAGCTTGAAAGAAATTGACGTCTTCTTTCGAGCCGTTCGATTTATTTGAACGAAACAAAGAAATACTGGTTACAAAAAAATGAAAATATGAATTTTAGGTAAAATGTATGCACCGTGTAACCGTAATTCAATTCTTAAAAAGCATAGTCATTATTGGATTAGGTGTCTCCTCTCGTTGAACGGACTACAGTTACTTAACACGTTGATTGCCATAGTACTTTTCAGGATTCTGGTCTAAAATAATTATTTAATTTTTTTACATTGTATCATTAAAAATCCTAATTACAGTTCATAGTAAACTGTCAAATTTTGTAAACAATTTTCCACGTTTGCTTGTTTATTTGTACAAACACTGTATGATTATCTTTTTCAGTTATAAATGAACTTTCTGGTTTCTTTTTTTTTTTCAAACTAATCGTGATGTCTTTTTCTCTTCCCAGAGGCCATCTATTCATATTTACACTAATAAACTACAAATTTTCTCGTATCTACAGAAATATTGGCGGGTAAACATGCTACTAGTTATCTCGTAGTTGGCAATCAACGTGTTAATTCCACAAGTACTGTGCACTTCAACCCGATAAGCACTTTGCCGTTAAATTCGTCATTGTGTATAAACATACATCGTAGATTAATGGTAATAAATTCTTTCGTTTAGCTCGGTTTTGATCTAATCATTTGCACGTCTCGAACGTTTTTGCGATTGCTTAAATAAATAAAAAGCAGCACGGAGTAATGTTTAATGAAATGAAGTTGTAACTTATATAATTATACAAACAATCCGTTCAAACATTGATTTCGTTTGCATCTACAATAGGAGACAAAAGTTTCGGACCAAAGGATCAAAGAAAATTAATTAATTAATTAATAAGAAATAGTACGATAAATAAAATTTGTATTCTGTGTCAATCAGTAAATAGTGTTCTACCATAATGACAATAAAAATGAATAGAAAAACAATATTTGCGAACCAAAAAATATTTGTTTTACATTGGTCTGTCATCTTAAACTTTTGACCTGTAACGATTTCTCCCGGCAAAATTATTTAAACGACAATAACACTGGAATAATAATGAATGATAATGAACATCTTTGGATTACATTTAAATATACTATGACTGATGTGCGCATATTCGGTGTGCAGATGAATGTTGCACGTCAAATAAAATTCAAAGTGTATATCACTCGATAAACTGTACTTTCCATCGTTACCAATATACATACATTTATACAGAAAATGTGAGTATCGACAAGACTAGACAAATTTTCTCACAAACCAGAATACTGCTAAAATAAATAAGTAAATAAAGCTGCCTACAATTAAAGACACGTATCTCTTCAACGTTACAAACACATAAAGAAGATAAATAAGAAAATGGAAATTAGATCAAGATTAAGGGCTGACCGAAGGCATTAATGTCGTTACTCTACTGATTGTCAAATACAATCGACCATCATAGCTAATCTCCGTCGTTAGTTACTTTTAATATCAACGTTCATTTGAACTCCCGTTTCAAACAGTAATACTGCTCGATTGAGCTACGCTAACTAAAAATCGGTTGGCGATCAACCAAGTGATCGACGCCGAGAAATCAGATTACTGATCGACCAAGTCCCGTCAACTGGTCTGCGCCCCGTCAGAAAATGGTTCGTTAACCCTAGATAACTAAACTTAAACTAGTGTTATTCTGTAACTAATCATTCGTAGACTATAAATTAAGAAAATGTATATTCTTAAATTTCCCTTATTTAGCTCAAATAAATTAGGGTAACTTCAGAGAGGTATTATAATATTTTAATTAAAGGACAGAAAAGTGGTAAAAAATTTTGCAATCTTGACAGATGTTAAACGATTTTAATTGATCAGGAATTCGTAAAACTGGCAGGGGTCGGTAGTCTATTAGACGAATGTTTAGTTATCTAGGGTCAAAGATATCATCGACAGTGTCCACCGATTTAACGTCGGCCCTCGACGAAGTATACATCTCGACAACAGTGAAGATTTGTATCGATTGAAGAATTCTATTCATTGAAAATCGTCGGACGAACAATTCGAGGTCAATTCAGCTAAGCATCGCGTGAAAGTTACTGTTCCCCTTCTTCAGCTCCCAAATTTATATCGAATCAAGTTCGAGTTGCCTCTCATTCTTGCATCCGAGGGAAGGAATCGCTACAAAATTATCTCTTTCGAAAGTGGGTCTCGATTTTCGAAAACATAGAAGATCCTGGTGTAACAAATTAACCGTTTGCGTACCACCAGCCGCTTTCGCGCTCTTCCGACTTCCTGTCGAGAAAACCAAGTGCATTCGACCGATACAGACAACTTATAGCGAACTTACAATTTGCTAAAATGCGCTCAATCTTTTAAACATATGCAAGTCGCATCGCTGCTATTATTAGTAATCCAAGTAATACACTTCGTATTTCGTTGTTACCTATTATAAATTAATAGTATATACATACCTATGTGCATAATTTTCGTTTGTAACTTATTATTTTATGTATTGCATATATATATATTAATTAAAAAAATATATATATATAAAGCAACACATCCTGACTGACTGACTGATTCATCATTGCAGAGCCTAGACTACTGAAGCTTAGAAACATGAAATTTGAGCAATGGGTTCCTTTTATGACGTAGGCACCCAATAAGGAAGGATTTTTTGATATTTCATCCCTAAGGGGATTAAATAGGGGTTGAAAGTTTGTTTGAAAATCCGCAGATTTTGAAGCAAGCACTGTAAAAATTAGCAGGTATTTAACAACTTTCTAGTTAAAATTAAAGTTAAGGGCTTGCAAAATTGGACATCTCTTGAAAATAGTTAAAATTCAAATCGAAGTACTTCCGCGCGGCCAAACCTGCGGGCAACAGCTAGTGTATAATATATACATATAGTAGTATTTCATAAAATAATAAGTTACAAATGAAAAATATGAAAAATTTGAAGAACGAGCGCGATCTCGTTTTTCGACCGTATTTTTTGAAAACCTTCTGGTACGCAAACGATTAAATTCTACAACAGTATCGTCTACGCGAATTCTCTTTTCGAGTATCTATTGAGAACGAGCCAGCGTTCCAACGAAAGTCCCCTTTAAAAGTGTGCACAACGAATTTTGTTCACCTGCAAAGCTTAACCAAGCCATCGACGCGAACGCACGATACATGGAGGATTTCCCAAGTTGAGATACAGAGAAAAACGGACGTTTACTGCGACGACGAGCGACAAGTGGACAGAAATGGACGGGGTTGGAAACGCATTGGCATCGTGTCCGACACAAAAACAACGTCGTCCGTACCGATTGCAGGAGATACTCGGACGTCTACCGTGTGTCAATGCGTTTTCGAAAAAATTCGGGGGAAAATTCAGGGGATACGCTCGCCGTTAGGTTAGGCTCTGGATTACAATTTCTTCAATGGAGAACTTACACCGTCCCGTTCACGGGACACAAAAACGAGGATCGTACTCGAAAAATTTGTAAAGAATCAACGTTTAAATGTTTCACCGTCCCTCTCTATAACTACTAAAAGCTTGTACGCTTTTCCGTCTCGAAGTACCACGAGACAACACCTTTTCTTATTTGGAATTTACTATAATTATGAGGAGATTAAATCGCAACTCTTTTTTCCTTCTGTTCGGACGAATATTTAACACTGGAACGACCAAACTTGGTCGAAACGAACGATTTGTTGTAGCTTCTCGTGAAAGCTTTGCAAGTTCACTGAGGAACCTGGGAAAATCACTATGATCTTCTGTAGAAAGTATAAATAAAGATCTGTTCCGAACACAGTTTACAATCTGACTTTGTTTGGTACGAATAAGTACACTTTGATAGTTCCAGTGTTAAACTCGTGAATACTTCCATCTTTTTGATCACGGTTAAGATTCAGCTGAATGTGAATCGTTAATTACTATATATGCCTTAATATCTAGAAAATAGCTCGAGGACAAGATGAGGATAATTATTTATAGTGGTAATTAATTGAAGTAGCTTGATACTTTTAGATTCACTTTGTGGATGCGTGGCTCACGGATGGTGGCAGATTGATCAAGGTTGAACTGCTTAGCCTGGATGTTCTTGGCTCGATCTCCAGGGACATGGGATACAGATCCTTCTCGTTCAACAGCAACGACGGGTCCAGCAGGTAATTCGTTACCTTTGCTATTAATTCAATTTTGTACGGTGTCTGCTGGAAGTGCCGTATCTCGCGAATCACATGGGCAATCTGAAAATAAATGGTGAAAACAATCGAAAATTTATGTAGTATCGTAGTTTTAAGGACCAGAAAAGTGAAAGTGTGAGTCGATTAGACGAAAGCCAGGCCCATTGGAAAAACCATTGGCGTGAAGAGGGAAAAAGTTTATAAGGATTTCCTCGAAAGAGAAAAGAGAGCAGTGTTGAATAGAAAACTGAGTTATAGAGTCGTAAAAAAAGCTGAAGATTTAACATAGAGTCGCGTGGCAGAGTTGAATTAGAATTTACTGTACATTTTACATGTTTGCCATTATTCATATTAATAATAATAAATAATCTTAAGAACTTTTTTTCTACATTTGTAGTTATAGAAAATTATAGTTATAGAAAATTTATAATACCACTGTCAAACTTATTTATTTCTAATTCAATGTTTATGATATTAATTGAACTTTTCTTTCACTTGTACAGGTATCTAGACGAATATTTATATTTGCAATTTATGCCACCTTTTTTACATTAATTTTACAGACTATATGTATGCGTAAGAAAACAAAATTTAGTAAATTAGTGTATATTTATATTTTTTACAATGTTATGCAATTTTTATACGTTGCATTGCTTATCCATTATATCAATGCTCAGCTTCTTCATAATTTAATAATTTCATAGTGTGACAATTGATGTGAAGCACTTACCATTCGCATTTTCGAAAAATTTAAAAGGCCGTCTTCGGTCATTGTTGGCGTACCCTCCTCTATGAAAGAAAGATCGGTCAGGTATAATCCTAAATAAGGAATACAGGGTGGATCACATCGATGTAAGGCGTCCCTTAGGTTTCTAAATCGTCCATCCGAAGACACGATATTCTGAAGCCTTTCGATCGTCTGTTTTGTCTATAAACAAACAAAAACTGTTATCGTCCTCAATTATAATAAAAAAGTATGTAAAAAAGTATTTTATAAAAAATACGGAGTTTTTTTTAGAAATTATTGCAAGTAGAGAGAATCAACGCATGTTATTGTGTGAGTTTTAAAAATTAATGAAGCTTTCTTCTCTTTTTCTTTTATTTTTGACACACATTTAACAGTGTATTTTTATATAATTACACTTTCTGTTATTTTTCTAAATTATTTACCGTTTTAGAAACCTTTTCCCAGGTCTTTTTCAACCTGAAAACACTGCTGTTTGTGAAGGCTGCGCATATTTGCAACACACCGTTGTAATTGTGCAAAACTCTACTGATATCCGCCACCGCTGTCCATTTCTCAATGGCTGCCACTCTTGCTGACATATTGGAACGCCGAATAATCTCGGAAACGACCAACTGAGAAACTTCGTTGAATCTCTTTGTCATTAAGAGTATGTGCGGAGCACGCGTGGCCTTGTCAGTTTTCATCCACGCTTGGCCGAGGAATTCTCTGAACACAAATATATTAATAAAATCATTTAATTTTGCGAAAGATACGCTTTAAATTCTAGATCTCGTTCAATAGAAATAGATACAATTTTCTATTTATATTATATTCTTTGCTGTAACGTATATTTTCATGTTTCGCTTTATATATTGTGTTTTGTTACAAAATTTTCTTTTACTCACTCGCTAGAAATAGACACGAAAATCTTGTGATCCAAGTATGTCATTTGTTCGGCGATTTCGAGCGCAGACAAAGTCTCGATACTCTCCTTAGATTGCGTCTGAAATAACAACCTTTGAATTAATTAAATGAACCGATTAATGACACAGGATAAACATATTAACATGTAGTACCCGCAGGAATGTAAATATATCTAAATATTAATTGCAAAACCGATATTCATGAACACAAACAAAATATCTTAAATTTATAATTGACTACATTAAAATAATAAACTTTAATCTGATTTTTAAGTAATTAAAAATTAAATTTTAAATAATTTTTAATTTGTAATTTTTAAAAATTACAAATTTATCTTCACAAAAGAAGAATTCAGTAACAATATTAATTTATAATTTTTAATCTATGAATTATTTATAATTTATAATTTATTAACTGTGTACCGATTCCAATATTTATGATCAATCACCGATAATTTGCATATACGTACAACGGGAGGAGCCAACAGTTTCTTGAGATCCACCTTGTTGCTCTCTGGCTCTTCTTTCGTGATCAGCCTAAGCAATTGACTGGCTGCTTTATGCTCAGCTGGTAGGAGATTAGGGCAGTAAATGATATCCTCAAGAAACTCGATTGTCAGGTTCTTCAATTTCTGGTCGGACTCAAAATCTTGAGCGTGTTTCGAGACCCAGTGCCTCAAAACGTTCAGCACCCGCATCGTGGCTGCGGTCGACATAACCGACTCCTTTCGCCTGTTTTTATCCCGACAGGAACCACTGCGATTCCCGTCGATGCACTTGTCCGGGGGATTGCTGGACGCAGATGTTGCGATTGCAAATGCGGTTGCAGCCGTTGAGGTACTACTCCTAATCATTTGAAACGTTAGATCAATCCCTTCTTCTAAATATTATATTATCCGTGCCCAAGTGTATGAACGATATTTATTTTTTTTCAAATGCAATTGCAGCCGTTGAGGTACTATACTCCTAATCGTTTGAAACGTTAGATCAATCCCTTCTTCTAAATATTATCTGTGCCCAAGTGTATGAACGATATTTATTTTTTACAAATGCAATTGCAGCCGTTGAGGTACTACACTCCTAATCGTTTGAAACGTTAGATCAATCCCTTCTTCTAAATATTATCTGTGCCCAAGAGTATGAACGATATTTATATTTTTCAAATGCAATTGCAGCCGTTGTGAGGTACTACTAATTATTTGAAACGTTGGATCAATCCCTTCGTCTTCTAAGCTATATTCATTTCTTATTCATATTATATATTCATAGATATTCATTTTTTTTTTCAACTGTTATATTTGTCTCTTTGACAGTTACATAAAATTTAATTTTCATTTTGATCAACTGATGAAGCGTAGTTATTGATAATACCGATCCATCTGACGTATGATTGGACATTTTAAGATTACTTATCGAACCACGCTCTTTTGTAACAAAAAACACGTGTGTTCGTAATAATTAAGTTTTTCATTAGACAATTTTCTCGAGTTAGATTGTTAATTCTTACTAATATTTTTATTCCTAATCTGCTTTAACGCGATACGTGATACGACAGTATTAAAATACGAAGCCGATGATCGCATTACTAAATCCAATATCGATGGAATTATTTTTCATAACATTTGGCAGGTTTCATATGGTATTTAAATAATTCAGTTTGACATTAAATTTCTAACTTAACGCGTATTTCATATCTCCTATTCTTTTTCTTATTTTACAACAACTAATGCATTAAACAGTAGTGAACAGTAAGTGAACCGAGAAAAGGAAGCATTCCTTTCTTTCTTCATCTACAAACTACTCAGCACATAATGAAAGAAAGTAAATTCTACACTATTTCTTTCTACTAATCATTCGAAATACGCTGAAATTCATAATTTCTTGAAGTGAGTTTTGTAAATTACATTTTCGGAACCTTAAAAAAAATACATTAAAATCCTTTTGATTCTACGTTAATAAATTATGCTGCATATCACTTTGATATTATCCTTTAAAACTTTATATACGTATTAAATTGAAATAACATCGTTAAATAAATTAATTATCTGTAATTAAATTCATTTAAAAGTTTGCGTACTCGCAATTCATTCCTGTAAACAATCTTAGGTGATGTACTGGCACATAGGATCAGCCTATTGCGAATGATTCTTCTAATCTAAAGTCTAAATGTGCACTAGTGTGCGTCTTGCTGACTAATTAACTAACAAATACCGACAATGCAACAGCAGTATTCAGTCGTTGAATATGAATCGCGAGCGTCGAGTGATACAAGGCATCTAATAAGTTAAAACTATTTCTATTTCGTTTAGCTCGCCCATGATGCAGCGTGTTTCAAAAATTCGTGTAACGAAAAATATCGAAATGTCTTATTTTTATATAAACACATTTCGCAAAAAATAGGCGTTTTCAATAATTTCACAAATCGAACGGATTCAGAGCAAAAAATATGAAATGGTAAAGGGATTTGAAAAAATTCGAATAGTTCAAATATAAAATTGTATATTAAATAGATCTATGGTAAATTGAATTCAGGCATCCATGCACTCGTCATTCAAATATCATTGTAATCAATATGTGCATAGAGTTAAAAAAATTCGTATCGAAATAGTTTTATTAATAATTAAAGTTTTTCTGGACACTTTGTACAAAAATCGTGTGAAACGAAGGTAAAATTTTTGATTCCTCGAAAACGAAACTTTATAAACACCTTGTACTTTTTTTTTTCACGCGAAATGATCCAAACGATTGCATTGACAAAGTTTTGCTGAAACTACTTCGTGTGACTAAGAAGCATTATAATTACGTTTCTTCAACTATTATTTGTCTGAGTTCTGATTAGAC
The DNA here is from genome assembly GCA_033822845.1 of Tetrapedia diversipes. NCBI lineage: Eukaryota > Metazoa > Arthropoda > Insecta > Hymenoptera > Apidae > Tetrapedia > Tetrapedia diversipes. Next base: position 225,043 of record JAOPTO010000774.1, read on the forward strand.
GATATATTTTATAATTATCACCAAAATCATTTATAACACGCGTTTCTATATTCTAAGCGACTTATAATATCAATTCGACAACATCCCACAAAAATTAATATTTACATTTCTTAAAAACGTATATTTCTTTTCCAAATTAAATTTAATTCCTTCCGATGAACTTAGATAACCGTTTAACAGCAAAGAGAAGGTTTCGAATAAACAGAATTGTTTAATTTGCAATGCGTGTTGCGTGAGTGCAAACAACGAACAAATAAGACGGCATACAGGTGAATTTGTGAAACAGAATTTGCCATGCGCGACATGTTTGGTGGAAAAAAATTGCGGTGTTGCAGAAGCAGACATGATGACACTTACCAAATAGGTTTAGCTCCAACGCTATAAATGACACAAAACGCTATATGAAATACAATTGTATTAAAACGACTAAAAAAAATATTATCCTGGATTAAGGAGTTAATTTCACGAATTATTTCAATTATGTTGTGTTCGAAACAACAAACAATTGCACACAAGGCAAGCGCTGTGTGTTTACATTTACCATCAAAAACGATATTATATGTCCCTCACAGAAGGGCATCTCATATAGTTTCTTATGTGACGCTATATAATTGATATTAAATTTATGCTAAAATGGTATCTCGGGTAAATAAAAGTTTCCTTCTGAACAGCAGAAATTTAGTGTTTATATTTATTCGAAGAAAAATAAAAAATCAATGGTCTGTTACAAAATTAAAACTGAAATTGCAATGTATAGCTCGCATTCTTAGAAACGCATTCTTAGGTGTGAGATAAAGAATACAGGAAGTAAAATCGAAGTGAAAGAGAAACGGACAAGACGGATATTGATCTGAAGGGAAATACGTGTATATGCTTTATAGTTTATAGTATGAACAAAGGATAAGACACACAAACTTTCCAATTGTTACGTAATACAGTAGAGTTCATGAACAAAACAGAAAATAATATTGTTTAAGTAACGATAGAAAGATACTAGAGTATGTCTGTCTACAAAATAAAAGGAAGATTCATTGTAAGGCGGAAGAAAACACGTAATAATATACCGAGACAAAGCACTCATGCGTAAGAAAGTGAAAAATACCTTTATTACAATCAACATTCAATAACTGTACCCGTCAAACGAAATAGAGATAATTTTTCTTCTGGTATTCTTTTCCTTTTTTTTTTTTTTTTTTTTTTTTTTTTTTTTTTTTAATACAGACGCCTGTACAAATCAATCTCTTAATTATTATTCGGGGCGCGCGCTCCACGGAGAAATGCTTTATCGATAATATTATTTTTGTTCAGTCCATAGTTTTCAATTTTACTGCCCTCTCCAACGTGTTCGATGCTACTGTTTTCATCGAACGAACACAGCAGACGACGATAAATTCTGAACAAACTGTAATATCTTGCCGTTTCATTTAAATATCGTAAATATAATCGTTGGAAACTAAAAATCTCAGATCGATCGAACATGCGCACTTTCTTTTCATAGGTGTGTACAATATAGCGTATGGATGTAAACACTTAAACACGTCAGGAATACTCGAACGAACCTTCGTATACTCTGCCGGAAGCTGGTTATCACTACTCCAGCTTTGCTGGACGCCTGGTCGTGCTGGAAATTGCTTTGCTGAGAAGACATTTCGGTTTCTTGAATCGATCGTCTGTTCGCCCAATAATTCTGAAAAATCAACGTAACACTTTTTAACAACATTTAATCCATCCGTGATGTTAGCCTCGAAGTTGCGTTCACGTTTCAAAAATTCCTCGGATTCCTTTTGGTTGTAGAATAAAAATTTCTCAATTTTATACGGTGTGTTTCATATTAAATATTTTAAGATTGAAGTCACGGTTATTTTCAGTATAACAACGTTTCTCAAAACGCAACTGAACGAAGACTTGAGTATTACACACTTTCATACTTGTAATCTCTCGAGTGTGGTTTCAGATGAAAAATGAAGTCCTTTCAATTGTTATGCTACTCCAATGTAAGATCAATTTTTTTGAATAATACTTTGACTGTCACGTTAGTCATATATGACAGGCCACGGTTTTTTTTTTATTACAATTGTAAGAGTTGAATAAAAATTGACAGTCAGTGCATTTTGAACGTTACCGCCAATTAGAGGATACTTTGAAATAAAAAATACCCCGTCGAACAATTATAAATTTTTATCAGAACATCGAAAATAAAACATTAATTTCTATGAAACATTGAATCTAGCGATGTACTCCTTTGGCGTCCTGAGCAAAACACGTGATTTCGACGTGACAGTCAAAGGGTTAAAGTGACAATTCGTACGAGTTGTGTTTCAAAGTGAACAGCGCATGCTGCTTCAATTGTTCATAAAATATCGTGCACGGTACATTAGATGTATTTGATTGAAAATAAATAAAATGAACCCTTTGCGGTCGATGTCACCGCAGCGGGGCATATGCAAATCGTCGTAGAAGTCAACGTCTCCGTGGTGGGGATATTCGCAAGTTTTGCGAAATATCATACTACAGAAAATTACAGAAATTGAAAATTTTGTATCTTTACGTACCATAAGTAGTATCAAATTAATGTCAACAAACTCTATATGTTTTAATATCCTTAATATTGATTTGAAATTTTGAAACGGTAAATTTTGCTCTGATCTACTTGATAACTCTTAACAGCGAAATCTGCCGACCACAAAGGGTTAATATTAAACGTGTTATTAATTAATACATAGTATTAAATAAATAAAGCGGTTAACATTAAACGTGGGCATGAAAGAAACCATTTCACGACGTACTCCAGTTATCGTAGAGATCGAGCTACTCCTCGCGGTAGCTGCAGGAGCAGATGCAATGGATGCTCTATGTTCGTTATGGTGTTGTGGTTGCCTCTGTTGAATTTGTAGAGGAGATTGGGGCTGTGCAGGTGGACTACTAGTCTCAGTTTGTTTCTCCTGCTTGCTCGTTTCCTGATGCGTCGCCTCTATGGTCTTCTCCTTCGGCGTTGTGGGAGTTTTCGTAGGTGTTTCCTCTTTTGTCAGCTTTGGTGTTTCAGGTTCCGAATCGTCGTAAGTAAACTGCTCACCTGCAAACATTGTTATCCACTTGTGATGACAATATTCGAATATAGAATGCACGTGTTGAATGGTTCGAACATATTCTCATTTCTAAAAGCGTACATAAAATTAACCCTTTGCGGTCGCATTTTGTTTATACTTGGGTGCCTTGGGTAGAGGTTAGTTTAGTTAAAAAAGTTAATCGAAAGAGAAGAAAAAACTGCGTAAACATAAAACCTGTATTCAGTAAAGAATAAATTTATTATTATTGATATCCAAAAGTAAGTTTAATTTTACAGACATCGTTAATCATACCATCAGAATGACTTTGCTCTGGTGGCTGAGAGCAGACTCTCAGGGTTTAATTAAGGGTTATTAAATTAAGGTATAATTAAGGGTTAAGATTGTACGCGATTCTTTAATAATAAAAAGAAAAAGAAAATTGTAGTCAAAGGAAGAGCTGTAGAAATTTAAAGGATTACGGAGTTTTGAATTAACCATTTGCAGCAAATAATTTTATTAGAGTGGCATAGAGGTCATCATTGTTTTTCAATATTATTAGAAAATATACGAAACAGATTTTTGATTCTTTTTATTCGCTTTGCGTTTTAATTTTATGGGAGATTTACCGTCTCTTGAAGGTTCTGAGGCTACAGGTGTATCAGTTTCTTCAGAGACGCCACGAGAGTAAGTACCTCCGTCCTGGGGACTTCTATCTGATCCAGAACCCGATCCAGAGCCCGTAGATCCGACTAGTGTGACGGAACTGAGATTGCTCGGTGAGGAAGGTGCACTTATTACCGTGTTATCTGAAATCAGGTATATTACTCTTTAAGATTGGTCACAAAAGATATTCATTATAATCGAACGTATTAAGAAATCAACTGAATTTAAATTAAAGATTAAGATTAAACTTTCACGTCGGTACAATTTACCTTCAACCTTTTCTTAGAATAAATTACCATTAATTCATTATATTTAAACAGTTAACAACAGAAATAGAACAAGTACAAAAATATGGCTTCTCTTTTTGATAATTATGTAACATAGGAACAGTGAATTTATAATACAACTGCATTAGAGGAGACCATAATAAAATAACATGAATATGTCTATATACTAATATTTTAATTCATTTTCTTTTTGGATTTTTAGTTATTCTATGATTTCTATGACTCCTTAAAGCGATCGATTTTAAAAGAACACGAAGCAACGACAAGGGATGACACACTTTCACCGAAACGTTGTCTTACCCGTGAGAGTTTCGGCACTCGACGAGACAGCAATGACTTTCGGTATAGTTAAATGACAGCCATCGTCTTCTTCTTTCTTTTCTTTGTCCACGCGAACGCTGATCTTTCGTGGCGTTGCCGGTGATTGTGAACCAACGGACGCAGTGGATGATTGTATAGTTGGGCTTCGTTTTATAATCGGAGGTGCTTCAGAAATCAAACTCAGTTGTTGTTCTTCGTCCACTAAAATTAGTAATTCATTGACAGTTACAATTATTCTTTTGGCTGCTCGAATTGATAGAAGTCATAGAATAACTTTCGTGAGCTTTCGTAACTTCTTTAGAACTTGTCGATTAATTTATCGTTTGAGACGATTACTTGGAAACATATTTGAATCGGGATTTTGTTTCTTACAAATTTGATCACACGATAAATGTAACTTGTTCGTTAAAAAACAGAATCGAAGGGAAAAGAGAATGTATAATAATTTTTTGCAATGAAATCATGCTATTGTGACATGCGAAACAACATGTTACAAGAAAATATGCAATATACTTAAATAAATGTTATTATCCAATGGAGCTACTTACAAAAAAATACTTGAACAGTTGTAGTAATAAACTGAATAATTTTATGTAAATTTAAGCAGTTTAGTTTACAATAGTTTATCATTGTAACGCTATTCATAAATTTGTGTAGGATTTAAATGTTCTGTAAGGTTACTTTGTTTTATTTTGCTTTTGATCTTTTAGCTTTGAAAAGGTTTGTTACGCAAAATTAATTGTAACTTCCAATTATTCGTTATTTCTATGTGTCTAACGAAACCTATTACTACAGTTTCTACTGTAATAATATGTGATTTACCCTTCTTGTATCCACTAGTTCGCCAATATCCCTTTGAATTGAGTGTATATCCACTGGAATCGCAGGAAGTGTGACTTTTCACTTCCCGACAGTCACTTATTTCAGATCCGTATCCTGTACACCAGAAAAGCAACAATATGTAAATTAATAACTTTTAAACTGAAGGAATAAATCAACATCTCCCAACAGAAGGGAACACATTACAAGCAGTTGTAACAATTCTAAAACATTAATAACAGTACTCCATTCTAGGAATCTCATTTCTTAATTTAACCTTGAGATTAAAATTATAAACGTGACAGAATTGGCGTAAAACTTGAATGAAAGCTATACCGGAAACTGAACTGGCTCCACTAGTCCTTCGTGGTGAAATGCTGCTTCTTCTTCTGTCGTCCACGTGCAGTTGCAAGTCTGTTGTAGTTCCAGTCAACACGTCCAAAGAACTGGAAATGCAATTACATTTCGTCAAGAAAAAGTATGAAAAGTGCATAACATCTGTATTATACACATGTATTACAACTTTTCATACCAACTCAGCTAGATTTTATTACCCTTGTGTTAAAAAAATAAAATATCTAAATATTTGATATTTCAAAAATCTTCATTCCTGCTGTCTCCAACAGAAAATCTTGATGATTTCAATGATCAATCTTTTACGTGAATTGAATTCCGTATAGAAATAATAGCAACCAGCTACGCCGAAATTACATGTTTATATTATACAAAATGATGACGATGATAATAATAATAATAATATTAAAATAATATTTTATCTTTTCCTTTTAATATATTTGTAGCTTAAAATGCAAGTAAATTAGTCAGTTCTATTTTCATGGTAATATTTTGAATGGTCCCAATTTATATAAAAATGTCACTACATTTTCGGATCCGGAACATTATGTGACGTCACACGAGAAACTGTAGCCGGTCGTATATAACCGAATTATTTTTTATTTGAAAAATGGTCCCCAGGCCACACTATTCTTTTTTACTAAATTGTCTTGAAAACGATTGCATTAGTACTGTAATGCGATAGAATTACGTTATTTTGTTATTTTACCCCTTCTTTAGCTCCACGTTCTAGTGACATACGTGGTTATTGATATTATATATCTCTTTATCTGTGTGTATCAGTTTTGACACACATGGCAGTCAACGTGTTAAGTTAATTAATGAATGAACGTACACGAGGGAGCCAGTGGGCATCTCAGAGTCAGGCGGTTCAGCTTCGTAGAACACTTTCTTCAATGCTTCCAGCACCGTGACACCATCGGTGAACACTCGATACGTTAACAGAAACGTGTTGAGGAAGTCTATGCTGAGGAATCTCAAGTCTGTCAAACGTTGAAGTAAACGTTCAGGTGTCGCCGACCGAATTTGCGGGACCTTGCACGAGTTCAAGGTCCTGCTGAACCTGATGTCCACGTCGTCCTTGAACAGTTTAGGATCGTTTCTAATGGACTGGGGCATCGTGACGGAACTGGTGTCCGACAACGAGCGTCCGATTAGATCGTTGAAGTGAACGTTGTCCATGCACTGGCTGATATCGCTGATCCAAGCAGCTTTTTCCTACGTATCGAATGCAATTTTCATTTATTTCTGCTTCTTTATAAATACAAACTGCTGTGTACTATTAGTTAAACCGTGAACAATAGTGTAAATTTGTTCTTTTTTTCACAAGCATACGCGCGGAAGTTGAATCGATTATGAATAAAAAAAGTTACTTAATCTCTATAGATATTATATAATTATTTACTGTAGATATTTTGCACCTACGTTCTTATATATGATATGACCTAAGTCAAAGTATCCTACTCAGCTTAAATTTTGCTTAAAAAACAGTGAATTAAAATTAAATCAAACAAATGAATTAAACTGTTTTTAGCCTTCTACAAAACCCTTAGAGCTGTTTAACTTTGTCTATAAAATATTAAAATATTAAAATCTTGCATTTTCTTTTCATTTCCTAAGATACATTGAAATATTCTGCATGTTTTATTTTATTCTATAGACAAAATTGATTACAGTTAATAAGAATATTTCAACGTATCTTAAGAAATGAAAAGAAAATGTGAGATTTTTACATTTTAATATTTTAACATGGATAAGTAACGCATATTGTATAAATTCTATTTGAGTTCGATCATTCGTTTACATTTTTCTGAAATGCACAAATATTTGCAAATCAGTTATAATTATTATGATTAGAATACCTGAATAGTAGGAGCTACAAGGTGCACCGTCAATTGAGGCCCACCAGACTTCAAGTCGAGTATTATCTTAAAATCACGGTTTTGTAGCTGGCTGCTGGCACTTCCGCTACCACTTCCGCTGCTCTCGCTGATACCGCTGGACATCGAACATACTGACAGTTCTAAAATCAGTTCACAGTCACGGCAATACTACATTAATTATATATAAAGTATTTAACACACTTTTGCACAAGACAGATCAGCCAGTGTGTGGAATGTTGACGCAGCCCCAAAGCCAAAGAAGCTTGAAGTGTAGCAAATAAATGCGAAGAAATTAGAATTGCAGAAAGAAAAGAGAGAGAGAAAGAGACAGTATCCTAAATTTAAAGCAGCCGGTTCGTGTGTCTAGTGTAATTTGAAATGCGAAAGTACAACAAAAAGCATAAAATAGAAATCATTCTCTGTCTTAGTTTGCAATCTTGCGAATTGTTACCCTCATAATATCTAATGTAACATTATAGAAAAGGAAGAGTTCAGAAAAAGTATTATTTCGACGATATTTTCTAGAGTATCGTGATATGAATTAAAAATGCACTCCTTCTCATTAAAATACTTATTTATGTAGCGTGATAGATTTCTGAACGAACTTTTAACTTTTAAAAGTTGATAAGTTAACTTATCCGCCTGAGAATACCACAGCTTGATAGAAACTTACGTTTAATCGTAATTAAGAATAAGCGTCGTTAGTTACAGCAGCATCGAGTCGCTAGATAAAGCGGAAGAAAGCATTAATTAGGGAATAGTAATATTGTAATACCATCGTCATCCGCGGTATTCTGGTCGTTAGGGTCCTCCACTAACACCGCATCAGAAAGTGGTATTTTCCCGATCTGCGGAACGAGATTCAAACGGCCATCGTCGTCCGATTGGCGGGTAGTTAGTAGCAAGTGATTGGAAAAAAGAAAGCACTGTCTGACTGCTTCCTTGTCGCCACCTCCTTTGCCACCGAACGTCGCGCTCAATCTACTTCGTGCTCCTTTCGGCTTATCTATGATTTGGACGAGTGTACCTGGAAATGATCACGTTTCATTAATGCACACGTATGAAAAAAAAAATTTATAATATTCAAACAGCGAACGATATTAAAATAATTAAAAGACAGAATTAGTAAAAGAGCTTTAAAATATTGTAATTTACGTATTTTACATCCTCAATTTTCCGAATACAATAGACTTATTAATTTTTAAAAAGCAAGAATATATAAGGTGCTTTTGTTTGTTTACGATTGGTCACATTTTTGTAAACAAAAAACATGTTTCTTTTAAGTGAAAATTTCATATATCTGATAAAAATTACGAAACTGTAAACTGAAAGAACTAAGTTTTATAAGTAGCTATTGTCAATGTTTTCATATGAATTTTGAATGATACATTTTACTAAAAATGTATTGCAAATTACAGTACTGTGTATTTTAATAAGATTCAAATGGTTAATTATATTTGATTAACGTTATTATCTATCCGCTCAAAAAATTAAAATAACACCCAAGTTTCATCGTTCGAAAGATAATCAACAGTTTTCATACCTGTTTATATCTCAATCAGTACAAAATATACACGTTCCTTCAGATGTTTACATACACACGATATGCAACAATACGGAAAACGAAACGATGTACCCACTAATTTTAATATATCTCGTTACTTTTGATCCCTAACAACACCAGTTTTGTACACTTTTCTTGGTCCCTGTTTCCTTGACAATGTTTCCGGCAAATACAAAATCACTTCTTAATAAAATCTACGCGTTCGCGTACGCCGAATTCTACGCCGATCAATTCTACACTACGAAATGGAGTTCGTACGCGAACGTGTTCATTCGCTCCACGTCTGGTTAACCCCATGGCACGGGCTTCAACGACTTCGGTGTAAGATTAATGAATTCACAAAACTCAGCTGTCCTATTTTTCAAACTTAACAAAACGTAGAAAACTAACGGGTTCGACGAGAATGTCAAGGGAAAGTTTTACGCGGGCGGGGCTTTTTCCTCTACGCTATAAAGGTGAAAGGACGTTTGCGTGGTAGCCATGTGATACGATATCAAACACGAGGAATCAGGGCTGTATCAACCACCGAATCACAATCTTTATTCTGTGAACAAAAATTCTTTTCTAGAGACCCAGTAAAATTTATCTAACTGGTATTCAAAATTCCCAATCTACTGTTTGAAAGCTGTTCGATCATCTTTTGAAAATCATCACTTATCTAGGTATACTGTAATTTATGCAGTTCTCTATTCGATTTAGAAGTAGTTCATGCGAATGGTAAGAGGTCATATGTTTCATTTGAAATGTTATTCGCGTTGATACTCGAGTAGACACATCATTTGCAAGAGGTTTAAAGGAAAGATTGATAGTGGATCCTGTACAAAGATTATTTTGTAACTTTAAGCATTCCTAAGACAGCCCTGCTAATGGTTGTTGCGCATGATCCAACGGATTCGGCGTAGATTACGTGCACACTAATATACAACCCCATCGATTCCGGGGCTCGTAGAGGGCGCGCTTGCGCTTCTGGCCGCGAATTTTCCCTTTTCACGGGCTTCCTTTGTAAAACCTTCAACGCCAGTTCCACGTGCAACCGGTTCACGAGAAGCTTTACCGACTGCAGCGAACAATTTCCCATCGATTTTCTGGGTTCAAGGTAAAGGGGAAGCGGGACAATGGAGATATCGGTGGGGTTTCGGTGTTGATATCGTTGGAGGAGGGAAAAGTAACTTCCTGCTCGGGAAAAGGAAGTTAACAGCGATTGAAATAACGAAGAAACCATTGTTGGCTGCAATTCAGTAATAAATTCTCGCTTGCAATTTTCTATATTATTGAATTTTGAAAACTGATTGTAATGCGAATAAAACGCTGTCGAATGTGTTATTGATGGTGTGAAACGGGTCTTGAACAAAATTTTATTAAATTTGGAAAATTACAAATGCAATTGCATTTAGACGTGTACGTTTAATAAATTATTTTCGTTCTTATCCTTATTCGCTCAGGTTTTACTCTCAAATGCAGCATTACTATTATTAGAAAGGGAGAAAGATCATTTAATTTCGGTGCTCTAACTGATAAGGTGTCCATAAATGTAGAAACTGCAAACACGAGCAAGCATTTTTTTCATTCATACTATCCGACATAATATCAAAGTGCATTTCATCAAAATAATAAAAAAAAATTCACTGACAGCGTGCATATTCTGCATAAAAAAGGATTATATGTTATTTGTCTGTAAAGTTAATGGTACTCGTATGGGAAAATTAGAAAAGATTCTGCATGGTGTACAAATGTAGTATACCATTAAATAAGTTTAAGCCGTTAACATTTCTTAATTCAATTTAAACGAAATTTTTCAAGTCAATTCCTTTATTTAAATTACTTAGTTATATTGATCCGCCCTTGATCATTTCAAAGTTTTCAGTCTTGTAAACGCATAAACAGCTGCAGCGTTAAATAAGTAATCATAAGCACAGGATCGTGAATGATGAGAATGATTTTTATAAAGTTTACCACCATCCGTTACACCTATACACAGCAACTTAATCTATGTTTCCAAGTAACTGCTGACTTTGCTCGTTTACCTAAGTTTCCTTCACCCTTTTTACGACTATTTACCATCATCCTCAGAACGTTGACTGTGTACACACTTCGTTAATCTGTATTCACACTCGTTCTGTGCAAATAGTAGTAAGAAGCGAAGTATGTACACCTACTAACACTGATAAATATTTTACCCCACCCATTTAATTGTAAGACATATTCATCGTGATAATACGATACACTGATAGAAATCAAAGATTGTATTAAAAGATACTACTGCGAAAAGGAAGAGTTATGTTTTCTAATAATTCGAGACTCTGAATGAAACAGAAAAATGAATAATAGTGTGGATTAAGGGAAAGAAAGAAGATTTGCTCACCCTGTCTGACGAATACTTGATTCACGTCAAGTAAAATGTCACAGCCCTCCACGATCATTCGTTCGACGGCTAAATTCTTTCGTAAATTCTCTGTCTCGCTAACCTGAAACAATATAAATGTATAATAATCAGGAATAATTCGTTGACAAATAGAACACGCTATCGACGCAATTATTAAACGAAAATATGCTTTTAAATAATTGAATAAAAATTAAGGGAGATCACTGCGATTACCTCGTCGTGCATTTGCCTCGACAAATCTTCCAATTGTTGCCTGGCATTTTGCAAACTTTTCCTTTCGACGTGGTCATAAGGAGTGTGGGCCAATAGTTCGTGTAAAGTAATGATGTACCTTGGAACCTGGAAAAGAAGAATGCAAAAAAATTACTTTTAACGATTATTTAGTATCAAATCGTAAAAATCCTGTTTTAACGATTAGTTCCACTTAATTCGGCAATAAAAATATAAACTGCTAATCGGAATAATTTTTAATTAATTACTATATTCGTTAGCAATGTATGTTTAATGAGATCATTTTCAGTTTGTTCGTTAATTTAATTTAATTAGATTATTACACACAAATTGCATTATTGCAGGAAGTAATGTTAATTTTAAACAGAGAATTAGTGCTGTGTACGGCGACAAGAATACTTAGAGTATTGATTACTAGATAATGTGTCAGTTAATTATAAAAATATTGAAATAAAGAAACTTTACCCTTTATTAACTCCTTTAAATCAATTTTCCTGTTCAATGTTTCGAGTAATGAATCTGATCTGTTGCAGCATACAAGAGTATGCCAAAGCAATTTCTACACGTAAATTGATTTGCAAAGTAATGAAACAATTCAGCTATTAATAATAAACGTTATCCTTTGATATTTTTTATGCCACTGGTAGGCAACAGCAAACTCTTTCATACAGAAACAATTTTCGATAACAGGTATCTACGAATATGTTTAATTGTAGCCATTATATAAAACTCTCTTCTACTAAATTAGATCAAAATAAATGCAAGAATATAAAAACGTGAATCGAACTAAATATAAAGATTAAAAATTAAAACAAGATGAAGTGTCACAAAATAAAACACATGTTTTAAGAAAATTAATAATTAATCCTAATTTTCTGTTGAATCAAATTTTCTCGTCGGTATATTTTCACCCATAACTCATATTTCACTGACCCAGGGAACACCCAGATTTATGGTCGGTGATTGTAGAAGCTCAACTAAGCTGTTTGCAACCCTATTACTCTCTCTTACGGTTAAATTGATCAACAGCTATGAAGAATGTGACCTAAATACCGGTCAATCAAATGTAAACTAATAAACACGCAAAATATTTATGAATATCGGAATTTATGTTAACAAAAACAGAATTTTATTATCGAAAGCTCAGTCAACCTCTGTTGGTAAATTGCCGGTTAATCTTCGAATTTAATCTTTGCCAATCAATAATTAACCCTGTTCGCCCTGTTATTCCCGGTATAATTTTATCAGTCTGATAAACCGTATAAAATTTAATATAAATTAACTACTGCATCATATTGCATTCTGTTCGTAGATATCAACGTAACAATAAATAATAACAATAAACTTATAATACAATTTAATAATAACAATAATCGCGATAATAAACTCATTATTGCCCTTGTTTCTCGCGAAAAAAAATATATTTAATATTTTATGCAACTGAAATGACGTTAACAGGTGTATTTTTGATAGCAAACAAATTTAGTGCTGCCTGAATAGGGTGTGCTTTCATATCAGACACAAGTGTGGAAGATGATAGTTGTTGAAAAGAACTAGATGTGAAACAACTTACCTGGTGCATGGGATATGTTAGAAATGTCTCTAGAGATCGCCCTCCGCAAGCAGTCTTGTTCTCCAATCTAGTGAGCAATGCAGCGAACGAAGGTGATGATTGTTTGCACTCAGTCAACACCTGAAGACTGTAGTGGTGATTCCTGACGTATTCTTGATAAATTGACAACATTGGTAGTAACATGTCGAACAAATCGCCTGGAATCGACAGAGCAGCAATTGCCATTAATCCGCGTTATTCGTTACAGTATCGTGTAACGATATAATAATAAATTCTATTACACTAAATTCCATCAAAAGAAAATTAACGTTAATTTTATTATTTTCTGTAAAAATTGTTTTACTACTGTGATACGAAAATTTTATTTTGAGTAAATATGAGACTTAAAACGAATTTATTTTTCAAGTTTGTGCCCATATCCTTGCGATATGATAGAATTATTAACAAACATACCTAAAACTAAAGTGGGCCAGCTCTCCATACGAGAAGTGAGACCTTTCAGAAAGATTTGATGAAGGAACAGCACAGTTTCACTATTCAAAAATATGCTATTCACATCCTCATGGCTACAAGGGGGTTTCTTTGAACTGGCAGCCATCTTGAAAGGCCTCAAGAAACAGCTCACTAGTATTTCCATCTGCTCGGTGTATTCTTCTTCAGCTTCAACCATTTGAAATACTAGGCTGGAATATTAACAAAATTCTTTTGCTCTTTTTCCTTTAAAAATCTACTTACACGTTGGTAAAAATGCAAAAAATAAATAAATAAATAAATAAATAACACTACTTGCACTGTAACGAATATTAAGTATTTATGCTTAGCAAAAAATCTGTTTTTCTTAAATATTGGAATCTAATATTTCAACTAAAGACAAGTTGTCAGTTTTCTGAAATAAAAATAAAACTTAAACGCTGTAAGTGTTTGAAGAGTTTCGAAATTTACGTGGTAAAACATTCCGCTATAATTATATACAAAATACTCTCTGCAGCATGCAACGAGATATTCCTGATAACATAGTTTACCATAAAACGCAATAACTAATGCTTCGAGTCGGAAATAAGTAATGGAGTACGGAATTCAAGCGTTGCAATTATGCAATGCATCAACTCTTTCCATTTATGGTAATTTAGTCCTCGCGAGAAGGATATCGATTTCGTTTCGGTTCTAATTAGTTGTCGTGATAATTAACGCATCTTCACGTCGAAGACACAGTGCAATTAGCAAGTCAGTTTCCCACTTCAACCTAATGAGTTTCCGCTTCGACGAGTCATTACTTCCAATATGTCTGAAAGGAAATGACGTGCAGCCCGTGAACCTCGGTTTCACGCGAAACTAACCTGTTATGACTACATACACGCCTAATTTCGCGAACGATTATGCACCTCGTCCCGGATTAGCTATAGCACTTTCGATGGCTGTTATATTACCTTGATATGTTACGTTAACCATTTGTTCGGTGCACGTCGATCGAAGTGTTTAAAGGAGAACGTGTATGAACTTGCAGGTAATTACGATAGTTATTAACTCAGATTGTGGGGCTTCGATTCGGTTTAACTTTGAATTCGTAGGACAGTTTAAAAATAATAGAAAACGAAATTAATTGTAGTTATTTAATATTCTACGAACGCTTTAACGAAGTCATTGTGATATTAGATAACACCTATTTTTATTTCAAATAACATCTAAATTTCAATCCTCTCAGATCTTGATGAATTCTTTAGGTACTGAATTAAATAAATATTAAGTGTAATTTTACAGTTCATCATATATCATTTTTGAGTTCGTGTATGTACTTAATCGTGTGCTATTAAAAGCTATGTACACGTATGATTTCGTTGAAAAACAGCCAGCTTATCTCGTAGCGACCACGCTTTGTAATTTTGAAGCTGACTCATTAATCAACGAATACATCAGCATATTAAATGCAAAACGCTAACAGGCAGGTAATATTCTACGTTATGTACGTTTACCAAGGCAAACTTTACATCTAACTACGTAATGGTGTTTCCACAGAAGGATTTCATCTGAAATAATGTATTATTGTGGTTATATCGGCAAGCACAATACGGCCAGTCTCACACCGTGCATTTCATTTCCTTTGTATCGGAACCTTATTCGGTGTATACATGTTTCAGAAATGTATAATCGAACGAGGACACAAAAAGCTCGAAACAAATACTGTGCAATTAATTTAGGAGCATGTTTGTATGTAATTTTGACGTCGTACAAAATTTTGTTCTATATCATAAATACTACGCCTTTATTGTGCCATTTGGTGAGGTCTATATTATCGATAAGAGAAAAGGATGGCAAAATTAATAAAGAATTATACGTGATTTAATAAAGGATTCATGAAAGAAACACAGACTCGGCAATAAACCCTTCTTTGGTAATCAAATGCCAGTTAAAACCTGAAAATGTTGACATTTCACAGAGAGACGTGTTGCGTTAACCGTGTTGCATTACAATTCATGGAGGTAAATTGTTACCAGTTTAATTGTTTCGATTTTCACAGGCGATTTATTCACGATTAAGCTAATTTTAACCTACAGATGGTTGAATTTCGATTCACACTAAACAACGTACGTTTTCACGTAAAAACTGATTAATTGCATTTAAATAATCTGTATCTTGTTCGTTTAAACTATATTTTGCACTGAAGCTATTTATGATAATCGAACGAAATAATTATATGAAAAGATATCATGGCGATTAAAGCGTAGACTCGTAAAGCGTAGATTAACCTCGCCGTACAATACTTTTAAAAATCCCTAACACGGTTGCACTCATTTCCACTACCACAAATGCAACACCGATCAGTGTTATTAACTGAATGCGAAATGTTGTTACCCGACTACAATCATTTTCAGTAACAAGATAGTTAAAATCGAACGTATAAACGCTAAACAGATCTTACCTGTTCCGTTTGCGCATACTCTCCGCATGAGGGCTTTTGATGTACTGTTCTACGATCTGTTTCCAACGCCTACGACACAACCAACCCCTGAAGAAGCTCTGTACTTTCTTGATTTTCTGCATCTCGATCGAGCCCTCCGTGATGTCGTGTAGCCCGAACGTGGAAGCATCCAAGCCCGGCTCTCCATGACCAAACGGGACTCCCGACATGTACAAGCTGCCAGTGCCTTGGGACATGGTCCTTTGAACCCCTGGTCTCGCCGTGTACGTCTGAGCTACGGGCCTTAGTTCCTTTTTCAGAGCGCACAACTGTAAAATCGCCGGAATACGTATACCAAGAATCAATATGGAAATTGGAACATGCCTGAGATCTTTCTTAAATAGCAAGGCGTTGCTGAGAATATTGAACGCAAGGAAAGTTGGGTACGCGTTAACGAATTTTAGACATTATAATGTAACATGTTAATGGAACAGTGCAAAAATTATTTTTATCTTCTAATTCGTGTATGGAGAAGTCTTGAAATCTTACAATTAGAAAGAAAAGAAGTTTAGAAGAATATATGACGGGGAGAGCATGCGAGTGTGAGGCAGGAAGAGCATGATTTTGAGAGAAGCAAAAACGTTGAAGTTGTTAAATTGAAAAGTTGCTTATACGTTAAACTATTAAACTAATTTAAATATATATATAGGAAAATTCTACTTTATTTTTATTTAGTAGAGTTCAGACGATAGGACTCAGGTGTGAATAGAATAAAGTGATGATTAGAATATAATAAATATATATTTGAAACAGTTTAATGATAACTACGACTTTACTCGTTTACTTCTGTCTCACGCTCGTATTTTCCCCTTCATATATTCTTTCAAACATCCACTTCCTTTCTTCTAAATTGTCAACCTTTCTCAATCGATGCATTCCATCATGACCAACCAAAATTCCTCATTCGCAACATTTTCTCAAGTGTTCATCTTTCGCGTCTTAGAAACACTCGAGTCCAAACATCCTACGTTCACATGACTCAACTCAACCACTCTTCACATTTTCCTGAACTCGCATTCATTCGATAGCATCCACTCGATCGTATTCCTACACATACCTAAGAACTTTGCTTTGTTACACACCTACACCTGAATCCTACCGTCTCTCTCTCTAATCAATAAAATTCTGTATTATTTTTATAAGTTTCGCTTAAGTATTAGTCGTGACGTTCTAACGCCCCATTTTATTGCCTTCGTCGCACGTTTAAGCGGTGTTTCTGTGCATCGACTGAAATAATTCCAGCTCACACCTAATCCCATTATGTCAAGATCGTACGAAGTCATTTTTTTCAGCTTACTTCCGCCCGAAGCTTCTTTATTTCCGACGCGAGCTCCTCGCATTGCTGTGTATACTGCCATTTAGCCGTCTTCTCGGTCTCGACAATCTGCAACAGGTGCAGGTGCTTCTGCTCGAGCTCCTCTTTTTGCAGCAGCAATTTGTTGAAACTGCAATCAATGACCAAGTTAGCGGCGGGCACAAGCGTCCACCTTGCTGTGTTCACGCGTTAATTGCGTTAAGAACAGATCGCCGCTCCAGTTGAGCGTGAAATTTTAATGCATCCCTAATTATAAAGCTTTAGCGAATTTAATCAGGATCGGACAAACGAAATACAATTTATCGCCAATGTTAAAACATTGAATCTCCTTTATAGGAAATTAATTTGTTTATTTTCCGTGTTTAAATATCAGTGTTCCTGCAATTGTGCGCCGTTACCATGGAAAAATATTGTACTTATATTTTTGTAGAGATAATGAACATTTCATGTACTGTACTCGCGTATACAGTAGCGGACAAAAGTTCAAGATCAAAGAAATTGAAGGTCTCAAATTAAAGGTCAAAGAAAATAAATAAATTAATTAATAAGAAATAACAATGTAAATAGAATTTGTATTCTATGCTAATCAGTAAATAGTGTTCCACCAGAATGACAATGAAAATTAATAGATAAACAATATTTGTGAACCATAAAATTATATTTTACATTGTCCTGTCCTTTTAAACTTTTGTCTGTTGCTATATATCTGTTTGTGCCTCGCAAACTTTTAATGAATTAATGTTTATGGTCTTCGAAGCTTCGTCCTTGCATATTTACCGATATTATTGATGCTTCATATTTCGAAGAACTACGAAAGAAGCATAGATAATTGTAAATTACAGTGAGTGGATTTATTTTTAACAGTATAATTGTTGTTCGTGGTGAAACAGATAATTTCTTTGAATTCCCGACTTTTCGCGAGAAGTACTTGTATTTGAAAATAATATTTCACATGCCAGTGTGTGCTCACCTACAAATAAATTCAGCTGTATGATCGATCAATTTTATAACGTGATCACGCAGAAAATTCGCGATTCGATGAGACCGACTATCAGGCGTTCGTATATGTCGCGGTATTTCGTGTCACGATACATACAGCGCGTCATTTATTCCGCCTGCCAAATCAAAAGCCATTATACGGTGCAATGAAAGCGGAAAAAGAATTCCCTCGTGTTTCACGATTCGCTTGCACACACGAGACTCCGACGGATATTCATAAATATTGCAAAAAATGTTGATTCGTAGAAATCATTAATTCTGGATCGATGGTAAACAAATAAAAGTGAATCTAAAATTCAAAACGTAAACGAACTTCGTTGAACCATTAATACGCGTTGGATCTCGAGTTAAAATTTTTCGACGTACAAATGCAAATAACTCCAATTTTCGTGCTTCCACACCAGCTGAGATTCGATCGATACCCGCGCTGGTCCTTTCACAGGACACCAAAGAGCAGACTCGGTAGCATCGTAAAAACATGCTGCTCCCGGAAGTAATAAGAATGCTATATGCATGCAACGAGCTGCAGTATGCAAGTGATCAGAGAAAATCATTAATTCGAAAGGATGTGTATATTATGAACCACTGAACGATAGAAATACATCTTTCTCTTTTAACCTGTACATTTTAATCATAAATCTAATATTCAGGAGTGTTGACATATTTTTAGAATATTTTAGAATATATTTTTAGAATATTTTAGAATACATTTTTAGAATATTTTAGAATATATTATCACTCTCCCGTATCTTAATTTTCTGGACTTCTTAAAATATATATATCGGAAATTTCAAGTTACAAAATTCAATATATTTGACTTAAATCCTCTCTTATTTTACTCTAGACTTTTTCAACTAGTCAGAAATATATTAATTTACAATATTCCCCGCAAACGAAGAATTCCTATGCATAATAAAATATATAATTTATACCCCTTCCTAATTAACAAATCGAAACTTCACATCATATACCTACTATGTTCTTTCCACTGTACATTATCACTAAAATCTCTAAAGCTCGTGAAATCGTTTAAATTTCCTATCCAAACTTTCATTATCCATACTCTCTGATAAACTTTTAATGCCATTTTCATTCTCAAATTTAAACGATTTCGATACAGTGAAATTTGTTGACTGTTCGTCTCAACGAGAGACGAGCAAACGGTGCAATACCGGCGACGCACGTAGAGAAGGCTGGGATGCTCGTTTGACACACCTGGAGGCATTGCGAGGACAATCACGTTCGTCGGACAGGCGAAACCATTAAGGCGGTAATGTGAGAAAAAAGAAGCTGGCGAGCCAACCACGATCTAGGAATTTATCCCTGGCCCCGCGAGCTGTGCAAATAATACCAGAAAATAATCTCGCCCGTTCATTTTTCAAAGTGTACGGAAAAGAGCGGAGTGTAAAAAGTTGCCGTTCCATTATTTATTTCCTCGCCTCTTCCATCGTTGGCCAGCCTTCATTCTTTCGAACGTCTTCAACTTTTATTTATTTTACTTTGAACGTTAACCGGTACCAAGACGGATCCCGTTGAAAGGAAAATCTACATTCTTAATGAAACCCAGTTCCCCGTGGGACCGTTCGCGGGACATCCAATTATAATTTCTCTATTTCAACGCGAAACGAAACGTTTTCACAGGAGAATAATCCTTTGGCGGATATGCTCTTTAGGATGATTTACAGTGGCGATAAAATTAGGTAGCGCGTCGTAAGATTCGATATTGCTTCCAATGGCCTTCCAAAGTTACGTATGTGGGATATTAAGAAAGTTTCATGGCGCGAAATAAGTCGATACTTGTTATTTCGCAGTTTGCAGCGGGTCATATATCTTGGCGAATTTCTTGCGATTTTCTCGAATACGACTGCAATGGAACCGTCGGCTCGATTAAATTGACTAATTAACGCTATTCCTACCGACACTTCACGGATACCTATTCCTAACGCGACATTCCCACGTAAGGCAGACTACAAATTTTTCTCAGAAACTAAACGATGAAAAAGGAAGTGAATATTGAAAAATGTATTATAAGTTTATTTGAGGAAAAGTCTAAAATTTAAAGGCGGTTCGATTATGTTGTTGTATATGTGAAATTCTAATCGAAATTTTAAAAACGGTCATTTGACCGATCGTGGTAGGGATAGTGTTAACCCCTTGACGTAAAATAATGTCTGGGAGACCATCACGTGTAAACTTCGACGTCTTCGAATCGACGAATAGTATATCATTAGATTATTATTAATTTATTATTTTAATATTACTTAATTATTGATCATTAATATTATATATCAACCTGATTAAATGTTATACAGCAATGCAAATTTCAGAATAAAATGTTCTGCTGCTAAGCTTGCACATAATTGTACAATCGAGTCAAATTAAACAGTATTTTTCGAACGCATTAAATTCCGTTTTATTTGTATGTCAAGGGGTTAAAATTCATGGCTCGGTTAGTGAAACATTATATATCAACCTGATTAAATGTTGCACAGCAATGCAAATTTCAAAATAAAATGTTCTGTTTCTAAGCTTGCACATAACTGTACAGTCGAGTCAAATTAAATACCGAATTCCGTTTTATTTGCATGTCAAGGGGTTAATGCATGGCTCGGTTAGTTATGTCACTCGTTCGTACGTTAATAATTAAAAATATGATAACAACGAAAGCTTTCGCTTTGTGCCAGACAGCATCCAATAATTAAATCTCGTTGTTCGTGTCGAATAACCGCGTAAGCTTCCTGGTGATCATGCTATGCGCGAATTTTACGATATTTCCTTGGCCCACTCTCGATACCCGTCGTTTTAATTACACTAATTTTCAGCTACAAGTTAGACACTTGGTAGTTACCTGGCTTCCCGGATGGCTTCGATCCAGGTTTTGCAGTCGGACTCCGTAGACGCTTTCAGCTCGTATTGCCGTTGGTTCTCCCTTCTATACGATATTGCGAAACAGTGCTGGAACAGATCGTAGCAATAACGTTCGATTAATTCAGTCAAGTTTTAGTCTCCAAAAAGACAGAGTATACGAATGAAAATAGAAGCATTCTCTTTGAGTGCAAACAGAGTTACTCAGAAAACTTATTAAATACTTTTTTCCATTAAAACGTTGATTTATACAAAATTAAATGTGTTAATGAAACTTTCGGGAGATGCAGAAACTGAGATAGTAGAACTTTTATTAGAAAAAGTATCAAATAGTTTTTTGTTGTGATTAATAAAAAAAAAACACGTTGCTTAACACTAGGTTTCCAGGATCCGTTGATTTGACGGGTTTCAGACTTCATGAACAAAATTTGCAAAAACAATTACTATTATTTCAAGCGATTTTTGTTGACCTTTTATTGATAGAGTAATACGAATATACTCTAATTTATTTCTCCCTTAGCTGTGCAATTTCAAATTCTCCATGATGTACACCTATTTCTTGGAACACATATATTAGGAATAGATATTTAAAAATTGTCCGTAAATCTAGTGTTAACTATTTCATCCATTTCGTCAATCGCTATATACCTATGTCAAAGTTTCATGTATTTTCTTTAATAAGAAAAATATATTTAGAAAATAGATTAACGATTTTTCTCGCTTCCTTATCAGTTTGCTGTGTATTATAGGTTGGCAGTAAATATTGGGTTTAAGGTTCGATAGGAAGATTGCGGTTCCGCTCTTCGATAATGTAATTCGTGTTCCCCTCTTGTGATAGGAAGTTTATACATATTAACGAGAAGAAAATTGCTTTTGGTTAGACGAACGTGAAAATTTTCAGCCCAAAAACTCGTTTGCTGCTGGTTATTTCTAAGGCATGCTTTGTACTACAATATTCAAACTGTTAAATGCATTCAATATTATAAAAATCGAATAGCTCCGTTAATAGACTACGGATTAAAGATTTTAATGATTTACAATTTAAAAAGGAATCATCGTTATACATTATATTGCTTTCTGCTTGATAATTGAATATAAAGTAATGTGTTTAAAAAATACGAGTTTCTTCTTGTTATTATTATTTCTTTAGCTAAGTAATTATGTGTTCCTTTATTATTAGACTATCTATTTCAATACTCGAAAAAATTTTTAATCCAATTCCTGTCTTTATTAGGAAAGAGATAATATTTTACCAATCCAACTTCACCTTTTTAAATATAAACACTGCATCAGTGATTAATATACTATTTCTCCCTCGAATAGAAATGCTACATTGATTAATGATTACACATAAGCTCTAAAAGTACTATCTCACATGAAAATACTGGCCGGTCTTAAAAACCATTTTTCATCGACGCGAAATAAAGAAAACAGCTGACGTGTCTTAGGATAGCACATTTTCAACGCACTACTCTCAACGAGAACCACTTCCATACACAAAAATATGCCAAACACGTGTGTTTTTCGTTTTAAACAATATTTTATCATTGTAAATAAAGAAAGTTTCTGTTACTTTCGCAATAGAAAGTTTTACAAAGTACCATGCGATTATTACGAAGTTTCTGGTAAAATAAACAATAATATTGATCAATCTAAGTTCTTTTACATAGTCCAAGTTATGTTATCGAAAAATTAAATGACCTTTTTATGGTTACCAAAGAGTATGGAGTGTGAGAGAGAATAATGTTTGTATGGAAGGATGAGTGTGGCGAATGCGTATGACAAAATATGAGTAGACGTTAAGATTCGTGTTGTGGAATCAATCTAGCGATGTGTGATTTATGTGATTTGTATATGTATGGTGTAGAGAGAACAGAGAGAGGGTGAATCGGATAAAAAGACGGTCAGTGTGATAATAGCAATCATAGTAACGAGAGATATTGATATAGCAAGAAAGAAAAAGAGAGAGTGTATCGCAGAACGAAGTGATTTTCAGTGTGTTTATGTTATATTTATGTTATATTTCGTCGTATTAGAGTGTTAATAGTTGTTTAAATAAATTGTATTTACTATTAATACGCATTTACTCACACTTTCCTAGTAATAAAATGGATAAAAATGAATGGCGTGTGAAATTTTTCCTGAAATTAAAGCAGAAGGATTCACGCTTCACGTGAACAAAATTTACACTTCAGCCAAGCGACAGAAACGACCAACATATTCGCGACAGCCACGTTCAACTTGGCTGACTTCCGCTCGGTAATTTCTCTTTACTTTCGTTAAACATTCGCCTGGTTCAGGTTTTACTGCGTTTTAATCCCCCCAACCCATGTATAGCCTGCCGCAGTCGCACTCGACCGACAATTTTATTGCGACCTGTCCAATTTCGAGCACCGCTTGACACGCATTTCACTTTACGCTCTCTAGTTCTATTTAATTTGGCTAATAGCAAACCGACCCTTCAATCTTTCAGCTCGTGGGATCACGTTTCGATACGTTTCGTTAGGAAACTCGACATCGATTGTAATCGATATATCATTTTCTCCCTTGAACACAGTTTTTGAACAAATATCCCAAAAATTACACATACGTGTTCGTTGAATTTAGAAATAACAAGACTTCAATTTTAACGAAATGAAACTGATTTTTCAAATCCACCTTAATTAAAACCGTTGGAAAAAGTTACGGTTGGTAATTTGAATATTCAATAGGGACAGAGTAAAGAAAATACGGTATCCTTTCGTAAAGCAACAACTGAAATATTTTTCAGCTCGTTCCGCGAAAAATTGTTCGCGTGGAAGGGTTGCAACGAGGGTATTACACGTCAAAATAAATTTACGCTTCTCTTTCCCCTACACCATCTAATTTCATTGTAAATTCTATCATTCCCGGTCCGCTGAAATTTTTAACACCTAAAGCGAGCGCCACCCTCTATAATAGTGCTTCACTTGCCTCGTCTCCACGGTAAAAGGGAGTCGAATAAATGGACCGAGGGCATCAAAAATTTCGTCTGTTGTAGGAAGGGTGTTGCCTTTGAAGTAAGAGTATAATTATGGTTTATGCTTCCTCGCCTACGGTATGATATAATCGGGGCAGATAGATTTCGGACTGACCCCCGTGCGAGAATGATTGCAAGTTTATTCACGTGTGTATGTTTGTTGTGTGTTTGCACATTAAAGAGATTCTAGAATGAACGGTTAAGGAATTAGGATGAGAACGAATGTATGGAAAAAATGAAGGATGAAAAGATGAGTAAATGGAGTAGAGAATGAAAAAAGATGAATGAGGATCGTAAGTGTGCATCTTTTGTTATTGATTGAATGGGGATGATACGTGTAAATCACGTAAGAGAAGTATCACAAAATAAATATAATTACACATTTTTGACCATTGCCGTTTCAATTATTCCTCAATACCCCGACATAGTGAA
Source organism: Tetrapedia diversipes (assembly GCA_033822845.1). Classification (NCBI taxonomy): domain Eukaryota; kingdom Metazoa; phylum Arthropoda; class Insecta; order Hymenoptera; family Apidae; genus Tetrapedia; species Tetrapedia diversipes. Next base: position 249,733 of record JAOPTO010000774.1, read on the forward strand.
CGTGAGGATGGCAAAGCGACAATAAAAACTAATCACTCAGCAGATTTCATAGAGAATGAGCCGCGGTTGTTTTATTTCTCCCTAGCACCCTTTTTCCTGCTCATATCCAACACTCGTGCAGCCATTATTGCATATCCGCGAGTTTCTATTTAAATTTAACAGCCAGTTATAGGATCGTGATTTTATCCCTTTGACTGCTAAAGGCGTATATATACGCCCTCTGTATTTCTTTACTATAACACCTTTATTACTGTTTTACTGATTAATTCAACATAGAATTTATTGTCCTATGTAACATAGCAACTAAATATGCTATTATTACTTTGTCATTATTATTTTTAATCCCTAAGAATGGTATATCAAACTTCCGGGTACTGTTTTGGTCACTAGTCAGTAGACAACCAGTTGCAGCGACTGTTGATGGATTTGTCCAAGAGCACGCCGCAGTCAAAGGGTTATATATACTTCTATCCTAATTTAGAACGTAACAGTTCTTATTACCGGAGTCAGTTGCACGGGGTAAAGCTAACATCGCGCAGGGTAATCCATCAACCGATCGCCGTGGTCGTTCCTTACTTCGCCTCGTGGACGGGAACCAGACGTTATTCGCAGACAATTTGCCGTCTAATTCCGATACGAAACTTCCTCCCGCGGGAGGAAACCGGGTTTTGTTGCTCTCGCGTTTCCGGCGCGCTCGAGTTTCAATTTTTTCGCCGCGCCAATTAAGGCGGGAAAGTTTTATGACGGGGACCCGAGGGAACGACGGGAATAATCCTCTTCCTGTTCCCGTTACGTCATCATTCCCGCGCACTGTGTGCCGTTGTTTCAGCATGGAATTCTCAGAATTCTTCCTGCGCCGTACGCGAGCTTCCGAAGAACGCGTCGTTTTGAAAACGCTTGGTGTTTGGAGACGCGTCGTTCACAATCGACCCCTTGACGTACAAATATAGGAAATTTTATTTTTATTTATTTGGTACAGCGAGATGATAGGGCTCAGATGTGAATAAAACAAAACGAAGAGCTTTGAACATTATTAATATGTATTTAAAACAGTTTAAAAATAACTTAAACGACTTTTCAACTTAAAAAATTCAGAAGCTTCCTCTGTTTCCTCGTCCGTCGTATTTATATTTATTTTTAAGCTGTTCAAATTTACAATTTTCCGATTCACACAGAATCATTGCGTCTCTGGAACATAAATATCAGCGAACAAAGGGAAACGGAATAAAATGTTGAACGGATTCTAATGCTTCATCCGCACGCGAGGTTTCCTAAAAATTGGCAGCATTTCCTTACGCCATTTATATTTAGGTCATTCTAATTGCTTTTCATTTTAAGGTACGGAGGGTTTATAACGAGAACCCTGGGGAAAAACGGAAATAATTCTTCTCGTGACTGGTCGGCCTATTACGTCAAAATTCACTTCATACTCGCTTTGCTTCAACACGAGATTACAAGCTTCTTGACACATTTACGATCTACCGTTTCAAATAAATAATTAACGTAAGAAAATCGAATATATTCTATTAAATAATAGAATAGAAATCAAAAAATTTCACGAACAACTTCGTAATTAATTTCACTGTGTACGGAATTAAAATTAGTCTTTACTCTGCAAAAATATCATGAACGATTTAGTTATACAAGTTAATAAACAGAAGTAAAAACATCAATTTTCAGTGTGAATTGATAAAAACACTATTCTTCGCGTAACAAATATTTGTTATTTAACATCACAATACGATTAAACGTTGCATAAAAGTAACATTGTTTATTTCAATTAAAATATCTCGTTCTTTGTTGCTCTCCGCTAAAAATTGAAAACAAATAATTGTTCAGCAAAAAAGTACACGAATAAAAACAAAAAAACGGAAAACAGAAACACAGCAGATCAATGTAGCAGCGAAACGCCAATTAATTCTGTTAAAGCTGATTCGAAGGTTGAAACTCCAAGCATTATTTACAGGTTTGTGCGAGCTCTGGCCATTTTGAACGCATCTCGATCGTTAAAGTTTCAGTTTCTCGGCGGGCCACGCCGAATCCAAGAAGATTCTTGATCAGCGCGACGGGGATACGCTGAGATTCTCCCGTTTTGATGAAAGGGAGGCTATTAATAGTAATCACCGTTGAGAATTTAATGCTCCTTTGGCCGACTCGGGTTTAAAGCCAACCTGCAAGCTCTCGTTTCGACCCCGTGACTCCGCAAGGGTTAGGGGGACAAGGCCATTCCGAGTTTCTCCTCTGTCTGCGCCGCTTGTTAGTGCTCGTAACAAGCCGAATCGCAACGTTAGGCACACCAAACTTTTTAATAGTTATGCGTACGTAAAAAACTTTTAGTACATTAGTGTGTTCGAATCGGAAGATTAAAACGTAAGCACCAAAAAGATTTGTCACGATTATAATAATACCCTATATATATCTCACTCATTATAGTAGTACTTACACCGTTTAATGAAACAGGAATCAAATGTTATTGAAGTATTATAGAACTATTTGTAATTATTCTGTAAATAGGTACAAATAAAAAATAACGAATTAAATTTAAAAAAGAAAAAGAATATTGGGCTAGAATGACAGTTTCTCTGGTTCTCGTTACAAAATATCAAATTCTATTCATTAAGTTGTATTCGTGATTTCTGTGTCACTATGCGACGTACTAGGTATTTTTCTTCACATACAATAACGTTGAATACGGTTTATTTTGTTCGAAAATATTGGAATTTTTCATGTTACCTTAATAATTCAAGTTTTCTCTGTCACAGCGAGATATAGATAAATAAAAGTGAAGAATCATACGTGTATCGTTTGACAAGATAAATATTAGATGAAGTTAAGTACGTATACTTTTGCATACTCGTATGTGGGAGTTGTATTTTTAATATAAAAACATCTCTACTGTAATATAACGTATAACCTTATCCAATATAACCTTGTGTATCGAAAACATTTTCGATATTTCTTCACTTCCTGGAAGGTACTTTTTATAACGCTCTCGGAACAATATTGGTAAAGATCCGGTGTTAAAAAATGCGATCAGGTTATGCTGTAATGCGCGTTCATGTTTTTCTTTGAAAGATTTGTGCATTTCCGGTGGAATTCATCTTCATTTTCTTAAAATACGTAAATCCGGGTAACCGGAATTAAAGCATTTTGCGATTTCGAAGAATAAAAATTTGAAAAACGGAACAGAAGGTTGGAAGTATAGTTTACTGCTTTCCTACGTTTATATTTACTTTTACGTTCCCCGTTTTATTATTCGCTTCAATGTAAATTTAAAATATGGAAGCTTTACATTTTTCAGAGCAGGAAATACGTTCCGACAGACGCATGAGCGTGACAGTTTGTGTAATATTTTTCGAATCTCACACGTTCTCGTTTTTTCTTACCTTTTCTTACGAATTTTCATGAGAAAATAATTTCGTACGTTTCGAACACAACCAATTTTTTTATTTTAAGAAATTAAATTGATTCGTAGGTACAAAATCTGAACAAAGTATCAGCTGCTGAAAGTTTGAAACGGTTTGGCGAGGATCGAACTTTTCCAAAATATGAAAACTTGTTGCACAAACTGGTGAGTGCAAAAAGAGAAAGAATTGCGAACAGAGAAGGACAACACGTTTCAACGGGCGATTGAGTTCTCACAATTAGAGTGATTGCTTCCAAACGACGAGAGTAGATTAGCAATCGGTCCACTGCAATCCAGGGAAATAGTTTATTGATCGACCGACATGTATCTCGTTATTTGTGCCCAATGATTGAAATGTGTAAAGAGTCAGGCGTTAAAAATAAATTATCGAAGAAATTAAGTTTCAAAATTAACTGAATTTTGTATTCGCAAGAATACGAACAATATTTAAAGTGTATGCAGGTGTAAATATTATATTCAGAAATTTTATTTATAACCTTTTAATCATACTACTGTATCATCTATATGCACGATTACGTGAAAGTATACAGTTCGAAGACTAGCATTCGGGGAATTCATTAATTACATTGTTACTAATCAGAGAATTAACTATTAATAAATTTGTAAAATGACAATTGGTGCTTTGAAACGTAATGTTAATAATTAAGTTCTAATATAATTAGAAACTTAAATAACACGCGCATACAGAAATAATTCAGCTATTATGAGGAAGAATTTAACGCCACCCACCATTATGCATAAATAATTGATACATTTAATGCATTTAATTTTTCGACAAACAGATTAATAATTTGATTTACCTTTTATTAATTGATTTACTTTTTATTGATTCACGCAATTACCTTTGAACCTTAATTGAAATAACACGTTATGTGTTATAATTTGTCGAAACAATTTTGGGGGTTGTCGGATTTTATCAATCTTTTGATGTACGTAACAAGAAATTCGATAAAGTTATTCGATAAAGCTACGAAGAATTCGAGAATTTCTAGAAAATTAAATTTCAAAAACTCGGTTGACTGTTTGATTTTCATCACGTTGATTAATCAGCGTATAATATCAGGATATTGATGTTTATTCACATCTGTGCTGTAAAATCAGCACAGATCTCCTTTGTCGTTTTCTTCGCGAATCTGTTGGAATTGAGTTCCTTTACTGTTTTTAATAATTGCATTTACCTTCAGTAAATGCATTGCATTAAATGATGTGCAAATGAAGTTTCAATGAAGTTTTATAGTAAATAAGTTTGCTTTGACCCAAATCCGAGGATTAAACAAATTGCTGCTAAACGCTTTATATCTTTTAAATACTGTAACTTAAAATATAATTTCAGCAATTACACTCTTTGAAGTTATCTGCAATTAAAATTATGTCCATTAAAATATTTTATAGAATTGTTAGCAGTTTGAGATTTAGAATGATTTACATTCTCAATCAAACAAATTTGATCGTTAATCTGAAATTTTTAAGTAGTCGAAGATAAAATATTCACAATCTAAAATATATTTTTTATTTATAGAATTTTAAATATAGCTCTTATATCTTTTTATTAAGCAACAGATTTTCAGTTATTCAACTCTGATAACTAATACTCGTAAATTGAACTATACTGCTTGAATTAATGTTTTTGATTAGTTACATTGTTGATCTTATTTTTATCGAATACTATAATTTTATTTTTTATCTCACTTTAACAATTTTTACGTTTTGAACGAGATGGTAACCCGAGGAATTCTCGGAAAACGAGTCAGCCCCGATGAAATTCAATATCAGGAAGTATCTCGTGAATCGTCTGTATTCGTTTTACAAGAAAAAGTGATTACTTTCGTTGCCGGCAACGTTTCTCGTTACGCGCGACCGCGCAAACCGAGATTAACTGTTACGAACAAGATTTAGAAATAAATACTCGTGCAATTGTTAAGGGATATCACTTGCGGATTACAGAGAAGATGCAAAGTGCCTTAAGTACTCGAGATGTAGGGAATTATAATCGTGAGAGCTGAGAAATTTCTAAAATTACTCGATTTAGCATAATACCACCAAATACGTACTAATTTTGCCGGGTAATTGATAGGAATCTGTGATCAGCTCTTGTTTATTAATTCCTTATTCGAAATAATATTAAAAACGATGAACTTTGTCTCTGTTTCTTTCTGATTCTGTATCTATGTTTGTTTATAGAAGCATCCTTTTTCTCGTATAATTACTTAATTCACATATTACAAAATTTATTTGCAAATTAATCGACTACAAACAATATTGTATTAATACCAAAAAAATATAATTTGATTAAAATCACAATTTTTCACTAATACAATGAATGTTACAATATATTGTCTTGTCCATTATTTTAAAGACATGTTGTGCTTGTATATAGTATTAAAAACGAAGAAAAAGATTTGTGTATTATTATTTTTTTAAAACGCGATAAAAATAATTTTCACAAAATTTTAAGGTATTTATAATAAAACATTAAATGGAGCGATGAAGAGTAGGAAATAAAGATCTCCTCGTGCAAATTGATAAATTGAACATTACACTCGGATATCAAGGAGAAATGGAAACGAACAAAACGAAGTAATGTGTTGGGGGCAGCATTTTTCCGACTGGATGAACTAATCGGAGCTTTTCAGCTAGCAAATCTTGCTGAATAAACACAGAGGACCTGTGTACGTATCCACCGACAACCGTGGCCCTCGTACAGCCGGAGAAAATTGGAACGGACGTCAAGTGTAAATATTTAACGGAGGTCAGGAGGAAAACAGTTCCCTAGCTGGTGAAAAAACAGCTTCCTAGGGACATTGTTTATGCTAGAGGTATAAAAAATAGATGCCTCGAGAACGAACTCTCGTCGCAAACGAGCTGGAATACTTGCGGACAGAGTGTAATGATGGTATTTAGCTGATAATATCAATTTGCTGATAATCAGCCTCAATTTAATAACAATTGCTACAAAAATCTTCTTTTGATCCTTAAAAAAAGCAGGGTTCGAGTAAAATTATTTTTCGGTTAATTAACCACGAAACTCTTAATCAACGTTTTCGTTCACAAGTTAACAATTAGTGGCACCAATAAAAGTAGAATTTTTACATTTAATTCAGTTGTTTTATTTGGAATATATCTTTTGAATTGAACGTTTGATTGCCGTTTTTAGTAAAGCGATCGTGGTTATGTTTAGAAAGGAAACACGACACCGTTTATTGTTGCATGCTGCTCCTAATCATCTTGTTGATAGACGATAATGCAGAGCATATCGATGCTTTGTGAAACTGGAATCTCGAATATAATGCAATACAGTATCGACGACAATGGAGACAACCTACGGAAACGGATAAGGCATTGATCAAGCAGTGATCAAGTAGAATAGACTAGTTTCGGTCAGACGTACGCTAGTGGAACGGTGTACAATGATCGGTGAAATAAAGTAGAAGAACATGTCAATTTATTGGGTCTCGGAGTAGGGGAAAGGACCAGCGTTGTATGAAAAATCATGTCGTATAGTTGTGTAAAGAGTTGAGAGTTGAATATAGAATTGTGTAAAGAGTTGAGAGTTGAATATAGAGTCGCGTGGCAGAGTTGAGTTGGATGTAGCTGTGTTGTTGGTATTTATAAGTTAGAAATTACTGTGTACTGTATACTTTTGCTATGAATCACATTAATAATAATAAAAATAATAATCATGATAATAATCATGATAATAATAATAAAATAATAATCATGATAATAATAATAAAATAATAATTATTATTATTATTGATAACCAATTATTAATTGTTCGTCGCAAACTGTTTTTTCCTAGTTTTCGTCTAATCGACCTATACATTCACTTTTCCGGTCGCGGTCCTTAAAGCTACACGTCCCTTTTAATATTCTAAAATTACGATATACCACAGTAGTATATACTAATCACACTGTGCGTTCCATAGAAATGATAACGCTATTCGAGAACCGATTGAAAGACGCCGCTGTAACTCCTGTCATGAAACAGAAGGCCACAAGGGAATAAGTTAATCAACATTACGGGACCGCGTCGCGTCGACTTTGAGACGCTCGTGTTTCGCAACGATCGGAGCGGACAGGTGAGCGGAATCGTCGATGTTAGTTGTTATCGAAGTTGAATACCGAGCTACCATCGCGTAGAGCTGTAATCCGACTGGTACAACATGCAAAGGGAATTGGAGTCGCGCAGATCAACGGTAAACGCCTTGGAAATTGCTCTCGATTTAGCTGGGAGCACCTCTGTGTGCAATAAGCGGCCACACATTTGAAGAAGTCCCTTTGTACGAACGGTATTCTGATTAATCGATGCTGTTTATGTGAAACCTTTATCAAATTCGTGCATCGAAGATGCATCGCGTTTAAAAATTTGCGTTAAGTTGGAAATGGCCTAATGGAATCACTTTTTGCGATTTCGTTCGATTTTATAAATGCTCAAATCAGCGGGGAAATACTGTGTACTGTGAGAGTAAAGGGTAATTTGCATACAAGAGAAAAAAAGAAAATTGTATGCCATTGGAGTCTCATAAGATCGATATTATTTCCTTTTTGGTGTTTCTTTAGTTGTTGAGTAATTAAGTACGATTAACATTTGCGTTGTTGTGGAGTTTCTTTAATCGGTGACGTGAATAATTTCAAATTTGTTTTTAATTTACAATGACAGACAAAAGTTTAAGACTAAAGGGTGAAAGAAAATAAATTAATTAATTAATAAGAAATAACAGTATAAATAAAATGTTTTATATGCTAATCAATAGAGTTTTACCACAAGGACAATAAAAATTTATAGATAAACAATGTTTGTGAATTATAAAATTATGTTTTACACTGTCCTGTCGTCTTGAACTTCTGTCCGCTACTGTATGTTAGTTTAAAAGTACGAATAAAGAGACCACATTTTGAATCTGTAATTGGAAATAATTTAGAATGAATTGTTTGGGGTTGATTCTTTTCTTGGAAAACAACATACTGCTCTTTTATTTTTTTTGTAAAATTGTTAACAGAAAGTTTATAGAAAATACTACACATTTTTAACGGAAAACGCATGATTCTAGTAAAATTTATATTTGTTACTGTGTTCCATTTAACTGTTACTTATATTTCGTCAATAAAATCCTAATAAAGGAGCAATAATTCTTTCTCGTTGTTGTGCAATATTCAGTTGTACAATATTGCTACTACTGTATCCCTCAATGCATGTTGTACAATATCCTAGCCTGGTATTCAATCTTGTTCGACTGAAAATGAAAAACCTTTTATTAACCCCGTATCAGTTTACTGAAAATATTAAAGAGGATTCAACCTTTTGAACAAAATACACACGAAGGATCAATTAAATTATTTGCTAACGAGTGTACCAATATAATATAATACAATTATAGTAGAAATAATATCTATGAAATGTTACACTAAAACAGAGAGATTAAAACGTTAGATTATTAAAAATTCTCTGTTTCAATTAAGACTATACTATTAAAAATTCTCTGTTTCAATTAAGACTATATTATTAAAAATTCTGTTTCAATTAAGACTATACTATTAAAAATTCTGACTGACATTTCCCTTAACGTTTTAATTAATATACTACTCTCGCGTTATTATCGTTAATATTCACGTACGCTGAAAGCATTACAAATTATACAATTTGAGATTACGTATCGGTAATTATAATATGATAGTAGTAACCGTAAACGCGATCAAATGCTATTATTACTACCATTTTTGGTGTATCTGCGCCTTCACTTATAATGATAACGTACTGGTCACGGAAACGGTCATTATCAGCGAACGTGGTTGGTTGAATTATTAATAATTAACAGTACAGTTTACAAGAAATGCGGACGCAGCAGCAGAACAGCAATTTTCTTCGATGAAGCAACGCCACCTTTGCTTCGTCCATGAATATCTCACCGTATTGATTGTTAATCGATAATAGTAACCCAGAGTGTTATGACACTTTTTTATTTTCTTTCAAATAGCCTCAGCGAACGCTAAAAATATCTCCTGACCTGTGGCAAGCCTTTGTCACTTTTAAATTTCTCTTGCGAAAAAACAACGTTGCTTCCAGTTGTTAAACTTTCTAGCAATCACAAAGAAACGTGTAAAAAGTTATTTTCGAACTTGGAAAATTTTTTAAGATCACCCCTCGCAACCGGTTATACGGATATAGATATTAATTTTTCATCTTGTTTTACCAGAAACGTTCTTTTCCAATTCGAAATGAATTTTCTCACACGTAGATTACAGCAGAAAAATGCAATCCATGTTCAAAAATGTGCTATTACCTATTCAACGCGAAATATTATATAGCAACTAAGGCAATCAATTTCAATTACACTTTCTGTTGAATTTATGTTCGTATCCTTCTGTTCATGGGTGTTTCTGTTTTTATTCTATATTTCAGCGATCCGAAAAGATACGTGCAAATTAACAAACATTTGCAATAATTCTGTACCCAAAAGTATACAAAGTCCACAGTTCCATTGTGTCGAAGGAAAATTAATTGGAATGTAATGTTGGATATCATAATTGAAATACTAATATTTAAATTCTTCGTTAACATCGTTATCGTAACTCTTATTGAAAGAGAATGAAATTTTCATGCACGGTAATATACGTAGCTCACAATTAGTTAAATGTAATTACGTTTCGAATCTGTAATTACATTCGGGAAATGTACTACGTTTCAAAAAGCCTTTTTTCTCAAACCTTCATCGCGCATATTTCCACGCACATTTTCAATTGTACGTTAAAAATACGTTTTCCTTGAAACTTAAAGAAAAAAAAAAAAAAAAAAAAAAAAAAAAATACAACAGAACACATTCGAATACATATAAAATTTCGATCTCACACATACACTTAATACCAAAAACTGCTCGTTAATTGCGCAGCGTCTCTAAAAATTAGAGAAACGTTCATTTTTGCCGAGAATTCCACACCAGAATTTATACTAAATTCAGGGATCGTTGTGGGCGTTCGCGTGACATAATTACGTGTTCCAGGGGATCCGTGAGACCTTTAACAGGCGGCTGATTAAAGGTGGTAAGCGGAAGTCGCCGTTTAATCCGTGGTTATTAAACGAAGTCCCCGAGAGGAATCGTGGGCTCGTTAAACCGTGATTCTTGCCTCGGCATCAGCGTTGGCATGATTTCACGAATGGACCAAGAAATTATTGACCTAACCCGACGGGGCTTGATTCCCGACACCCTGTAGACACAAACGCCGCGGACAAGAGGCAAGCGTTTGCGCGGTGGCTGCGCGCCTCTTTCATGGGGCAAACCTCCCATGAGAAACTTATTTCGAGCCGGCGGCAAAATCGATTTATCCGTTCTAATGCAACGCCGGCTGTACCGCCATGGTCTCCCATTGTTGGTGTTGCATACGGAGAATGGGGCTGAACACACACAGAGAGAGAGAGAGAAGGAAAGGGCGGAAGAGCGCATGAAAAATAGAGCAGAACAAAAGTCGAGGACGGTGAGGAGAGAAGAGACGAGTGGTGGTGGGTGGACAAGAGGGAATGAAATGAACTGTTTTAGGGGCATAATACGCTGGCCTCGGGTTCGTAAAGAGAGAATTTTATCGGGGATCCAGAATTTTGAAGGGATTTGGGGATTTGTCTGACGAGAGCCACGGCTTGAACCTTGTGTCGCTGCGATTGTATTTGTAACAGAAGGATTTCCTAAGGTCTTCCGAGAACTAGAACTGAGAATAAGGGAATGAAGGAACTGGGGTTTGTTAAAGTGAAGCAGATGCTACCAACAATATTGTATGCACTATAGAGTTCTGTTTCGTGACAAAAAGATGTGCTGGGTGTATAAGTCTATAAATTTCTTTGGCCCATGGAACAAGTTTCAAATGTTAAATATCATAAAATAAAACGCTGGCTATTCTAAATAACCGAGTAATATATTTAAAAATTCCAATCCAATTTTTATACAAGAGTTAGAGTGGCACAAGCAGCGAGAATTAATTATTCACTAATAGATTACATTTTCAGAACCTGTTCAATATTTATAAAGCTTTTATCGCGAAAGAAACTTTACGCGGGACAAAGTTACGTCCTCGATTACTATCGCAAATATTATCTACAAGTTCATTAACTGGGAACATCTCTCAATCTGTTATCCAAGGTTCTCCCCTATTAACTCTTTCAAATAACTTGGTCACAAATGATCGAAAAATCTTGGTTAATCCACTGGTAGACTCTCAGCAGGATACGTGGACCCGTATGTTAGCAGATGATCGTTCGAAGCATCTGCGATGCGAGCCGACTTATAGAATGTCAACGAAGGAAAATTAGAATAACAGTGGCAGCGTTCAGTCAGGGGCTGTAACGAGGAGACGATCGATTTTATAAAAAAGAACAGAAATAAATGCAACTTTCATAGAGTCAGTCATGGCGTTTGATTCCTCTATTTTAATTTTTTTTAGTGGCACCAGTCTGTAAAAAAGGTATTAACACCCTTCCCGCCGATAGTGTGTTAACCCCTTGACATACAATGACGAGTCTGACTCGTCATTCATTTTACGGGCCACTGTAGACTTTGACAAGTCAGACTCGTCAAGCGCTTTTTTCGGCGGACGCCGTGCAGTATACAATTAGATTACATAGTTGCTTCACTCGTGCGTCGATTATTATTTTTTAATATTATTTAGATGTTCTTTATTAACATCAATCTGAATGAAAAATCCAAATTTCAAAATAAAATATGCTCTTTCTCAGCCTTCACGTAACCGTTCAGTTGAGCGAAATTAAATGGTATTTTTCGATCGCATCAAGTTCCATTTAACACATTGTATGCCGGGCCCGCGAAAACGCGGGTTTGGAAGTCTGTTGCTTTAGCGCCGGGTTTGCGATAATACAACATTCTTTTGTTTGGCGATTTGTTTGTTTCTATTTTTCGTTATCGTTAAATTGCATATAATGAATATGCAAACCAATTTTAGTGTTTTACAATAATGTATAAAATTTTAAATATTTTCTTCACCTACAGTTTTAAATGCCTCAGATGCCACCGGCATACAATGTGTTAATTCGTATGTCAAGGGGTTAATTGATGATTATTCACAGCTTCGAAGAAATGATCCGTTTGAAACAAGAGAACGTTAAATAGATTTACACGCTTGTCTCACAAGTTTTCCGATTATCATACACAAATTATTCAATTCTTCGTTAATATTCCTCCGCTTTATCTGTACTTTCTCTCTTCGAGAGATCAGAAATTTCATTAAAATTCGATTCGTGTTCGACAACGTGCACGCGCCAGGCAGGTGTGTTCGCTGAGACAAGACATTGCAAAATTGAATTTGCAGCTCGCGCGTCTAACAGCGTATCCACGTGCGAGATTCTCTGCGTAGCTTAAACGCTTTAGAGATACAATTTTGTTGGTTTCGCCGCAGCGAAACGTGTTTCATGCCGGCGCGTTTGAAGCTTCGCACTTTCAGACGCAACCTTTCTTGGATCGTTTACGCTCGAAAATTGCGAACCGTGTTTGCGCACGTTTCCCGGTGACAACTTTCTCCGTCGAGAAATTGTAATTAAAACAAAATTAATACTCCCTTAAAGTTTGAAACTTATTATCGCAATAAAGTCTGGAATTGAACTCGAGGAGAGTGCAATTTTAATTTTTACGCAATTGCTATGTTTCAACGTCTTTAGGTATAATCTTAATGCTACGAAAGACAGGCAACCGTTAATTTACAGAAGCAACAGAAACAGTGTATACACGAGAAACGAATAAATATATTTGAAACAAGAATAGAGTTTCTCTGATTTAACCCTTTGACATACAATGACGTCAAGATGTTTCGAAACGTTTCATACTTTATATAACTACTAATTTATTATTTTATAATGTTACTTAGTTTTTGTCCATTAATATTATATCTCAACCTGATTAAATGTTATGTAGTAATGCAAATTTCAAAATAAAATGTTTTGAGGTTGCACATAACTGTTCAATTGAGCCAAATTAAATATAAACAGTATTTTTCAAAATCAATTTTATTTGTATGTCCAGGGGTTAAGCCGTGTTATAAGAATATCGTTTTACAGGAAAATCCGCAATTTTTTCACCATCTTTTAAAGAAATAACAATCTTCACATTATTGTGTTATAAGAGGGTGAAATGTATTGTATTTCCGTTACTTATTTACATTTGTTGACTTTTGCACAATGTTATACTGAAACATTTGCATTGCAACCGTCCAAAATCCATGTCAAAGTTTTAATTGCCGTTCAATTCTTTTCCCATCCTAAGCATCCCCCCCGAACTCCACGAATAATCCTATATGAATCACGTCCAACTCTACGTGTTCACGTGTTATGTTGCTTCGCCAAAGTTCTCGTTGAAACAATAACAACGAAAGACAAAAGTTACACAATTGATTCCCGTATACATCGACAACAATCGCTGGCCCTGTTTCGCGGAACCGTGTAACAGACCTGAATCGGATTAACGGCCGCCGAATCGAAATGCATAACACAGAATCCGCGATCCCTGTGCGTCTGATATTGAATGTTAACATTTAGCGGACCGAATGGCGAGAGTAGCGAGTGTGTACTTGTTTGTTCCTTCCTTTGCATGAGAACGAGGAAGGGGGATTAGTTCTATGGACCGACATTAGCCGGTCGAAACTCATCGGATTCAACGGATGTGTTTCAATTAGGTTGTTACACGATAAATGGGAATTCCTTTTCTTTTCTTACTATGCATTAGAAATTGCATCCACTTCAGTTCAATGTCGTATGTCATTAACCCTTTGCGTTCGAGACCGTCAGTCACCAAACGATAGTTTCGCAAATTTTCAGATTTTAATTAGTTTGTTTATTATTCAGGCTCAGAGGTTAAATAGTCGTATACGTAAATTTTAGTATATCACTTAACTAAACTGAATGACGTTTAATATAGGCGAATCTTACTAAATATTTCGAATTTTTAAATTTTGGAAGTTAAGTATCGTTAAACGACTAACGGTCACCTCTCGAATGCAAAGGGTTAAAACGCGGCGCGATACGCGCGAAGATACCGGTCGTATGGAAATTGAAACTGTACACGTGGAATCGTCGCGACGCCTCGATAATCGATAAATATTCGACGCGATTCGGACTCCTTGCCGCTATATTCGAGCGTAACGAAACGTGAATTTTAATTAAGCAACCGTGCGCCCAGCGTTCGCGACACAATCGTCGATGTTCGTTCGAAACGATCGAAAACACTGCTCATTGTCGCATTGTTAGTTCCATATCATGTACGGTGGATGTAATCGAATGAACGTTAGACCGAGTCTTGTTTCAAAGGTAAACGTATCGTAACGATTGGAGTATTTTGGTCCTCGAAGGGATGTTTAAGATATATCAGTTATGAAATTTGAAATTTAAAATTCTTTTCTGTAAAACATAAGGCCTTAAAGTTTCTTAAAGGCAATTGAAATTTTTGAGTCGCTCTGGAAAATTAATTCACTGTCCAATTTGTTCTATGAGACGATATTACTATTATGAGAGAATGGATATTTCATGGATATTACAGGCGGTGTCTTTTTCTTTATACGTAGGTAGGTTATAGGTGAGAATCCATGAAAAGGTGATATTTTGCGAAAGAACAAAAAATTTCAAGACGATGAAACGTTTTTCCTCTGCAAATTGAAAACTTTCACTGTTTCCACAGAAAATAAAGAACAGCCTGTTATTGATGCGAAGTGAAAGAACGAATGAATAAAATGAATTGAAAGCTAGAAGTTTGAAATAATTATTAACATTTTATAAAAAAATTACGAATTAATCACAACAACAAAATTATATGAAAATCTTCCAATAAAAACGATTGAATGAAACGTACAAAAGAAATGCGGGGTCTATCACCTTTAATTCTCTTTCTACACCCTTTCTTCCCGCGACATAATTCGCATATTGTATTCTTCATAAATGCTTAATAACCGAGTCGTTGGAAATGACGGGCATCCCAGGATTTATATAACGAAATAATAATTAATAGCTTTTATCCATTCATAAATTGTTCTGACAGCCAGTCTTGTGTACCGAGCAACAGGCAGGTGAAACACGGTTCGACCTATCCCCATTAACTCGACCTCGTGCCCACCCTCCCCCCATTTTTGTTCAGATTATTTTCCGTCGCTACGTCAGAACAATTATTTTAATCCACTATGTTACAGGTTTTTTTGCTTTCTTCCTGCGATTTCACCCGGTTTCTCCATCTATGACCCCGTGGCACTTCAGGCCACTGCAAGAGCTACCGCGAAGTGAGAATAAAATTTAAAAAACCGAGACACATCGTTGTGAAATTTTATCACCGGAACGAGTTGCTAATTTTAATATTAATCATGATATTCGTATTTGCAAAGCTCGAGAGTAAAGTACAACTAAGCAAAAGCTAATTTTTGCGGCAAATTCAGACAAAATTTGAGGTACGTTGTTTCTTTATTTGTCTGTTGTCGTTTAAAAAGCATAACAGATTTGTTCTTTTTAATTGTGATTAATGAAACTGGGCGAATTAAAAAATTCAACAGTTTGCAGGAAAAACAACGAATTACGTATTATGAACAGTCTCTGTTAGTGATATAAAGTGAATTATGAACTGAATAAAAATGTTAAAGCCGTATGTATTAAAAGAAGTGAAATATTTCCAATTTCATTAGTAGCTCTCGGAAAATGTAACTGATTTATTTTATTAATAAAGCACCCATTTGGTGAGTGCTAGTTACTTTAAAAAATTAAATGCTTTGTTATCCGTACTGCAAAGAACACCACTGTTTCTCAAATACGCGTACGCAAAATAAACGTTTATAGAATAATATTCTATATGCTATCATGCAATTAATAATACATTGTAAATAATAAATACCGTACTTTTTACTTTGTACATTTTAATAAATATTCAGTGCCGTGAGATACGTAATCGAAAAATTAAAGTTTCATATTTTGTCCAGTACTTAAAATTTTGGTATACTCATCTAAATTAAATATATAGATACACGTTTATACTATTTATATTGAAACGTTAGTATAAATTGGTCAAGCAACAATAATCAATTACAAATAAATGCTAAACAATAATTTATGAACAGTGTACTTTTATTCAACACTTTGATTATATAAATTAGGGCAATAAAACTAAATATATATGAGAATTATCAATCAACTATTTCAACATTGTTTAGAGCCATTTCTGAGAATAATTCTGCATGTACTTCAAGTACATAAATTAATTAAATGGTTTTTGAAACAAATTTATAATGTACACTATTAAACCAGATGAAACACAGATAACTTTTTTACTTTATTGGTGTGATGATCGCAAACTGTTACAGGTTTCATCTGTTTGCAGGTGGGAAAATCATAACAGGGATAACGAAATAAACGAGCAATAAAAGAGCTGCGTGGGCTGCACATGGTGCACACACCTGAAAACTGATGATCACGCCTTGTGTGTCAAAAGCAATGCATAGCTTTAAAACTGCTGGAAACATGAAAAGTGATGAGGGGAGGACACGGTTAAGCAATCATCGATTTTGATGAGCTTTGTCGTGGTTAATCTGCATAAAAAGTGAAGGAACACATGTCCAAATGTTCATTCTTATGTACTCTGCCAAAATAGAAATTTTAGCGTTTAAAATTCATAATACTTCTTCAGATTTCCTTCATGCGCACAATTAAAAATTAATTTTAATCAATTACTATCAATAATTAATATCACCTAATATACGTGTAATCTATTGAAGTAACACGAGAAACGGTTTGGGCTGCACATGCTATGCAATTTAAATTATGGTTACAAAGGTTTTTCATTAAAAAATTCCCAAGAAATTGAAAGCTTGAGAAACGATAGGTTCCACGTATTTCAGACGTTTCGAAACTATGCGAGTATGGTTGCGGGATAGGAATTTATTGCTTTAAATTGCCAAGAAAATTAGGATGCAACGAAATTCGCAATGGCGACCTGAAATTTGTGGTCTGCCCCGGTAATGTATCTCGTTGGAGCATGACACTCCGCGCTGGTTTCCCGTGATTTTATGGTGTTATCGATCATGTCGTTGTGCGTCATAATATTTCCTACCGCCTACGGTACAAGCCGCTGCACTATTAACGATGCAGTATTAATTAACGAATCTCATAGCGAAACACTAGCACACGCGAATAATAGATCTCGATATTTAAACCAAGGTTAAACTCGAAAGACCAAGTGAAATGATAATTTCATGGCGTTAACTATTGCAACTACCGACGATTAAAGTAAAATTATTTGCTACATCGAAATCAAATTTAACGCTAGATTTAGGGACATTTCTTGTATATCTATTTCCAATATACATACACTAGGGAATTTGTTTATTTGTTTACGGGAAAATCCTTTATAGTACATAAAGGATACAGTTTAACCATAGGAGTCAAAACAACGCGACAATTGAAATTTAAAGCTAGCATAGGTAGAAAAGAAGTCGATGCATTTGCAATAAATGTTAATACTTTTTAGAATAGTGTTAAGGCCATAACGTTAAATTGTGTTAAAATTGTATAAAAGAAATTCAAACCTAAACTATAATTTATAAAAAAGTAATAACAAATAATTATTATAATATTATTCGATATATGTTATCAACATTCAATTACTATATTATAGGATGCAATATTTTTTCGTATTCTCTGCTGTAAAAATTGCCTATTCGTCCTACGTCATCCTTCGGAGGACATCATTTATTAAAAGGTCCATCGTCTATTCACAGGACCGTGGTGCTTCTGAGTTTAGTTAAATAAAGGGGAAACTTATGAAGTACCTAAACAACCCTTAAATAACATGACACAGTAATTTGGTTTGGTGTCAAAGAAGTAACTTTTTCAAATATTTGCAGCTAAACAAGTGACACCTGAATATGCTAATTGTATAATAACACCTAGTTACCAATACCTTGTATGCATCATTAAAATGTTATTTTATGAAAAATAGAATGTGATAAACATTGTCGATATGAAATAATTAATTATTACATATATTCTAGGTGTATTGTTAAGTAATAGCTACGATGTCTTAATGTTAATTATAATTCTTAACATCGTAATCAAAATTATACCTATAAAATAAAAATTCCAACATAAACTTAGGGTGAAATGATTTCCATATTTTTAAAATACGTGTATAATCACAGTAACAGAGCGTAACGTTAGCAATGCATTTGTCTGCTAATTAATTCGAAGAGCCAACGTTCGTTAGACTCGTAACCCGATTCAATCTTAGGATCAACACCAGTGAACTTTCAGGAATATGGCAGACGTCAGATTAATTATACGTCACACTAACGGTTGAATTGAACATTTGCATATTAAAATGTTTAAATAACATAGCTTTCAGTAGCAGGAAACAAATTTTTCCTCGATTACGCACACTCATTCACGAAAGTAACTGCTTGATCTAAAATAAAGTAATTTCCAGGTTTAAAGTTCTTAACTATTTTAAGTCGCGATAAATATAAAATAGCTGAACGTGAAACAAACAGGTTGGGATAATCAATATTCGTGTTGACATTTTGTTTATTACAGGGGAGTGAAACGGTTTACTTTTAAATTTATTAAAGCAGAACGTGATCGGTATGGTAAATTATCAAATCAAAAAAATTTGAAATGTATCGTGTTACACGTCGATATTTATTTTAACGTGTTAATCAATTAACACGATAGATTATTTGAAATTGAATGGAGCACTTTTCTTGACATACAAGTTTATCCAATAGATCTGACATCAACAAATTATTGTTTATTCTATTCACTGTTACACACCTTACTAAAATTAAAAATATGCAAGAAAGAATTAATCCTTTTATTACTTCAAAACTTGATTATTTTTCCAAAATAAAATTAAATATAATGAAAAATATTTTAAAACCAGGAAAAATGTTTTCAGTTTTCATCGCATTCTATACAAATGAACTTAATATTACATACATAAATTTTAGCATATGATTTAGCAGCTTCAGATTAAACTACGAATCATTAGAAGATGAAGCATCATATTTGCTTCTCGTTCAGTACACAAATTCTAGTTTACTCGCGTACGTTTCGACTTGAAAATAATAATGGCGGATTAAGTTGCTAAGGAAGTTAATCCAGCCAGGCTTTATTGCCAGCAAACTTAATTTATCATAGACGGATACAAGCGTGGTGCAGATTAAAAATTCTTTGTCTTCCGTTCTAATGCAGTTTATGAAGCTTCAATGTTCACCTCACGTTCAACTTAACGCTTCTTCTTTAATGCCACCCTTTAACTTTGATACTTTTATCGATACCGTGTTTAAAACTACTCTTTCATAGCGTAACAAAAATGGGAAGAAATACAGTGGGCAACGAAACATTAAAGAAACATCAAATAGCCACAGAATAATTTACATTTCAAATTTATATTACACGTTGATCATTCAATTAAAACTCTTTCATAGCATAATAAAACGGGAAGAAACGCAGAAGGCGCCGAAATATTAAACAAATATCAAACAGTCACAGAATTATTTACATTTCAAATTTATGTTACAAATTGGATCATTCAACAAACAAGTAACTTAAAACCGAGTAATTTCTAAAAATGTTATACAACCACGAGCTATTTTCAAGTTACTCCGCTGCACCATTCGAACATACACACAGTAAGACATTTTCGATATTTTCAAAAAGCTCCGTAAAACTGGATGGGCGTTCGAAAGGTCAACAGATAAACATTCGAATCCATTAATTGGAGAAAGGACAGTCGCAGTATTTCACAATCGCCGCAGTACCGGGTGGTAACCGTCCGCCAAGCGAAACTCGATTTTCATTTCGGAGAATAAAGGGAAACAAACGCGAGCAGAAGCAAACTTGTAATCCTGCGGCGTGCCTGGAGCTGTAAAGGAAATTCTCAAATGAAATGAAACACAATAGAAGACAAGCTTCTGATCCGATATACAGGATGGAAAACAGGCCGCTAATGGGACACTGCTGGAGGAAGCGCGAGAAGAGAAAAATCGTACACCACCGGAAGGAGCTGCATCGTTGTTTCGCGATTTTTCCACAAACTTTTACCCCCTCGGGTCTCGTGCTACCTGGGCGAATATCGCCGTCGTGCGGACCTTTAATTAATTTGCTCTCGAAAGGTAAACACGGAGAGACGTTGTGTTACGCAGCGTTACGTAGAGGCGGAATTAAATGTATAGGGAAACATCGTCGCCATCCGATACTGCACTGTTATTAAAAGGGGCACAAGATGAATCATCTGGTTGATTACTTTGTTGGCTGGCAACAGGTTTCAAGTAGAGGCACGTTAACGAACGTGAACGGATCGAAAGGTGGAAAGACTCGAAGGTTGTGCGTCATAAAGATTAACCCTTTGCACTTGATAGGTGGTACACTGTTAGTGTCATCTACTGATAGCAACTTCAAAAATTTTCAAATTCGATATATTTACTAAGATTCTCTTATATTAAACGTCATTTAGTTTAGTTAAGTGATGCACTAAAATTTACATATATGACTATTTAACCTTTGGGTCTAATTAATAAACAAATTAACTAAAGTCTGAAAACTTGCGAGAGGTGACTAACAGTCACTTCTCGAGTGCAAAGGATTGAAACTTGGCGGGCGGCTACGAAATGAGAGTACGTGGAACTTTCGCAATATTTGATTAAAGCTTCGTTCATATCAATCCATTTCTAAATTAAACCTGAAGTGGTTGGCAAATTGCTTATAACTCATAAACAAAGCGTCAAACGCAATATTGTTACTCTTGATTTTCGTCTTAGAATGTTGCATAGAGTTGCCCCTTCAATTTTCTTCACTTTGTTTTACGTACACCTGTACCCTCCTACCTCTCTCTAAATAAAAGTAAGATTCCTATATTTATGCAAGATGAATATATTACATACGTGCATAATTACCTCGATTTAATAAATTCTACGTGTACCAACAATGAGAAGAATTTTACATTAAAAAGTTTTTATTAAAAGATTCTTAAGAATATGAATATTTTATATTGCAATTCACAATATTGAAGTTGATCTTAACCCTTTTAGTGCCGAACGACGATATATCGTTGTGTATGCCATGGGGCCTAACTGCATCGCGAGAGAGCTCTATCTCAAAATAAATTTATAAAACGTTATAAATGTTTCAATTTTTTCTTTTATTCCTTAATATGCTTCTTGTTGAATTTCGTAAATATCATTCTTAGTTCTGTTTTTACGAGCTTTTTCCCAAACCTTAGCAAATTAGTTAAATTTGCTCGGCACTAAAAGGGTTAAAGCAGGTGCAAACTGATATCAATTTGGCTAGACTACGAGAAACATGTTAAGTGAAATTTCGAGGCAGAGATTCGATAAATTCTTTACGCAAGCCAGGAGAGAGGATAAAAATTCCAACGCTTAAGCTACAAATCGCTACATTCTTCAGCTTCACGACTTCACAATTGAAATGGTACACGTAATACCCGTTCAACTGCCATCGCCAGCACCGCGGCCAAGACAAGAAGGGGCGAAGGAGAAACCGAGAGAGGGTTGTTTCACCCTCTCCTCGGACGAAGTGAAACGAAGAACAATGCTGGCTGTCAGACAATGCTATGCTAAAACGGGACGAGCACTTCGATGTAAGAACGACAACGTTCTCCGTGCCAGGCTTCAGCACATTTTAGTTGAAATAAAATAACAATTTGAAGTAATGAATTTATTTCCAATACATTATCACTTTTATTTTACATATAATTTGTTAAAAGATATAACTGCGAGATTGTCATTTTATTTAAACGAATTATTAAGCTGAACATCTGGGAATTTTTACAATGTAAAAATATTTATCTCTAAAAACAGTTCGTTGGAAAGGAAGTTGACGGAGTATCGGAAAATTAAAGTTTATTCAACTAAAAAGGAAAGTTTGGGGATTAGATAACGAAATAAGGTACAGAAAAATCATTTGTTCGATTAAATTAATGCATGATTGTTTTAATGATAATTTTGAAAAAGCTACATCTCAACAATGCCGAAGTCTGCACCGCATTCGTTGTTCCGTGAACGCTCGTCGTATCAAGGATAACGGGTGCATTTTGATTTCTCAGTCGAGGATGCGATTGCTTCGTCTGAAAGGAAGGTTTTCAAAGCCTGTCACAGAAAGGGAATTCATGCATTGTTAGATCAGACAGAGAATCAAATCTGGCTTGACGAAAGTATTTGAAAGACGGTGTTTGAAATTTAATAAGTATTTTGTGGCTTGGAATTTCGATAAAATTCGAACATTTTTCTTTTATTTCATTGAAATCCAAGATGTTGAGAATGCATATGCCACGTACCTAGTTGAAATTTAAAAGTTTGATGAAATGTTTAAATATTATACACGGAAATTGGTGAATTCGGTATGGCTAATGCTAAGTGTAAAAAAATAACGTCTGAATAATCATAAATGTACAGAAAACGTGAACAGGAACTAAAATTGCAAGACATATGTATGTTAATGTAAACTTTTGAATTATTCTTATCTTACGTTCAAATGAAAAAAATTCTCTTTTTACCTATCTGTTGTACGTCACAAATAATTATATTATAATATTACATTATTTGTAGGCAATTTACGGATCGCTAGGTCATTTGCATAGGAGGGAGCAGCGGAAATTAATAACAAATGCCGATTGTCGTTCCTTTCTTTAGGTGGCCCGCGGATGGAACTTCAAGGTATCACCGCGTTCTGTTTTCGATGCCGCGTTTTCTTTTCGGCAGTGCTTCAAAAAACGTCTACATTTGTAAAAATAAAGGGTCGCCGCCTTAAACCTGGTCACCGAAAAAAATGCGGACAGCAGATGTCCTAAGTGCAAAAGCGTTGGAATTCTTTGAAGCAGCACCGAAAAGAAAATGCGACATCGAAAACAGAACGCGGAGACACTTCGAAGTTGCATTCGCGGGCCGCCTAAAGGAAGGAATGGCAATCGGCATTTATTATTAATTCCAGCCGCTCCCTTTTATACAAATTACCAAGCGATCCGAAAATTGCCTACAATTACTATATTATTTCGTCGATCAATAAATTTTCACAAGATCAAGAATAAACCTTTTATTTTCTTTTTAATTTAAATAATCGCATTTGTAAATCTTTGAGTTACAATAAAATAAAATTGTTTTCAAATACTGTACCAAGAGATTTTTATTTTCGTTAATCATCGTTAATAATTAGTACAGAAACCCGTGTCGTATTATAGCAATGTTGGTATCAAATATTTCAGATGTAATGATGTAACTGAATCAATTTCGATTTCGTTGAAACAGATTAATTACTGAAACAACGTTATTCGCGCAACAAGTATTTGAATAGAACTTAAACGTTTGCAGCCCCACACCAGTATATTAATTTCTTCGTCATTTTCCACATAAATAAATAAACACTAACGCGTACCAGCACAACCGAATAAACGATATATTCCTACCATATTATTTAATTAACTGCGATAAAACGTCGTCATCGTTGCGTTTCGATGCTAATGGTTATTATATAATTATTGAATATCGATTACAGTAACTCGATTGTTTTAATCAACGGCAATTATCGGTTCAATCGGCTTAATTCGAGAACGAAAGAAGCCAGCCATTTTTACCAAAATAAATTTTACAATCAAACTTTTATTTTGTCTACATAGCTGTGAAAGGAAGAAATGTGTGAATACCACCGTATCATTATTATAACGTGCACTTGATATTTCCGCAGAACGATTCGTAACTACTGTTTAAAGCTGAAAAAGGTGTGTGTAACGTATCTCGAAAAGAGAGAAACTAAAAAAAGAATTGACCCCGCTGAGCGACCTTCGAAGAAATCGATAGACTAAACTGGTTTACGCGTTAACACTTAACGTGTAATTAGTTTACAATTTCAAGCGTGCAGCAGGGGAGAATATTTAACACTGTCTGTTTGCACTATAAACTATAGTCGATATACAAATATTAATATCCATGGCGAAGAAAGGTTATCGTGAAGTATTTGCAGAATTATCACCATATTTATAATTAATTTTCTCCCTACACACATCACACAATTTATACATTTTGTCTACGCTCTATCTAGAATCAATTTATCCTATACTAGCTGTTTCCCGTGGCTTTAACCGTGCAGAAGTACCTTTGATTTCAATTTTAAGTATTTCCAACAGATGTTCGCGATATTGTTAAAATTCTCTATGTATGGAATTTTCGTTTTCATTAGAAATCTCATAATTTACTGGAAAAGAGTTTTAGCCTAGGTCTTAACTTGGCGGATTTTCAAACAAACTGTCTTTCCTTATTTTACCCCGTTGGTGATTGATTTTCCAAAAACGTTGAAACACGTATTTCAATATTTCTAACCAAAAAGCTAAATGCCAGCTCCCATAGTGTTTGTTTCAAAATCAGCGGATTTTCAAACAACCTTCAATAGTTATTTAACCCTCTCAGAGGTGGAATATTAAAAAATTCTTCCTTAGTGGGCGTCTACGTCATAAAAGGAACCAGTTTTCCAAATTTCATGTTTCTAGCTTCAATAGTTTAATCTTTGCGATGATGAATTAGTCAGAATATGTTACGATTACGTTTCCTTATACTGAATTTCGTTTATCTAAATGATGGATATTAAAAAAGTTAACAGAAACCAAAATTTCCTAATTTTTTAGATTAAAAAACTATCACTGAATAACACTCTGTTCATTCATAATAGAATGATAATGATTATCTGTTTTCAAAAATATGAAACTAGAAATTAGAAACTTTTATAATCCAGTATTCTGTATATCGGGACAATCAAACTGTTTTTTATGTATCGCGTAAAATTTTTTTTTTGTATCACAATTTCCTTAATCCAGCTTAAACCTATCAATCTCTCACGGAAACCGCCTGCGTTTCTCAATTTCGGTACTTACGCGGCAATTCCAAACTTTTCGGTCAACAATAAATCACCTTGCATTTCTTACGTCCCCGCAATCGTTACATTGTCCTATACACGGCCAACTAATTTGCATTTCAAACTCCAATATCGCCTCGGGGCAGCATTACGGACAAAAAACTCCATTAATCAATTTCGAGCACGGTTCAAAGGGGGGAACGGAGACACGCTGCTCTTTATCCGCGATGTAAAACTTGGCGAACAACTGGGTACACGGAAACGGTCGCGCTAGCTAGTTGTCGTATGCAAATAATCCGACGGCTTCATTTAGCTGAGCGTATACACGTCGATATCTGTTCCATTTGTACCTGCACGGCGGTGATGCCTGAACAAAGGGGAAAAGGCCGCCGAAACGAACGCAGTTGCCCTCTTGCATCCCCCATTTTTTACCCCCAATAATACCGCTGCGTTCAAACGCGAAACGTTTAATCCATTAACGTCGCGAGTAACTCGAAACGATGGTTTTGGTTGAAAATCGATTGAACCTTTTCGCATTTCTTTTTTCGCAAAACTGTGGCGAAAGTCTTTTTCATTTATCTTGCAATGCTTTTCAATAGTGTCGTATTCGATGCGGGTAAACGTTAAGTAAACGATGACGTATGTTTAGTTGCGTTAATTTTTGGAATAATTGTTACACAATTTAGGAAATTGTCAGTTTAATACCGTAATATAAATAATTTATACAGTCTTATATTCTAGGTGCATGTTCAATACTTTATTTTATATGTAAGCGATCTCTAGGACGACCACCGTAGTTGGGCGATAAGAGGGTGTCCCGTTTTACAACTGCGCGTTGGTTCTTGGAACGGTCGCCACACAATACGGCGATAAACAAGGCATCATCTTACGATAATGTATTAACGATAAGATGGGAGACACCGAGGCGCTCTCGTGGTCCTGCCGGGCCTTGATGGGTCGACAGCAGTCAGTTAACACTAGAACTACCGACAATCAAAGCGTACTTATTTGCACGGAAGTGATCACATTGGAAATTACATGAAAAAATACGGAATACATAAGAAATAAATCTTTATTTATACCTTCTACGGAAAATCATAGGAAATTTTGGAAGCTTGACCACAGTGAATTTATAAGGTTGCTATAAGTAATCATCAACCAGTCATTTTGACTGCTGTGGTAGTTCTAGTGTTAATAAAAGTACTTGAGAAAGGAAAATCTTTCGCTGCGCCTATTTTTATTTCGTCTCCTTGTGCCTATTATATATACGTGTTTGTATTTAAGCGTTGTAACGCGAAGAACAAATTAACACTAAATTTTTCGGACATTTCTTGTTGATCTATTTCTAATATTCATATATTAAGGAATAGGTATACCACCAAAAGGAATTTGAAATTCTCCATAAATAAAAGTCAAACACAAATTGCTAGGAATAATAATTGTCTTTGCAAATTTTACTCGTAGAGTCCAAAACCCGTCAAATTGACGGTTCCTGTAAAAACCTAGTGTTAACAGCGACTGTACATTTATCGTGATAAAAATTCTAATCATTTAAATTCTGAAACTATCGACTGTATTTATTGTTTATTTAACGTTAAGCGAGATCAATAATTTCGTAACATAAATTTAGATTCAACAGTTTCGCATGGATTTAACAACAATAAGTGGATTGTCGTAAGCGGATTGTCAATCACTTTCAAGAGCGGGTAATAATTAAGGGTGAAAGGGCGATGAAACTGTGCCACATATTTTTCTCGTGAACAGTGTCAAGCGAGATTAAGCTCTGCACATAGTAAACTATGGATTTCATACGAGCTGTGTCGTAAGCCCCACTTCCACCCTCAATGCTATTTGCATCAACACTGTTCGAGAAGATGCTGAGAATGCTCTAGCATTGTTTTCAGCTGTGTAAACTTAAATCGTGATTGATGTTGCACACATAGAGTTTATTTCGCGTAACTATCAAGCGTTTATTTCGGCCTTAAAAGTTCAATTGCAATTAAAAGAAACGGGGAAAAAGAAATATTTATACGTCCTTTTAATTCTACTTGAAAGTTCTCAAAAACAATTATATTACACACTTTACTGTTAATAATTACACAATATATCCTTTTCATTTGAGGATGCAGAAATAATTCTGTTTAAAAGACTTCGTTTCATTATACTCGTGCAGTACCCGTAGGCGTAAAAAAAAGTAAACGCGCTTCATTAATGCACTAATTAACTGTTGTCTACAAACTTTCCTTTTTTGGTAAAATTAAACAACCTTCCTGTCCCAGGGGCAATCAAACTGTCCAAAAAAGTAGTTAATTTAATTCTCAAAAGTTCGTTCTGCACGGTCAAGATTATATACAGAGTATCTAAACCGCTGTTTAAAGAATTTAACCGAACTTTCCGTGTTCTCGGGAACTATTCGCGGTTGTGTGGCCATCGAGTTGAGTAGCTTGCCACGTACACAGAGCTGACGTTACACCAAACCCGAAAGCAGTGTGTGCACTTACCTGTTTATCTGGCTCTTTGCCTTTGGCGGTGATGAGGCGATCGCAATAGCAACCCTCCAACAGAACAATGCCGCTGGGCCTCGAACAGGTTTCGTTTTCGTAGTAGAACAACAAATTCTGCAACACACGTGGTAAATTATCAAAATATAGTCAGTTGCAGAGCAAACTGAATTGGTTTAACTCCGTTCGGTCTAACCTTGTTAATTATTCTTCAACGATTTCAAATTTCTTATGTTCCATACAACTCTACAGATACTTTCTACTGCATTACATACTTTACAGATAAAACTAAAAATGTCAAACATTGTGATATGAAAAAGAATTTTACGGACTTTTCAGTTAACTGTTTTTTATTGAATTTTTATTGTGCCCCAAGATTAACACTGATAATGTTTTACTAGAAACTGTAAGTGATATCTTTATTTTAATTACAAAAAAACTCGAATACACGTAAATAGTGAATTGCCGAATGACACCCCATGAAATCGTAAATCGTAAGAATCGTCCTCGGTGGACACGCGCTTCTCTTTTATACGCGTTAGGATAACTGGTGGGGGCTCTGATGCCAGATTGGTGACCGTAGGTGGGGGTTACCAGCATTCAAACATTCGAAAAGGCTAATCGGAAAAGAACAAATGACAAACACTAAACACACATACTAATACAATCACACAGATCTCACTCACGCATTCGGCCCCTCTGCATAAGTAATATATCTCTTACAAAACATATAATACACCAGTGTCTAATGAATTTATAAAAAAATTCTGTTCTACATTTTGCTGTTATAAATATTCGTAGGTATATTCAAATCTCAACGTTTTGTTGATGAAATGTAACTAATGAAATTCAATGTTATATTCCTCACCGTCAAAATCGGCAATACTTTTAAACGAATGGATCGTTGGTAAAATGTCACAAACAGAATCGAGATACCGAGCAAATTTTTAAAACTATTATCAATCCGTAAAAATATCTGTGTCGATCAATTTTTCGTTCAACGTTCGCGTCTTATTTACGTTTC
Organism: Tetrapedia diversipes; assembly: GCA_033822845.1. Lineage (NCBI taxonomy): Eukaryota > Metazoa > Arthropoda > Insecta > Hymenoptera > Apidae > Tetrapedia > Tetrapedia diversipes. Next base: position 278,556 of record JAOPTO010000774.1, read on the forward strand.
ACCCTTTTGTCCTAGTTTCAGCCTGCGCCGTGGCATAGTGACCCGACGGTGTTTCACGGGGTTGAAAATTTCGAGTCGATTTTCCTAACAGCAACAACAACGAAAAACTGCGAAATCGGATTCGATTTCGCAGATACCCGGAACCGCGCTTAACGAAACTGCAAGCACGTCGATGAGAACGCGATACCATTGATGGGATCGAACGCCTACGGGAATCGTTTAAAAATTATTTTCGCTCTCTTTATCTCTCACTCTTTCTCTTTCTCTCTGACTCTCTCTCTCTCTCTTTCTCTTTTTATTTTTCTCTCTTTTTTCTCTCTCACTCTTTCCCTTCCTCTCTGTCTCTCTCACTCTTTCTCTTTTTATTTTTCTCTCTCTTTTCGCTCTCACTCTTTCCCTTCCTCTCTGTCTCTCACTCTTCCTCTTTTTATTTTTCTCTCTCTTTTCTCTCTCACTCTTTCCCTTTCTCTCTGTCCCTCTCTCTCTGTCTCTCTCCCTCACTTTTTCTCTTTCCCTCTGTCTCTCTTTCTCTCTCTCTTTCTATGGCAGAGAATTATCGTAGCGGAATTCAAGAGATTGAAACAATAATAGAAAGCAATAACAGAGGGGAGAATGGAAATGAAAACCGGTACACGGCTGAAACAGAAACGCCTCTTCGAACCGTTCGTGAGCAACTCTCGAAAAGACTGCGAGCTAATCAAGAGCGCCGAGCTCTGAGAGGAACTTTCCACAGTGCGGCGTGACTGCGTTTTCGCGAAACTTTTCGACAAGTTGCGGAAACTGCAGAGCTTTCGAAGCCTTTTTCTGAAGCTTCGGAGGAGACAGAGAAAAAGTACACCGTCGAGAGCACTGTCATTTGTTAATCGAAAACTTCGATGGAGAATGTAGCCATATCCGTTTCGGTGATTTTTGAATAAGCAAAAATATGAGACGCACGTACAGTAATGGGCAAAAGTTTAAGATGAGAGGAAAATATAGAACATAGTTTTATGGTTCGCAAGTATTGTATATGCATTCATTTTTATTGTTATTATGATAGAACTTATTGAATAGCACGGAATGCAAATTTGGTTTATCATGCTATTCCTTACAAATTAATTGGTTTAATTTCGTTGACTCTTTGGTCTTAAAATTTTGCCCTATATTTATAAGGTAAAGAAATTTAATACTCAATTTTTGGAAAGATCCTTTTATTCCCCAAAATGCAAAAAGGTGTTCGAGGAAACAATGCGCACATGCTGTCGTGTAACTGATAATAGATGAAAACTGAAAATGTAGAATAGAATTTTTTAATTTCAAACTTCGTTGTTACGTGTGTATTTTTTCATGTAATTTTCACTTTGATCCTTTCCTTGCAAATAAGTACACTTTAATCGTCGGCAGTTCTAATGTTAATTCAGGAGAAATATTTTTATATCGTCCTCGGATTTAAGTGAATCCACAAAAGCGTGTCATTGTCGAAGTGGCAACCAAAACGTCCAACCCTCTGGCGTGACAACGAGTTAAACGAATTTTAATTGTTTATATTATCCTCTAACGAAGAGCTGATACGAACAAAAAAAAAAGGACGTTCGTGCAAAGCTGAAACCTCTTTCATCACGCGAAACCGTTAATTAAAAATCCCCTACTGTTATAAGCACGCAAGAAATTCAGCGTGATTGACTTTTCTGTTCCGTTCAAAGATACGGAGCAGGTTGCGCGCGGTTTCCCCTCTTCAAACGGAAGGATTAATTAACGTGAAAAACGTAGGTATATCGCTCACCTGATATAAAACGAACCATCGTAATTGCCACTTGGCCGAGTCGGCGGTCCGCTTGTGCAAATACCCAGTCAACGAGTGATCGTAATGGGCTTTCTCCGAAAGCATCACGAGCTGCGAGTCGTTCACTCTCACTGTAACATGTAATGAATGTCACGCTTGAAACGGTATGCCTCTCGTAACCGAACGGCAGCCAGCTACTTCGGGTCTATTGTCCCGATCGATGTTTCACGCAAATCATAAGCATCCCGGTGTTACCCGGTTATCGCGTTATCGTGAATTTGTCTTCTCTGTTGGATTTGTTTGTCGCGTCAATTAGTCGATTTAACGAAACTGGATGGTACTGAGCCCGACACCTTCGATGCATTTATCTGTACTACTGCAAAAGTATGTTTGTCGCAGGGAAATGATGAAAATAGGGATTTCATCAAACATCTACGGTATACGATCAATTCGGGGAAGACGTTAACCCTTTGCGCTCCTTTGTCGAGTGTGACTCGACGTCAGTTTTTATCACAGTAACTCAAAAATGTTGAGTTACACTCGACATTTTTAAAGTGCCATTTTAAATACAATAGCGGATAGAAGTTTAACACCATAGTAAATTTCAAATAAAGCACCTAAAATACTAGGGAGTTATTGGCAATAAAATTGCAAAATAATTCAGAATGCAAAGGGTTGAAATAACAATTCTGTGGGGTGATTTCCCTGAAGAAAGTAAACGATTGTATTCCAACTCATGTAAATTAAACATTTGTGTTCAAAAGCTTCACGATGTTCAAGTTTTCTCTTAAAACGACTGTAAACGAATTCGTAGAATTTGTTTCGTAGCACGTACGAAAGTTAGCGATCTCGGCGGAAACAGCATCATTCAATAATGCAAATGTACGCACAGATTTAGCTACCTATAGAATTTTAAATAAGCCCATAACTCGTGCGTGAGTTCTGAATATTCTTGCATTTAATTAACACGCGGCATACTAAATTGTTACATCTCCATATGCATTAGGTCCTTCGTCTTAACGTGGAATATTAAATTACAAACGTTTCCGTAAAATAACTTGCATTTTATTAATGATGATTGACTTTATCTGAGAAAGATATCATTCAATTTTTTCATACTCTCGAATTCTACTAGATTCGCACGTAATCTAAATTCCTATAACGTGTCATCGCGTTTAAATTGAAAAATTGTGAATAAACAATTGATTAACCCTCCGCCTACGGATTCCAGGTCTTTTGTAACCCATGCTGAGAATCATTCGAAAGCGATCACGCATACAATGTCGGGCGCTGCGTGGTAGGTGAAAAGTGACGATCGCATTAACACATATACGCGTGTGACTACATATACGTTTCCGTCAAAGCGACGAAGTAACGAAACCGACGACAGCTGCGATGGTAAACTGAGAACGGGAGTTCTCGAGAACATTCCCTTCCGCTACGCACACTACCGCAGTAAACGCGTGTACGTGAGCTCAGCGTTTCGAACGACTTCCGGAAATCGAGATAAAAAACAAATGAAAGTCTTTCTTTTTCGCTGTTGAAATGCTGAAATCCAGCCTGCGACACGTGGGATCTTAACTGCTTATTCTCGTTTCCACGACGATATTTGAATCGAGGTTATATAAAATTAGATCGATAATAATTGGTTCTAAAATTTGAATGCTATAGCATTCACGTCATTTTGTATCACAATGAAAATGAATGCTATAGCATTCACGTCACCCTATTTCACCGCATATTTACCGCATATGGGCCCATATATGGTATTTCACTTTTGATTCAATTTTATTTCCAAATTAACCCTTAGCGCTCCGTTGGCTCCGCTGCGGAGACTTGATTTTGTATTTGATACGATTACATTCCAGATGTTTTGTCATCAGTTATTTTCCGACTTATTTTTATAGCTAAGGGCATGGAAGAATGTTACAGTTACGAATGTAAAACTGAGTGATGATAAAGATGGATTTTATACGAAGTAATCAGAATTGTCTGAAAAAGGTATTGTCGTATGTAAAGAAAAAAAATATACGGAGCGCTAAGGGTTAAGTATCATAAAATCATAGACAATTTTTTCGCATTTTATTATTGCTAAATACATATTTGATGGATTAAAATAGTTTGAATTATTTTATAATACTTAATTTGGAAATAAAATTGAATCAAAACTGCAATACCATATATGGGCCCATATACGGTAAAGGGTTAAAAATATAAGTATATTTTATATGTCCATGTTTTACAATCTTTCACGAGTGCCTGACTCTGCTATTCTGAATACCCGAAATACAGTGCATCAAATTCTTAAACCTGTGTTCCCTATCAGTGCATGAAAATATTCCTAAAGCATCATAAATGATAATGTTGGCATATTAGCTAATTTCCAACAAAGTTAAAGAACTTTCGACTCGTACACGATCTCGATTCACTCGAATCTGTAAAGCTGCGAGATTTGTTGTAGCTTCGGTTCAACTACGCGCTCTTACCGAATAAGCTGAGAGAAAGTTTTCCCACGTAACTTAACTGCCAGGTGCGACTTCTACAAAATCCATCGATCATCGTAACCAACTTTTGGCAATTCAACAAATATATTTCCTTGTTCGTTGAACAATTATCTTTATCCCACTGTGTGAATCGTTTGAGCCAGAAAACAGTGTCTCTTTAAATTCTCTGTCTGACACTTCAAAAACTAATACTTCTTTCATTTGAAAAGCATTGAAATACTTTTGAATTGAAAGAAGCGCTTTAAAAAATTATATTTTGTGATACAGAATTTTATGCTCGCTTATTTTGATTCTTGAAACGACACGAGGTAACTTCTTGTTGTTTCAGCATTTGTACAATAAAACATTTTTTAAACGAAATTTATGTTTTGAGATGTACAATTTTACGTTTCATTGCTTTTCATCACTTTCACCCACGTATGTGTAAAGTAGAAAGTAGTTTATACAGTTTTTTGTATCTCACCGTCAGAATCGAATTTCAACGAATTAACAAACGAGCACTTCTGTTTCATGTAACATGCCTCCGCTATCCGAACTTGCTAGGAATTACTGTTTGTCGGCCGAATACAGCACGGTGAAACAGCGCTGAACTAGCGAAAATCAAGAGACATTCTCGATCATATTTCCGTCATCGTGTTTCGCGGTATGCAAAACGACATTTTCCCGCGAAATTCCCGAAATCCCGTAAACGCAGAAGGACGGCAAAGTTTTGTCAAATTGTTGCGTAAGGTTACCCCGTGATTTTGTGTAAAGAAACGCCCATCATTTTTTATCAGATAATTATTTCCGGGAAGCCATGCACGCCAGTCTCCTTTTTTTCGCTGAACTAATTTCGAGCGCACACCTTCTGCATTCGAGAATAAATTTAAAAAAGAGAAACATATCTTTTACCTTGCCACGTCGAATAAATGAATGGCTAACACGATATTTCAATGGGAGAAGAAAACAAAAAATTGTAACCAGCGTATCGAATTCGTGTTAATTAAAAGTTCTCTTCCGTTTTTAATATTGAAATGCGCCATTAATACGCTTTCAACGAGACGAAGTTTCCGTGCTTCCTGAATTTGCATGTTCGGGAGGAACTTTCAAAAGAATTTAAATCGTTATCTCCAGTGATACACGAGAAGAACGAGAATATTACCCACAAAATTCAGTCACCTGAATTTCAACCTTAATTACTTGGGATGATGGATGCATTATAATTAGCGCAATGAATCGACTAAAAATAACTCGTTGAAATACCTATAACAATCACCTTTTTCGTAATTGATTGGAATGAAAGTGATCAGTGTTAAGCGAGCAGCCTTGAACAGTTTCCAAAATGAAAATAACGATATTAAAAATCTTTGCTGTTAAAGCTGAATACCTTTTACAGTAAAAAAAGTAGTAAAATTAATTCCTGCAAGATTTTAGATGTGTATAAAAATTTAAGCACAATTAAAAATTGATAATACTAATCTAGTATCCCTTTTTATGATAATTTTCCACTTTAAAAATTTTGTGCTAAAATGCTCTTTAGATAATTGAATTCCCATATTTTCTGTGATGTTTTTTATAAATAATTCACTCCGAAGAATCGTAGATTTCAAACCATAAATTTTTATCGGAGCGCAACGAATATTTTCGATAAATGTGCAAAACCAGCAATAAACGCAATCAATTAGAAATGGCGAAAATTTCATTGGCAACTTACCGGTTCTTTGCATCTTCGGGCTGAGCATGATCACGATTTTTGCGATAAATGTTGATTGTCCAGAATACCTTGTATAGGATGCGATGGCGTAGAAAATAGCACGGTGCTCCCTTGATATTACGCACGGACGTTTATCGTGGCGTAAGTATTTACCTTAGGAACTCCAATTTCTTGAGTCTCTTCAGCTGTGTCCTTTCACCGTGCTAAACACGACAAACAAAAAGGGAAAACTGCTTAACTTTTCGAACTACGGGCAACTTGAATACAGTAACTTAAAAGAAGTTACGGTTATTTTCCTTTTCTAAACATCCTGGCGCGCGTGTAAACTGTTTAGCGAATGAACTGGGCTACGACACTGTTTTAAATAACACGAAAAAAGGTGTAGATGGTGGAAAGAAAATTTGTATAGTTTAACGAGATCTACTGGCACGAACATCTTTAGATGCAAGGAATGAAGCCGAAACTTCTGAATTACTATTGTTTGTTTCGTTTTTACATCGATCAGAATTGTAATCAAATAATCAAGCTTAAGCTTTTCACGGTTATTTAAGGTATTTAAATCACTGTATTATAATTTCTGTCACACTCAACTGCTTATTGTTCATTAATAACAATGCATCTGAAGTATTCATGCAGTTGTGCGTCAGTTTTATGAAATACCTACATAATTCAGAAGCGGCTCGTTTCGTTCACACCGAAAGCATGCATGGTTGTTCGTTTATTCATGCGTTAAATAATTATTAATAAATAAAGTTCCTAGTCTTATTATAACCATTATACCATATTAATTAGCATCGCAATTTCGTCCATTATTCCACCATTTACACTTTAATCATTCTACCTTTATGAGGTACTGACGAAACATTTACATTGAATAATGAATTATAATTCGTTCAAATTTTCAACGCCTTTCAATCGAATTAAACAGGACAGACAAGTTCAAACCTTCATTTATCGTTACACTTATTCTTCCTTTTTAGCACAAATTAGCGTAGTCTAATCAGCTGTGACAATTCCAACAATCTGTTAATCATTCAAACGAATTGTTTCACAAGCGACTAGATAGCAGCAACAGCTAATATAATGAAATAAATCGTTCAAATAAGGGAATATTTAGTTTGGGGCTCGCATCTGTTGTTTACCGGGCCCAATTAAATTCTGGATCACCAGTTCGCCGCTCTTTAACATTATTCGACGTTCAAAATGAATAAAACTTCATTGTTGCCCCGTATCGACATGTTCGAAGCTGGATCACAGGCTTAACCGATTTTTATTCATCAGAACGTTCATTTATTTGCCGGGAAACACACGTACTACCGTACCAGGATTTCCATTACCCGAGGATTTGCATTATTTTTCACTGTCGGCACACGGACTAAAATGTTACTTCCCCTTTTCGCCAACGAAATTCCCTTCAGACAAAATAACACGCCATATACAGTGCTTTAAGCTTTTGTTATTTGAAGCTGTGCATGTTTACTTTAATGTGTAGGAAGCTTAATTCGTGCTTTTATTTGCTGTAGAGCGATAGCTAATTTGTGATGTTTTCAAATGTACTGTAGAAGCACAACGTATTGAATACGCGTATCATAATAGCCTAACATTTTTCTTTATGTCTACTGAAATCATAATAATTAAAGTAAATGAATGATATCGATATGGAAAGTATATAAAAATAAAATCTAAGAAGCAAGTACAATAAATGCATAAAACAGTGGGTGAGATGTGATGTTCAATCATCTAATTTATACTTGTTGCGTTCTCTTTTCTGTTTTTCTCTTAATAAAATAGGATTGCTGTCATTAAGAAACGTGATCAACAGAAAAATAAAAGATATTCGTGTACCATGAAATATTTTAAGCGAATAACACTTTTAACCGTACGTATTACACATCAGTTAATTAATATTTTACTTTAGTAATTCAATTTAATTTAAACGTTTACAGGAAATTTATTATACAATAAAATATTTAATGATTTTGGTGTTAAATTTCTCGTTATGTTACACTTCGAAGAGGTATCTCAAACGAAACACCATTTACTGACATTTCTCCTCGAACACTAGTGAAAGGGCGAAAGTTCAGATGCACTGAAACAATGAGAATCTGATCACTGGAAATACTTCCTGCTTTATCGCCTGTACGAACGGACAATGGCCAATCAATGTCCAATTCTAAAGGAGCATCGATCTCGATTTATAACGAACCACTTGCATAAGGTGTAAATCAATGCGTTGAATAAAATAATGGAAAATATATAGTAGACACAATGAACATTACATAAAACTACATTAGTATACATATCTTATAACTAGATATTCAAAAAGTTAATATTAGACAACATCTAATCTACATTCCCCTTTAAACAATAATCCAGATTCCCTTCAAAATTATTTATTTATTAATATTTAGTTGCTTAATATGCTGTTCCTGATCTCTCGAGACCGTTTACCGAAATGAAACTATTTGAACTTCAGCTCATAAAGCCTCCATCTTTTTATATACTTATCTCTTTAATTATCTCATGTTACTAGAACTATTATATTATAAGCAAATTATAATATGCTTGTCGTTCGTTTTATTCCACGCATTAACCGCTGATCAAGTTACCCATAACGTCAGCGGTATAACGTCTACATTGCCCCTGTTAAACCAAGACCTCGTTAACCGGTAACTAACAAAGCGTCCTTTCAATCGCGCAGCTTTGCGTAAGATCATGTTCACAGGCTAAAAGGAAGTGCGGAAGTTCAGTCGAGACGTCGGTTCGTGGAGTGCGACTTAGTTACTTTCAAATTGCTCGGAATTAAGCGTTTAATGATGATCGCAGTTAAAAGGTCGCCCTTTGACGGGTTCCTGAAAGCCGCAACACAAACTGCCAGGGAGAGAAGAGAGAAAGTAGTTTCATCCCGAACAATTCGAGATCGTCCAAGCGGAGAAACAACGAAACAGTCTGAAGATCGGTGAAAACAGGAACGCGATCCTCGCGCCGGCATAATGTGAACTTTCTGGCTCTGTGGAGAACAACAAATCAAGTGTACGCCCATGGAAAGAAGAAACAGCCAGTCGATCCGCACGGCAAATACCGGGCATCGAATGTCAGCCAAGAAGAAAATTGAGCAGTGGACGGTGAAAATACCGATACATACTCCGATAAAAGGAGCAGAGTGAAACATGAGAGGAGGAGATGAAAATGGAGAAAGAGTAAACACTCGTGTTGGCTGACGACGCTGTCTCGGAAATGATGCGGATTACTACTAAATTCGGGGTGGAGTTAACTGTGCCCCCAGACAGAAAGGAAATCTGATGAAATTTATTTGAATTTCTTGGAAATATTTACGGAAATTAATACGTTCAGTTGTATAGTAACAGTATGTTTCACTGGAATATGTGAAGTTTCTCTGTAACCTATTAATGATTTTACAACTTTTTTGGGGAAGGGAGGACGAAGAAGAGTATTGATTAGATGTGAACTTTAAGTATGATTGCTCGTTAAGTGAACGTAATCTTCGCACTTTGTTTTGAGTTTTAACTTGTGTTGGTAATTCAAAAAAAGGAGCAAAGTGAAACGCTAAAGAAGAAGATGAAAATGGAGAAAGAGTAAACATTTGTGTTGGCTGACGACGCTGTCTCGGAAATGATGCGGATTACTACTAAATTCGGGGTGGAGTTAACTGTGCCCCCAGACAGAAAGGAAGTCTGATGAAATTTATTTGAATTTCTTGGAAATATTTACAGATATTAATACGTTCAGTTGTATAGTAACAGTATGTTTCACTGGAGTATATGAAATTCCTCTTTAAAATTTGTGTAGACCTATCTTAAAATATGTGTACCTAAGTTGTTTCGCAAAAATGTAAAAATGTTTTAGATTCTTAAATATGTTTTGATTTCTATTAAAATGTAAGATGATTATTATCTATCGTTTCGTACTACAAGTGTATTTGTCACGACAAACAATTGCCATTTCTTCGTGACGAGTATACTCGTCATATAGTTAACAGGTTAATAAGACAGTATGAATGATAAAACGGTGTGAAAAATATTCTATCGATATAGTATCTAAAAAAACAACGAAGGGTGCCAATATAATAATACCAATAATATTATCTCTAATATTTGAAATTAATTTCCATAAAGACTATGAAAAAAGGAGATAGTTCGTAGTATTCTGAAGTATTGTGTGCTATTGTACAATAGACATCTCAATCATTTTATCAGCAATTTAAATTCCATATAAGCGGAAACAGTGGTTTAATAAATGTTAGCCATGAATCTCATTTCCGCTATCTTTTCATTTAACGAGACTCTCTTTTTTCAGAGCACTGTACACGATAGAACAAATTTCTTTATTCAACTTTAATTCATTTCACTGAACTGATAAAGTTGTATCTCGTGTTCAAGAACTACAACAAATATTTCACATACTTTTCAAGCAACGGAAATTATATGATAATATTGAAGAATTTGCATTTAAAAATTGTAATTTCTATCAAAGGATTATTAAATACCTTTATCCTACTTGAACAAGTAATTTCGTAACTATTTTATATTCACACATAATAAAAATTTACATGAACGATTTAAAAGGAATGTTTATAATAATTAATGGATCAGAAATTCAAAATAAATAGGAAATATCTCAAAGAAGAATGAATGAAACGTATCTCCGATTGAACACTAATCGAAGTTTAATTCATCAAATCATTTCAGCTTCGATTCTCGGAATCCCTAATTACGATCGAAATCGGAACAGTATTACGGTACTGCAACAGTATTCCAACTATGAATGCCCGATATAATAGCTTCAATATCAATGGCTTCAAAGTTAATCTGATTGCCTCAAATTCCACATAATCATTCTAAAAAGTATATCATTACTTTATCTTCCTCTATACCCTGCACCGCTGTAACTTAAAAAAAAACCTCTTCCTTCTCTCATTAACACAAAACCAGCCGCCTTATAAGTTCCGAATTCGTCGAATCATAAATCGTCCAATCGTCAATCACGAATTCCAACTCGATCACGTCAGATGCATGCTTCCGCGAGGGCACGAAACATGCTGTCGCCCGTTCAAAACAAACATAGGAACCTCGACGAGCACCGCGACGCGTGAACATCCGGCAACCCAACGGCCACGTCAAAGCGAAACGCTTCTCTTTCCATCGTTCATCCGGAAATAATTGTCGTGCAGCAGCCGGCTACGTTGCGTCGCCGTAAGGCAGCCGCATGAAACGGAAGTGGAGCCCGTCGCTGCGAGCTAATCGCGTCCAATTAGCCCGTCGCGATCGTTACGGGTTTCGAAAGAAAACGGAATACCGAACCATGCCAAGCGAAACAAAAAAAAAAGAAGAAGAAAATAACCAGGTACAAGTAAACAAAGAAAGAAAGAAATAAAGTAACATGTTGAAGTTGCACACACGGTACCTGTTACTTCTCGCCCTCTATATATGTGTCTTCCCCAATGCTCGACTGATGCCGCACCACCTGTTCGTGCTCCAGATTCTCCCCGTCCCACTGCCCCCTCCACCCCCTCCTCCTCCTCCAGCGACACTCGCCTCTCTAAATATATGTCCCCTTGACCGCGAACGTCCGAGGATGCTGCGGCGCCGAGATAGCTTCGACGCGCCTAGCCGCGTCCCAGCGTCTCTCGGATGAAAGGCGAGGGCTGATTTCGTTACGACTGATTATTAATCGCGGTGTCGGCCGGCAAGCAGCGGCTGGCAGCAGCTCCAACCAGGTGATGACCAGCAACAGGACGGCCGTTGTGCGAACGTGGACATCGAGACTGGCAGCCCGTTACCGGCGCCCGACGGTCTCATGGTCGTGGATGTTCCGGCGTCGGGGGTCGTCGCGGCGTGCCTGCCCGACGCATCGCCACGGGTTCACAGGGCTGCCTCTGCCTTTTCTCCAACCCCAGAGGCTGCGCTCCTCGCCCTGTCACTGCGCAAGCTCCCGATGAAAGCCACCCCACGCGACGCGGCATGGGCGGATCTATATGTTGGGGGCTAATTGGGCTGCCGGGGGAACGGGATCAAGTTCAATACGGCCGACACGTCGAAATCGGTGAATCGATGCACGCTGTGTAGAACGGGGTGGATCGTTGCCTATGCGACCGTTCCACCGAGATTCAAATTGTGACTGTTGTAAAGGAAGAGAGTAGCGAAGCTTTTGGAAATACGGTTTTAATATTACTAAATAATAATAGTTTATTTTGGCGCTTTTGGTCCAGAAATAGACTTGCTTTACAAATTTACTGTTAATGTCAACACACATTCCTCCACTCTGCATGCCACTCACACACTCCTACTACCTGTCTGTGTTCTCCCTTTTTTCTTTCCCTCCGTCTCTCTACCTTTGCTTAACCAGCTAACCATTTTTTCATCATTTCTGCTATACTCTTATTTAAAATACTTTAATACCTTATTATATAACACGAGGAAGATGCAATTCTGATAAACCTCACGAGCTTTGACATGAGACTAGCAAACGCAGTGGTCGAAATTCCTACGACCCCGTCCAGGTGTCCTTTAGCCCCTCAGTCCTGTATCTTAACGTTTTCTTATTTTCTAAATTGCCAGATGTGGCTTGATTTCTTGGAAGAAACCCCTCAGAAAGTATTTTGCTTCATAATATTTCTGTATTCAATTTTTAACAGAAGGAAAAGGAAAAGGAAGGCGGTGTTTCGTCCGGGGCCTACTGCTAGTGATCGGTAAAGCTAGCAGACCCGTGCCCTAGACACACTGATGGGAAAGGGCAGATCGGGACTTGTATGTATAGAAATCATGACAGACTCGAGCACTTGCAAGAAAGATCGTCGTTTGATCCCTCCTAGTGGCGAAGGCAGGAAGGTCGCCACGAAATTCGTCGGCGACTCTATTTTTCGACCGTTCCTTTTGGTTCGTTTATTCGCTTTTGTTCAGTGGTGGTGTTTGGTTTCTGAGAGGGAGGGGGGATGGGGAAGGTTTCTTGAGTCGCAAGAAAACGTAGGAGATCGGGGATGATTGGATTTCTTGTTTTGTCGGTCGGTTTGTGAGAGTTGGTGCCTTAATCTTTGGATCGTAATAGAATATAAATGATCTAGATTTTGTAATTTTTGTTGAGAAGAGGGAAAAAGGGGTGTCTTAATTAGATGTGAACTTCAAGTATGGTTGCTCGTTAAATGAACGTAATCTTTGCACTTTGATTTTGGGTTTTAACTTATATTGAAGTCTTGTATTGCTAATTCAATGACTTAACGTAATTAAATTTATAATCGACTGAGTAGATGAGGATCAATGAGAATTCATAATTCGAACGAATTTTAAACTACTCTGCCGTAATAGTTTATGATTGAATAATTTGATCGGAAATCTTTTTAATGCTGAGAATCGATAGTACCTATTCAAGTTTTAATTTCGCCGATAATGGCATTCTTTTTTTACACGGTACTACCAAAGAACTCGAATATAATCCCCACGAATATCGATGTCCCGCAAGATATATGTATGCCTGATCCCACAACTCAAGCAGTAAGCCTTTTTAGTTGAATTATGCATCAAAAGGTGCGATGTGAGAGTTTTATGGTAAAGCGTTCGTGTCACGAAGATAAACGCCTTGCTCACGAATTGTAGATATTTATTGTTAAAAAATTTGGACTTGGTTACGTATATTTAAAAAAAAGAGGGCATGTCGGAAAATAGCGTGGACTTATATAACAGGAAGTAAAATTTCTGATTTTAGAAGCGAAATTAATTAATTATTTTTAGACAATTTTGTTTTCCATGTTTGTGAAGAAAGATATCTGTCAGTAGGGCATTCAAACACCAAGCTGCTTGTAAAATAATGAACTAACTCCTCCTCCTAATTAAAAGAGAACAAAGACAAGCTTGAACTTTGAATAAAACCAAGCTTAAAGCATTGTAATAAGAAATTTAATTTTCTAACTGCGAATAATAAGTAGTTTCCTTAAATCTGGTTTATTAATATCTTCCACTGTAATTCATGATATACTGACATTGTTTCGTTACAATATATATAGTTTTCTTCTATAGAATAGTATTTTGTAATGCAACTTATACATTGTTACAATTTTATAATAAACTTTCAGCCTCCAATATTTTTTTAAAGCAGATTTTAATTAAATTTATTTCTGTTTTGGACTGAGACCAAGTCATAGTGAATTTTTAAAAATGATGTATATCGTTTTTAATACACAGTAGTCCGCACAAAAGGTAACTTGAACGTTTGCTTGTTTCCCTTTAGTTTTGATACTTCCTTCATACGTCAAACCTTCGTTACATTTTCTCGACTGCTCTGTCCATGCTGGATGGCCTATATTCATCTACACGGTATCCTTAAATTAAGGATACTATAACAAATATTGATGATTCCACACAAAAAGAAAAAAATAATAGTTTGTGCTAATAAAATAATCAACTTTCGTCTTCAACACATTTTTATATCAACATACTTTCCTATCTCTCAGTTTTCTAACCAATATCAAACAGCATTAACTAAAAACGTTTGCATTTACTACTACTTTTGCAGTTACATTAATTTTTCTAAGAAAAAAGTAATTAAAAGGGTACATTGAATATACAACAATTATGTAAGCTTCCATATTTCTAAAGAAAATTAGCCTGATCCCTAGGTTGTTCCATTAACTGCTTAATAAATAAAGATCTATTTACCATATATTAATATCTAATAAGAAAAGAGATCGATGCATCAAAATACAAATACTTACCCCAGAATCTTCCGAAAATCCTAACGAGCTCCTCAAACCGTCCAGCTTCAATCTATCCATCGAACGTGTTCTTCGTTGATGAACCAAATCGAGTCATCCTGTATTAATGGCTACCAGAAAGGGAAGTTAGCTTGGGGCTCCGAAAACCTGGCATCCAACTCTGCATAACTACCCTCCCTACAGTCTGACCCTCCTAAGTATCCCTGTCTCGCAACCCCTGCGCCGCAACGTACCGAAGATCGCTTCCTCCTTCCTCGACGATCCAGGTCGCCGACGGACGGCCGCACCAGGAGATTTAGCGGGTATCCATCGACGGATCCGTCCACGGAATTTCGAACACGACCGCCGGTCTGGAATGAAGAGCATTTCCGCTCTCGGCTAGAACGGTCAGAGATAGATCAATATGTTTAGAGCAAAGAAAAGTTTACTTTATAATCGGGGAATTACTATCAGCTACCATTGAAATCGTTATTTATTAACCCTTTGCACTCGAGAGGTGACTGTTAGTCGTCCAATGATACTAACTTCAAAAATTTTCAAATTCAAAACATTTACTAAGATTCGCCTATATTAAACGTCATTTAATTTAATTAAGTAATATACTAAAATTTACATATACGACTATTTAACCTCTGAGTGTGATTAATAAACAAACTAACTAAAGCCTGAAAATTTGAGAAAGTATCATTTGGTGACTAACAGTTACTTCTCGAACGTAAAAGGTTAACTGTTTTATAGCAGGCACAAGGAGACAAAACAAAAATAGGCGAAAGATTTTCCTTTCTCAAGTACTTTTATTAACTGACTGCTGTCGGTCCATCAAGGCCCGACAGGGCCATGTGAGTGCTCGGGCGTCTCCCATCTTATCGTTAATACATTATCGTAAGATGATGCCTTGTTTATCGCCGAACTGTGGCGACCGTTCCAAGAACCAACGCGCAGTTGTAAAACGAGACACCGTCTTATCACCCAACTACGGTGAGATCGCTTACAGTTTGTATTTAAAAAGGTTGATCTTTGATAGATCAGTTTGTTTACGTTATAGTTAAAAAAATACTATCTGCTCCTATTGAAATTGCTATTCATTAATTGTTTGTATCTATAAAGGTCAATCTTTGATAGACCAATGTGTTCAGTGCAATGAAAAGGTTACGTTTGTAAAAGATATCTTTATTTTAATTAATAAACTCGAATACACGTCGCATCGTAAAATCGTGAATCATAAGAATCATCCTCGATGGGCACGCGCTTCTCTTTTACACGCTTTAGGATAATCGGCGGGAGTTACAAGCATCGAACATTCGAGAAGACCTTTTATGCGCATTTGCGCCACGCATTAGGATTAACTGTCGTCGAACATTCGAGAAGGCTAACCGGGAAGGAACAAATGACAAACGCTAAACACATATACTTACACACTCACGCATTCGGCACCTCTGTCTCTTACAAAGTAAATATTTCTTACAAGTTACAGTCAGGAAATTACTATCTGCTACTATTGAAATCGTTATTTATTAATTGCTCGTATTTAAAATGGTTAATCTTTGATATGCCAATGTGTTTAGAGCAAAGAAGGGCATATTTTACAGTCGCAGAATTACTATTCGTTGCTATTAGAATTACTACTGATCAGTAATTCTTATTAGGAAAAGTTTACCCTGTAGTCATAGAATTACCGTGTTTGTTAAAGTTATAGTTTGTAATTACTTGTATTATAAGAGGTATTAAATTATAGATAGAGGAGAGCATGATGGTCTTTTTCAAACTCTTAAAATAATCTGTTTCTATAATATCTGATACGTTAAATATAGTTCAATTGGTCTTTCTTTTTATTTCTTCCGCACTTTATCAGACTTCATCAAGTTCTACGTTATAAAGTGTATTTGTACGTGCATCGTCTTCACAGTTGTGAAGAACTGCACTGCCTTTGAGTAAACTAGCCAGGGAATCACCCTGTAGAACAAGTCTAACTCTGCTGCCGCTGTGTTGTCCCCCGGGAGTTGTTTTCAGCAACGCGTAACACTTCCGCAAATCTCGAGGCACGGAGAGACGGGAAATGTCAGAGTCGTGTGAAAGAATTTTTGATCGCCCCGTCGATGGTTTCGTAACCTTATAGAATTTCCGTTGATGATTAAGGGAAGTTTCGAGCTCCGGTTTACCGCCTGGTGGTAAATAGTTGAACCTGAAGAAGGCTCTTCTAACTGAGCAAACTGATGTAATGCCTTGCACAGGATTACAGACGTTATCTGCAGACCACTTCCGTTTCTGTTGACGTCAATGTAGCGAAAGGCTACGTCCAAGAACAAAGTCAATTCGATCATCATGTAACATAGATTATAAACGTGCAAATTTCTATCCTACAATCGATGCTGTACCCTAATTACGAAATTTTATTCAATCGATGCTATCGCATTTGCATAATAATAAATTTACGCAAGAAGTAATTTTAATAGCAAACACAGGCTCGTAATTAAAAATGGTAAACTTCTTATTGATTCGTAAAGTATACAGTACAGTGTTACGTATGGAATGGCATATCGAGTAAATGGCCTCCACGGCTTTGCTGGCATATACGCACTCTTTTGTTGAAATTTTCCATGACCGTTTTGCATAAATGTAGCTAAATTTCGTTGATTCAGCGCTCAATTTTTTTCTTCAAGATGTGAGTGGTAGTGAACTTGTTATAACTTGCATAAATATTGAACTTTAAAAAATCCCCCCAAAAAAATCTGTAGATGTTAAATCGCATGATTTGGGCGAACAATTCTGATCACCAAAACGAGAAATTACACGACCCATTGGGAATGATTCCCACAAAAGGGTGGTATGCTATTCCATACATAACCCTATACTTGTTTACTTCACGAATCAATATGAAATTTACCATTTTTAATTATAAACCTGTGTCTTCTATTAAAGTCACTTTTTGCGTGAATTTTGAGACACCCTTTACAACAAGAAGCTAGATACTATGAAAGATAAATAATAATAATGAATAATGATAATAACTGAATTCATTGAGGTTTCCCGGTTGCCAATCAGATCATTATCAATCCGACAATTCGATAGCGATTTTGGAATATGTACGTGTAATCGTGCAACAATTCGTATACGCGCTACGTCAATCCGAATGCCCGAGGGAATTTGCAGGGTGACGGAAAATTTTTCACTTTCAGTGGGAGGAGGGTGATGTCCTTCGTCGGTGCCATCCGTGTACCAAAATTCGATTCACGTTGCTACGGATAGAAATTGGCACATATCATCGAATATCAATACTGAAACGTTGATACTGCTTTGAGCAAATAACGTCACCAGATACGATCATTTAGGTCGATTGCTATTAATTTGAATTGCCAGATACTTGTTTCACTGTCAGATATTTGCGAAATAGTGAAACGTGTTCAAACGAATTCTGACACAATTATCTAGTAACGTAATTTAAATAAATGTCCGCGTCACAGTCAAATTAGCAATCAAAGAACGACGAACTATTGAACGGGGAACGTTTAATATAACTATTGTGAACACTTTGTATTTAGAATTGATCGCAGCTTTTGTTATAAAGTTGTTATTTTACAATGTTAACACACTGCCGACGGATGACGAGATATCTCGTCTTTCCTATTTTAACTGTTAGGGGCCATTGACGAGTTGCTACGTGATAATGAAGAGCAGTTTTAGGTAACTTGTACTGCGAATTAATTATTTGAAATTCTGAAATATGGATAACGATAAAACGATTAACAATATTACAGAAATATTTGCGGACAATTTATCAATGGAATTCGCGGACAATCAATGGAAAAAGAAGTGAAACTCGCTACGTTTGCAATCTTTATGGTATTCCACTTCAATTAGTCACATATTTTATTGAAATTTAGTAAAATTTATATTTAATATCATACTTTGAAAAATTTTATGTTCGTACAAATTTTTACTTACTGAAAAACATTAAAAAATCATTCATTTTTAAAATTGTTGTTGAAAATAAATATTTCACAGTGACAATGATTTTTAACTACCAATAAATCATCGCTGATTTAAAAATATTTGACGCAAAAAAATATCCGGCCACTTGGGTGCGATTAGCAATAAAACGTCTGGTCCGCAATGTGTTAAGAGAAAAACAATGCTAACTGAATCTTTTAAACAGCCATCACAAGATTAAAAACGATATTTGCAAGTCGTTTTGCATGCCCAGCAGTTTCGAGCACAAATGCGCATTTCAACGGGCAAAGTACAACGAGGTTATTAAAAAATGAGCAGAACGGTATTGCGAATGGCAAAGGTGAAACTAAACTCTGATGCAAGACAGAGCATCTAAAATGTTCGCGTCCTCTGCGTTTTCACGAGATAAGCTATACGATATTCCCTTTGAGCTGTTTTCTCCGGCTAAAACCGTGTGTTCTCGATGCTGCAGCGAACGAACAGATAGCCATGGAGTTTCATCAAAACATTTCCCAGTTCTGTTCGATGGAAAATGTCATTCTTCCTTCCGATATGCGAATTCGAAAATATCGCTGTAGAAATTGCAAGAACTTTACCTGCATCTCTGATAGATATTTCGCTTCACCTTTTTATTTCATACAATATTGCTTCATAACGCATAACAAACATTTTATTTCTTCGCTTAAATTGGAATCAAATTTTTACAAGTAAAAACACTCGTGATTTTAACTTTTGATATACATATCTTCGAATTAATAATTACATGTACACGTTGGTTAAATTTAAAGGTTAATAAGGTCCCTTTCAAGCAATTAGGTGTAATTGTGTTATATGTTTGAAAACGGTTTAGGTTTTACTTTAAGATTCGTATCTATAATTTCACTTACATATATGTTTGGATGCCCGCTCTCATTTCCTTCTTCTTGTATTATCAATCGAAGCCAATTGATTTTACAACTCTGTCCAATGGTAATTACTTTGTCTGTCTTTCCTTAATGAGATTTCAAAGCTAATTAAACCGTTACTTCTACAATTCGTTCATCTAATAACAATTTTCTTTTGTTCCCATTGTAAATCATGTAGAGCATAACGAAATCTTTAATTCTTCGAGTTCAATTAAGATGTTAAAGGGAATGTAACCATCGTTGGGTTTAAATATAAAGGGTATAACGTGCGGAGACTAATTTAAGAATCTCATAACGAAAAAGAAAATGTACGCATGTTCACCCGGAGAATATTAACAATAGAAAATAAAATTAAGGAAGAAAGAAGAAAAGAAACATTTAAATTTATTCTTTACCTTGTTTGTAACGTACGAAATGTCCTGCATCTGGACTGGTGAGCCAATAAACGATGTACGAACAGTTTGAATATTTTTTAAAGAGATGGCAATACAGGTCAAGGTCCATTAACGACTTCATTTCTCTGCTGATAACAATGTGTGACCAGTTTGAACACTTTCCTAAGAGATAGCGCCACTTAAATATTTCCACCTGAAAAGAAAATTAAGAAAACTGCTAAATTCAAATAAATCTTATTACTCATTGTATCAGTTAACTCTGTAAAAGCAGCAATATTATTATTTATGTTTTACTACCACGACTTGGAAATCCTTATATTATTATTAGTACAACAACCCTTTTGATGTATTTCGAATACCGAAATAAAAATGAAATTTATAAAGAAGATTGATATCCTGTCAAATAAATTTAAAGACATAAACTTCTTGAACTTAAAAAATCTGTATCTAGAACACGATAAAATATTTTGAATACAAGTTTGCTGGTGTAATCAATGTACCTTCATTTTTTTAGTAAGCACCTTCAAAAGCGTTGTATTAAGATATAACAGGTTTTAATACAGATACAGAGTTACAGTTAGCAGACGGTTGAAGGTGTTATTTATTACGAGCTTTAAATTGATTTGCTGCTAATTAGTATGTGTTTAGATTGTTGGTAATGTTATTTGTAATGATACTGAAAGGATGGAAAATTTTTCTGTACGATCATATTGATATTGTTTGAAAGTTCCAATGTTAACATGTAGATCAAAGCGCTGAAACGAAATAATTCACTTATGAAGGAATAAAAATGATCGTCTTTATTAAAATAGTAGATTACCCGTGATAAAGCTGCAAACAATAGATGGAATCTTCTTGAAGCTTCGAATCCGTAATAAACACTGTTGCAGTTACTATTGATTTTCTTACTATTCACTTTTTGTTGCTCGTTTTTTGTTAAAAGCGGAAATTCCCATTAGCCTGGAGCTTGTTGCAAACAGCAGAAATTGTTACATCAGTTATGGTGGAGTTTTATACATGTACCATTGTTTTGAAATCAACGGAAACAGCTGTTAATTATTAATAATATATCTTTTCGAGACCATTTATAGTTCATTTTACTTTGAAATTCAACCTAGTTTCTGTAACATTAACATTTAATGACTTAATAAAAATACGCGGAATGTTAATTAAAGTAATATGTACAACGCCTTGAAATGTACACAATTCTTATGAATATGCACTGTACACGAGTCTTCTAATCTTGTGGAACAGCATAATTTCTAGAACAGAATAATTATTGTGTTAATCGTTAAATTTGATATATTTACTATAAAACTTCACGATTAACTTTTATCGTTTTAAAGTGATGAACAGTTTCAAAAAATTGTTCAAACAATTATTTTTAATGTTAACTAAGCAGCACGTATTCTATGTTTCGATGCAATTTTCGATTAATCCGTAATCGTGTGTAAGCAAAATTCACAAAATGCAGCCATTTTATCTGACGAACGTTCGCTCGATTCGCCATGTTTTCGCTAAGCATGAATGGTCCAATCTAACGATGCCGTCACTCTATGCAAATGCCAAGGAACATACGCATAAATACGATCACGTGCGTTTTAGATCACTTTTTATTCATAAATTTCTTTAGCCGTTTATATTGATAATTTTTTTGGTGTTACTTCGTACACTTCATTCGACGACTTACTATGCTAATACATTCGAGATTTCAATCAGTCCGTGCAGATTTGTTTCCGGTTAGCCAGTTATTACCAAGGTAATTCTATTTTCAATACCATACTATGTGTATCGTGACTAAATAACGTATCTGAAAAACATTTTGCTATAAAACTCTGCATTTTCAACGTAAGCAACTGCCTTTGAATCGGGAAAGTCTGTCTCACAAATTTCATTGTTGTTCGACAACCATTGTTTGTCCCGTTCTAACAAAGGATAGGATCATACCTTAATAATGAATAAATATTATGGTTAATGTTCCATTTATAATTACAGTATAAATTAAAATTCACGTTTTCTGTGAATAATACTTGGTCACTGCTATCCAGTTTGATAGGAGGGAAAAAATAAAATAAATAAAATCTGAATATTTTAATTTTTACGTAATTTCCTGTGTTATCGTTTAATATATACAGTGGCTAAAAAGAGTATTCGTGTACTATATTACAAGAAAATTTACCTAATTCTAAAATTCTGATTTCAATGAAAACTCGTGTACATGTAGAACAGAATTGGCCACATGTGCAACGAAATTTTCGTCGCGAGGAAGTCTTCTTAAGGGGGTGAAATCAAACCCCGAAGTATCAACCCTTTTTCGTACTCCGAGTATAACTGTTCCTGGAAATTTTTTGCGACACGGTGAAAGAGTATTAAAAATTAAACGTTTTTTATGTGAAACGTTATGCTTTATCACGCACCATTACAAAATTATGATGAAAAGACGAGAAAATGCACTGACACTTTAAACGTTCATTTCACCTTCTTAAAGTGGTATTTCGATAAACAAAAAATTGATTTTATTAAAAACAAAGACATTTTTTATTTTTTAACTTTTAAGAATAGTTTTGGGTTTTTATTGAAACTTTAATAGAAAGCTATTGAAACTTTAGGGGTTGATTTCACCCTCTTAAAAAGACTTCCCTGCGACAAAAAAGATTGTTCCACGTGTGATTAATTATGTTCTATATAGACACAAATTTTCATTAAAATTAGAATTTTAGGATTAGGTAAATTTTCTTGTTATATAGTGTACCAGTACTTTTTCGAGCCACTGTACGCGAATGCATAAACTCCTATCTTAACAAAATTATATTCAAACGACGGAATAAAATGTGAAGCATGGGTTGAAAAAGAAACAATTAAAATAACAATGTTTATAGGCGAATTCGCACCATTTTTTTTTAAGCATCGAAACTTCTTCCATATGTAGATAAATATGTATATTTAGAAAGACACAAATGTAAGTTTTTGAGGTTCTTTATGTAACACAAGAAGATGAAAGCTCACGTAACAAGAATTCTTGACATTCTTTCTCCAGGACATGAACATCTTGACATTTCTTTGCTAAGTGTGTTAATTGAGGATCACAAACGAGCTACGATTATTGTGTTACTGTAAGCAAATATAGTATTACAATACGACTGACTGGCAAATCACTGAATAATTTATATTTTTTGTGTTACTATTATTTTTAGTAAACCTTACAGGTGTGCATATCATAGTTCATTCTACTCGTAATCACTACTACTGCATACATTGAATGTTAAGCGTAAAAAATTGTATATCATAAACATGTTTAAATAACGAATAAAGATCTACTGAAAATGTGCTACAAGAAATTCTATAAAAATTCATTTCTTAAAATATCATTTTTTTCATTGTAAGAAATTAAAAATTGCAACATTAACAAAATATTATTTTCATGCTGCTTAAATTTTGGGTTGTTGATTCTGAGAACAGGTATTTAAGAAGATTAACCCTTTCGAATCAGTTGACTGTTGACAGATTCGGGGGTTGACCTTGACAGATTCGAGTGGAACAGTATTTTTAATGAAGGACTGTAAAGCCTGAAACATTTTATGAAAAGAAACCTGTTATCTGTTTTATTTTATATAAATGTGAATGGTCCCATTAATACATAATATTATTCAGATTTGAAGTTTCATTATATTCGTTTAACTGAGAATTTATGTATTTGTTCATACTAATTTCACAGTATAGCAATATTTACAGGTGCTCAGAAATTTTCGATTTAAAAATATATAAAAAGTAATTAGATATAAGACTGTGACACCGTTTGATACACGATTAATATAGCATGATCTTCTATCGCACTGCACTTTCTGTGTCACGAGTCAAATAAATAGGTTGCCAAGAAGGTATTCGTCGACCAAAGTTTAATCGCTCGTTTTGGATTTTTCCACTTTCTTTGTAAATAGCCTTTATTTTAAGAAGATTAGCATTCGTTGCGCAAAATACGCAATCTATAACCCTATCAGCAAAGACACGAACGTTGCAGATTCAGCCACTGTCAAACAAAGGAATGGAATTTGCCAATGTGTGTTATTCTTATTTCTAACATATATGTATATCTCGAACCGTGTGCGGTGTTTAATAAATAAATAGGTAAACTTATCTGCACGAGAGGACACGGTTATCGTAGACGTTTAAATTCATTCGAAACAGTACGAGCTCGAGTTGTTCGTGTTGTTGTTTATTTAGCTAGATAAATTTAATTAGACGAATGTTTAAATAAGCATGTACCTCGTTCTTTCACAACGCAAGCGTGATTAGCTTTGTGCATTTCCATTCAAAGCATTTTGCCAATAAACTTACACGGAAGACGTTCGTATAGTAACGGGACTAGGTGAATAATTAAAAATAATAAATAATTATTAAACGATAAAACGTTTCAAAAGTCCGTAACTCGATAAAAATAGAGGAAGGAATTTCCATGAGACTACAACAAAATAACTAAACGATGTAATTAAGTAGCATATATAATTAAAAGAATAGAACGATTAGAGATACGAAGAGACAACAAAGAAAATATATTAATATATTTATTAAAAATATATTTTTTTAAATTCATTAATATTTTTCACCATGCCCTAATTTCGTTCCTCTAACAATTATTTGTTATACAAATATTTACAATGTCAAATGAATGGGGTCAAGAATGATCAAGAAAAAGATCATCGCTTAATGTTTAAATAATTTTCACGATCAAATTTACAACTCGTCTCGTTGAACCACCTTAAAGTATCGTGGAAAATAAATAAACGAGTTTCTGCATAATTTCTCTTCCTCCATCGATTTCTACAGCCTTATCAGAAGCAATCATCAAAACACTACCCATAAAATGATATCGAGATGTACAGGTAGCTTCGAAAGCAATCAACGTCATATATTTTGCGATAACACCCCCTGACAGCAAGTTCTGCGCATCACCTTCACGGAATCGAATCTTTGCAGCCACCTGAAATTTCTATTAAATAATGAGAAGGCTTGATAGAAACCTGGATCCAATTGATCAAGGTGAAAATTTGATAGTAAACACAACGACGTCCAAATGCTATTTTTAACCGCTTTGTCTTCCGATATCAGCTAAACAAAACGTCAAGATAGTACATACTACTACTGTTATCAATCGTAACAGCCGAGTAAAATAATCCTGAAGAATCAGTCATTACAAATACTAAGAAATTACGAATATAACTGAAATGTTACATGCGATGAGAAGACTTGACGGAAACTTGGATTCAATTGATCAATATGCGAATATTATAGTAAACAGAACAACGTTCAGATACTATTTTTAATCGCTTTGTCTTCTAATACTAGCTAAGTAGAACGTCAATATAGTACATACTACTACTGTTATCAATCGTAACAGCCAAGCAAAATAATCCTGCAGAATCAGTCGTAAAAATATTAAGAAATTACGAATACGACTGAAACGTCCTATTGGAGATTATGGGTTAAAAAGGAAGAAATAAAGATAACTTTTCTTTTTAAGCTTTAACTAAACTTTATTTCTAAACGAAGGTATATCCTTCTTGAACCCAATCTCTGCGCAGGCTAGAGGCAAGATTCGAATGAATAGAAGAAGCTAAAGGACACATTTCGTTAGGGTCCTCTAATTCTTACACAATGCGTGGTAATGGCCATTCCTAGAATCTCTTCAGCGCATAGCTCGATCTCACATAACTATTTCATCGAGCAGATTAATTTTTGCTTATTCGTTAGGACGTATTTTATTTCCATTCTGCTTTCTGCAAGGTGGTGAATCTTTTTAAAACTCGAAAATCTCAGTTTTCGCAGAAAATTCTGACGAAACAGACGGAATGACCGCACTGAACCAGCGTGGTTGGAGGTGTTTCTTCTTTTTCTTCACGCGTTAAATATTTCTTCGATGAAATTAATTTTTTATTATTCGTTAGGACATATTTTATTTCCAAAACACCCATATTCTGCTTTCTGCAAGGTGGTGAATCTTTTTAAAACTCGAAAATCTCAGTTTTCGCAGAAAATTCTGACGAAACAGACGGAATGACCGCACTGAACCAGCGTGGTTGGAGGTGTTTCTTCTTTTTCTTCACGCGTTAAATATTTCTTCGATGAAATTAATTTTTTATTATTCGTTAGGACATATTTTATTTCCAAAACACCCATATTCTGCTTCCTGCAAGGTGGTGAATCTCTCTGAAACTCGAAAATCCCAGTTTTCGCGCAAAATTCTAACCAAACAAATGGAATAACCGCACCGAACCACAGCTCGGTCGGAGGTGGTCCCTTTTTTTTCTTCACGCGTTACCTATCGCTCGTGCGATTTGCTTCGACAACTTGTTTCTCCCCCACCCGTGGCCAGAATTTACATACGCGTCGCAGATGGCTTTTGCGTTCGCCTGATTTTACCGCGAATTGTAGTTTCGCGGCAGGCATGAACGGTGCGTGCAGCTGAAACTACACTCCGTTTCTCGACTCATACACGGTGCACGCTGCCGCCCTGTTTCGTTTCTCTCGCCCTTTTCCCACATTTTACCCATCCGCCGTTTTTCCGTTCCATCGTCCAACAGACGAGAAACTCGCGTGATATCGCCCGATTTTTGTTCGTTTCCCCTTTCTTGTTTCTTCGCGACTCCGCCGCGTGTGTGAGACAGTTCTGCGCCGTGACAACAGCCTTCGTCGACCGATCGACCGAACCGAACAGCGAACACAAGGGGATATTTAATGAATTCGTCGGTGAAGTACAGAGGCAAGTTTGTGGTGAAGTGGTGGTGGGTTCCTTTTTCTTTTTTGGTTTTTTTATTTTCGGTTTTTCAAGCGAATTTTGCGTTTTCGACTCTGCTTTCAAGAGGTTTTACGGAACGCGGTAACGATGGTGATAGGAAAGTAGAACGGTATGGGTTGCGGAAGAGGATTTGGAAGTAGGTGCGGTTATCAGTGAACAGCTGATAGTATTTTTTAAACTAATTACGCGAATGCTAATTATTGTTATCTTTTGTAACACGATTTCGTAAACTAAGGATTTTCAAATGAAGTTCTTTGAATGACGAGAGCTGAACTTCGAGGCGCTTCGTTTTACGAAACTTTAGTAATTTTAGTAATCACACCAATATTAAAATTATTAATTGAACACAACCAATAGAGGGATTTTGTTTCTGTGAGGACAGTGTTATTAATTCTACAACGATCGCTGATGCGAAATTTATTCAATTGAGAATCAAGAAAAATTACTAACCTTTGCAAGATACCAATGTATTCTAAAATATACAGTATAATGTCGATTACTCGAAAATAATTCTTCATCTTTTTAAAGATTTGTTGAATCGCAATCAAACAGCACTCGCTTAGCTTATACATTTTATGAATGAAGTACGAACTAATTGTCATTCGTGAACGTAAAAGGAATTGATAGTGAAACAAATTAGAATATTCATACGTAAACGATGAAGAGCTAGCGACATAATATTGAAAAACGTGGAAATTCAGTAGCTCCGCTTAAAGATAGCTTAGCATGGAATTAACGCGTGAACATGATGTTTCTTCTGTTTATCACATTCGTCGAGAACCGTGCGGAAAAGCAAGGAAATCACGTATGCTCAAATTCTTTCAAAAGTCACGTAAAATTTTAGCTTTCACACCACGATATACGTATCGTGATGGGTTTACAGGGTCGCTTACGCAAGTAAACAATCGATGCGTTTTAACAATAAAAATTGTGTTAGGAACTGACACAGAAGTGCATAATAACGTTATGAAATTCTCTTTTACACCTTCCTCCAGTTTTAAGTGCAAAAATTACAGAAATCTCTGTAAACGCTTCTGTTTAGCTATTAGTCATATTTATTATCAACAAATTAAACAATTTCTACAGAAAACATGACGAATACTGAGTATCAGATAACATTAAGTGCAATTACCCTATCAGCTAATGCAACTTTCAGACTGAGTGTTTGTTCGTGAAAAAAGAAAAGTGCATTACAACGTTTACGTTACGAATTATTAATCTTAACTCTAACAAATAGTAATTGTAACAATAACATCCTCAATTTTCATTTTTTCTGAATCTCATACCCCTATTATGGCAATTAACGCTTAGCCGACCGAATGGGGAGATCTATTTTCTCCTTAACAAAGTGATGTCATTCATTCTGTTTACTTTTGTCATTAATTGGTCCCGAGATAGTGTTGAATTTATTAAAAATTGTACTTTGGAGAATTTATGAACAGTATTGCTTTAAGACCAACTAATAATAAAAGCAAATAGAATCAATTGCAGCGTTTTGTTGAGGAAAAAATGGGCTAAGTGTTATTATAATGTTAACCTAATCGTATAATATACTTCAATACGCATATGTACACTGTGTATATAAAATACCATGAACTCCTTAGAACTGTTTTTCAAGATGCAATAAGTATTGTGATTTCAAAGTAAATTAAAACGTATGTATCTTTTTAATGAGATCCATCAGATTGATTCAGCGTTCTCCTTTATGCATGTTAATTAATAGTGTTTCTTACACGATTGTTAATCAATTAATTCGTGTAATTTGTTTACGTAACAAATAGCTCTTCGAATTGTTGATGGCATAAAATATTGTTATTCATTGAACTAGAAAGATTACCGACATTTAAAAATAAATGATTCGAGACACAAAGAAGTCGATAAATCGTAATATTTCATTTTGAAACACACAGAATTTTAAGAATTATATACTTAATGCCATATCATAAGCGTAATGTAATTTAATATATTTGATATTAATAACTATAATGAGAATATTATGGTGCTTTTATAATCGTTACTTTTATAATGAAAACTAAGAGAATGGTACCTAAATAAAAATTTGTTTCCAGATATTATAACATATTCCTTATCTTTTAACCTACTTGTATAACTATATTTTATAAGTGATTTTCACGTTGAACAACTTCATTATTCATGCTTCCATGAAATTTATAAATTTAATTTGCTAAAATATGGAACAGATCGTTTTTATAAATCATCACATCTGCAACGATGTAACGTGTTTTAAAACGTCACGTATGCTTATAAATATATTTCCAACAACACTTGCAGCTGATTTCGTTAAAAGTATTCATTAACACCCTTACGCAACACTGTCAGGAATTTGTCATGTAATCTTTTATTGACCCAGCTCGATAATATCATTTTTCTTACAATCCTAATGGTATCGCTACTTTCATAGCACGTTATTTGTGTCCCATGAACCAGTAACGGATATTAACATTAGAACTTCCGACGATTAGGGTATATTTATTGGAGGCAAAGAAATCAAATTGAGAACTGTACGAAAAAAACAGCTAATATAATAAATAAATAAATTAATGAAATAAATTTTAGAAGTCATAGTAAAAATCATAGTAAATTTTCAAATGTGTAGTCACCATAGTACGTTTACCAGATTTCTATGAAAAATTACAAGTTGGGTCATTTCGACCCCCTCGGTAGTTTTAGTCTTAATCACATCCAATAGCGTATAATTATATTTCATTAATGTTTTTCAAGCTATGAAAAATCATCATCATCGTTCTACAGCTGCTATAACTTCCATTCGAACATCCTAAATTTAATTAGTTTCACCAATCTGGTACAATTAACTTGATTTACCCTTGCATTTTTTTCCATCTTCAAATCCACCCCCGCAAGACAAATCCACGAGTGCAACGATGAAACCTATTGAAATTTTAAACGTTCGCCCGATTTTCATACATCTTAAAATGTATCGGCTCGTTTCTTATCCATCGCTCATGAAATAACGACTTTTCTAGAACTATCCAATGAAAATCTCGAGATTAAAGCTACAGTTGCGACACCCAAGGATTGATTACCCAACGATAATCATTTATCATGTATGATAAATACAAAACGATGGAAGGTTAATGGGTTTATTAATATTCATTTTCATTATTATACGAACACACCTCTGCTTCCTCTCGCGATAACTCGGAATTTTCCCTCGTTATTGTCCGCATCCAGCCGATTTACCGATACACCACCACGCGTGATGTGATAGCCGTGTAACAAATTGTACGTCGATCTGCTCGTTTAATGAAATTACCACCGTGCGATCGTGTTAGTCGAGCGAAAGATAATGAAACGCAAAAGCAAATCGACGCTTTATCGCTTGCTAATAGAGTATGCTCGATCACTTATACAGAAGTTAACAAGGAAATTGCTGTTTTGCACTACACGACGTGTGATCGTTGATATTTGAAATTTGCGACGGTTCTTCCGATTCTGTTGGATCTAGGATTATGTTTCGTTTAACTATTAACACTTAGCCAACCGAACCGGGGGGATCTCTCATTTTTTCCGCAACAAAGGCTTTTGGATCGATTTTATTTATTTTTGTTATTAGTTAGCCTTGAACTAGTGTTGTTTACAGTTCATTAAATGCATTTTCTGCTTTTTCAAAGTACAATTTTTGATCAATTTGTAATACGTGATGGACAATGCTCGGTTAGGTGTGGCACCGTGTGGTTAGGCAAATGTTAATAAGCTCCCGGTCGATGAAGGGTTAACACCTAGCCAACTGATCGGGGAGATCTCCCACTTTTTTCCTCGACAAAGCGCTGAAGTTCATTCTATTTACTTTCGTTATTAGTTGGTCTTGGACCAGTGATTAATTGATTAAAAATTGTACTTTGGAAAAGCAGAAAATGAAGTTGATGGACTGTGAATAACACTGGTTCAAGACTAACTAATAACAAAAGTAAATAGAATCAATGGCAGCGCTTTGTCGAGGAACTAGGAACTAGTGTTGAATTTATTAAAAATTGTACTTTGGAAAAGCAGAAAATGAAGTTGATGAACTATGAACAACAATAGTTCAAGACTAACTAATAACAAAAGTAAATAGAATCAATGGCGACTCTTTAGCGAGGAACTAGGAACTAGTGTTGAATTTATTAAAAATTGTACTTTGGAAAAGCAGAATATGCACTTGATGAACTATAAAGAACACTATTTTAATACTAGTTAACAACAAAAGTGAATGAAATCAATGGCAGTGCTTTGTCGAGGAAAAAATGGGTGATCTCCTCATTCGGTTGGCTAAGTTGTTAAAGGCTAGCTATTATATTCCTTAATAATATTAATTAATACCTTAATTTTACAGTTTCTATAACTGCTTCCTCGCAAAGTTTGGGAGAGAATGATTCAACACTAGATTCAGAAGTACAACAAATTTAACTTTCTATGTAATTCAATTATTATTTTTATAATTAAACAGTTTGTCGACTTGTACTATAATTGAATCAACGACTATTTTCGCTGGCTTTTATATCGTGAAATCAAACGTCAAATGTTATTAATAATTGATGGTTTGTTCGTTGATAAATTTGATTTTAAATTTAAATTGAATAGATATTCGAGAAAACTGATTTTCTTACTTAATCCGATAAGATTATGAAAATTGTATTAGATTTTATAATCGTACGAGTGTGATTCTTTAACGTTAACCGTTAAATAATTACTATAACCGTTTCGAGCATGATCATTGAACTTAGATGTACTATTATTATCAATTATACAATAAAGATAAGCGTTTACCGTGATTCAACGCCTCCAACGAATTATCGTTAATTTTCATAAAACAAGACAGCTTTACGATCTAACAGATTTGCTTCCGCAGAAATATGTTCCGTCGAAAAATGAATGCCAATTCAAAATTAGTATTTAAATTTAAAAGCGTCCTTGAACGCCGAAAGAATTCGTACGCTATCTCAGAAATTTCTATGTTCTCGTTTTTCCTCGAGTTTTCACACTTCACGAAATTTCTTACCAATGACTCACGATCTCTTACTACACGTGCCACGAGATTATACCTTTGTTTACATTTCTGCGTCTCGTTTTACGAACGTGTCAATTATAATTGGTGTCGCTTTTAATTAATACGGTTCAGTGTTCTTCCATTCAGCGTCGCGGAACAAGACATTAAATGTACTTTAAATGCAAACATTTATCCACGTTCCCGTCTTGGTTAATAAGCTCTGCTTACCGTGGCATGTTTCGTTTAAATAGGATATGCATAAAAATTAGTGCGACGAAAACGTACGTTACACCGATTTCGATTGACGAAGTGTTTTGAGATTACAAGAAATCATCGTCGTAATTTTTTTGTTAACCGAATGAATAATCGAACATGTAAGTTTGTCGTTCATCGGCTAAATTGAAACGATATAATATTTAGAATACAAAGCGACAGTTTGTCCTTATTAACTTTTTGTTAATCTTCTTCCCGCTAACCCTCTTTCAAAGGATCAAGCGTGTATATTTTTAAGCGCAGATTAACGTATGATATTTCGAGTAATACAATTACAAGATCGTGATGAAGTTCGTATGCGAAATAATAAACGGGATGTAACGTTCGTGGAAATAAAAAAAATGGAAAAAGTAAAACGAACACTGTTTCCCGATTCATTTACAGTCATTTCGTTTGTAAGAATTTGACAAATTTCATACACTCTGCTTACGATACACGTTTCTTGTGTAGATGGTGTAGAAGATAATGGGTTTACAAATGTAAATAAAGGTTGAACCTAGATACCCACTGTATGTACACGTCGATGGTTCAGTTTGACTTTGTTCACCATCGTTTCACCATCACAATTAATCACAGTTGAAAGTGTTACAGTTCAATTTCTGATTCCACTAAACGCTTATCGGTTTCATTTAATTCACAAGAGAGCAACCAGAAACAATTTTAATAAGCTGAAGATAATAATGTATCGTGTGAATCATCTTTAACGAATATCTAAAAATTGTTCTCAGAAAATCGTGCTTAATTGTGAAAATAACCAAACTTTCGAAATATATACAAATAATAAATACTGTGACGCAAACGTTCACACGCGAGTCATACTTAACAGGCACGTGGATATTTTTGATGAAACAGCCGCGTAAGGATTGTAAGCGATTGTGCAGAATCAGGAGGTATTCTGCAACAAATATTGCGGAATTAATATAATTCGCTGATCGAACATTAAATCCATGAACGTTGTGATAACTTCGTTGACTGCACTCTGTGAATGATGGTGTTTAAACGAATCTTTGATATACTTTCGATGTTCAGCTACAATCATCTGAGATGTATGTTATTTCTCGCATTATTGCGTGAAATTATAACCATAATAACGAATTGAGCATACGTATCACTCTATTTTAGATGCTCGCAAATACTTGTTAACACTTAGCCGACCGAACGGGGAGATCTCCCATTTTGTCCTGAACAGAGCGCTGCAATTGATCCTATTTGCTTTTGCTATTAGTTAATCTTGAACTAGTATTGTTCATCAATTTTCCAACATACAATTTTTAATAAATTCAACATCAGTTTATGGGACCGACTAATAACAAAAGTAAATAGAATTAATGGCACTGCTTTGTCGAGGAAAAGATGGGAGATCTCCCCATTCGATCGGCTAAGCGTTAAATTGGTTGGGTAGAAGTGAATTTTTTGAAATAAAAATTGACTGAATTACTGATACATGTATGAAACTTTTTCGAACTTCGTTGCTTCTTAACGATCGAAAATTAAGTAACAGACACGAATAATTATGCAGTACGTATTGTTTAATTGTAGGTGACGACATAAAGTCTGAGGAGTCTGGTCCTGCAGATTTCGAACAGGCAATCATAAACTCTGGTAAGCATTAAATGGTTAATTTATCCTGCAAAAGTAGAGCGTTCAGATTGCCGTCAAGGTCGACCTTACAGATCCATACCGAGCGAACAATTTTTACGTACTAATCGGCATTGCTCGTATTAAACTATCTAATGCCTGTCCCACGTTCATTTCCATAATTTACATATTCAGTATTGAAATTTACTTTTTATAAGTTCCACTTACGAATCGACACGCAAGTGGATATAAAAGTAAAGAATGTATGTTATAAACGTCGTCGTATCACTTCGATCGCACAAACATACATATACTGTCGTTTTCTTCGTCTAATTAACTCCAATTAACCTCATCAGATGTTTAAAGACACACCGGTATCGGCTAATCGTAAATAATGAACGATAACGAACTTATTCGCCAAAACATGATACGAGAATATGGAAATTATTACCGTATTAAAGCTTTCAACAGGATCTTAAAATGGCAGTGTAATTTAATCGTCTGTACAACATAAATAATTATTATTAGGGAGTGGCAGCTTCATTAATAATCTTGCCAATAAACACGTCCCTTTCAAAGAATCTTGAACTTTACAATGTCCTCTATATTTAACAACAATTATATTTCGATTAAATGAAACAAAAAATGTGACAAAAGAAACTAAGCGTACTGTCAGTTTCGTGAGTCGTTTCGCGGTGGCTACATAAAGTATTCGTACTACAATTTATCTGTAAATATCTATGAATTCATTACAAATTAAGATCAACTTACGCAAAATAAAATCGTATTATTAAAGTTTTGAATGAAACAGACATATTATAGGTTTGTAAATAGACATATACAATGGATGCCGAACGCATGCTTCCACCACAATTTTTATTACCACTCGTATCCGTGAATTAATTCATAATAAAATGTTAACAGAGATCAACTTAAATTCTTTTATCATTCAACAGTATCTTTGACCTGACTATATTACGTTAATCGTTATACAAATTAAATGCCGAATTTGATTAAAAATATGAGCATGGAAGGTTTGGATACGCAAACACCTTTTGTTTTTTTAAATTTTTTTAAATTTTTTTTGGAAAGGATGTGAAAATGAATCAACATGGAACAATAATAAACGTGTTATGCATATACAGTTACTCACGTATTTGTAAATTCTATGAATTATTATATCATCTGTGACGTTTGAAATGCTGAAAAGATTATTACCTTTTTTTCTTTTTTTTTTATTAATGAATGCGCAGGTGTATAATTTGCAGGTGTACATTTTGTAGAATTTAGATATACATTATATTTGATGTCTGTCTGCGTTATCGAGACGAGTAACGATTTTCCTGTGCAAATCACTACGAAATACCTTTCGTAGCCACTGCAATCAGCCCATTCTCGATAAATTTGATTTCTCTTTCGCCGGACAGCATGAGGTTTCACTATAGAACATAAATTTGCCGCGCAGGTTATGGAAAGTTCAACTATTTGCTGTTGCTGGCCGTGCTGCCCGCCAGTTTCTCCAGCATCTTCTCGTCCTCGGTGATGTCCTACGTGTTGCCCTCCGCGGAATGCGACCTGGGCCTCACCATGTTCGACAAGGGCATGCTCAACTCGATGACATTCGCAGGTGGTATACCCGTTTATTGGCTAAACACTTTACCGACCGCTCGTGGTTCAACTTATTCCAAACGCACTCTCGACCGACTCATTTTAGCGCGGATGCCTCGCTAATGAATCGATTACACACGATTTTCTTCGCATAATCGATAGTTTAATGCTTTTTTACAGTATACATACGATATCGCACGAAACCTTCGTCTAGGGAAACATTAAAAAATTTACAAACTAAGCATGTGTGGCGACCTTCCTGCCCTCGCCGCTAGGAAGGATTTACCGACTATCTTTCAAGTGCTCGAGCCGGGCTACGGTTTCTATACAGGGTGTTCGGATGAATCTGGGAGAAAATTGAAGGGGTAACTCTATGCAACATTCTAAGACGAAAATCAAGAGTAACAATATTGCGTTTGACGCTTTGTTTATTGGTTATAAGCAACTAAAGAAACGGGCTATTTTACGCCTGAGAGCAGGCAAAATGGGTGCAACACGGTAGGTGACGTCACTGGCTATGTAATGATGCTCAGTAGTAGCTACGTGCATTTCTGTAGCTGTTCAGAGGTAAGCCATATTCCGCACGTAGTTACGACTGAGCGTCACTGTGTAGTTATTGATGTTACCTACCGTGTTGCACCCATTTTGCCTGCTCTCAGGCGTAAAATAGCCCGTTTCTTTAGTTGCTTATAACTATTAAACAAAGCGTCAAACGCAATATTGTTACTCTTGATTTTCGTCTTAGAATGCCGCATACAGTTACCTCTTCAATTTTCTCCTAGTTTCGTCCGAGAACCCTGTATGTACGAGGTCCGATCTCTCCGTTCTTATCCCTGTGTCTAAGCCATGGGCCTGCTAGGTAGACTTACTGATGAGTCCCCTCTAGCAGGCCCAGTACGATACACCAATCCCCATTCCTTTTCCTTCTCACTTCCTTCTCGTCTCCACAACAGCCACACATGTGAAAACCGATTAATAGGCTGCTTCCGGTCGGTAAAGTGTTAATCACATAACCGCGACTCTCAATTACAGGTTCAGCTTAACGCGGCGAGTGTCGAAGCGCGCATTCGGTACGCTTCGAGTTTCCGCTTAGAACGGACACGGTGTACACCGCGGGCTGGTTAGGGAATGTATTCGCGAGTGTACATGGCACATGGTAATTAAATAAACACACACTCTTGTACTTTCATCTCGCACGTGTCCCTCCGCGGATAAAAAACGATCTCGCTCGACGATCGTCGTTCGAGATCGAGGAGCATCCGTTCGAACGATACGATTCCGCTTTTATCAGCGGCTATTTTCGATACGAATGCATGTGATTTTGTTTAACCCTTGTTTAGCCAGGTAAGAGTGTAGAGCATGGGTTTAGAAAAATTGCTTCAACCCGTGACTAGTATGGTGCGGTAACGGAGAAAAATTTAAGACGACAGGACAATGCAAAAAACATAATTTTATAGTTCGCAAATATTGTTTATCCATTTGTTTTTATCGTCATTATGGTAGAACACTGTTAATTAATTAACATAGAATACAAATTTTATTTATACTGTTACTTATTAATTATTTAATTTATAGTAGCGGCCAAAAGTTTAAGACGACAGGACAATGCAAAAAACATAATTTTATAGTCCGCAAATATTGTTTATCGATTTGTTTTTATCGTCATTATGGTAAAACACTATTAATTGATTAACGTAGAATACAAATTTTATTTATACTGTTATTTCTTATTAATTATTCGATTTATTTTCTTCAACCCTTTGGTCTTGAACTTTTATCCGCTACTGTAGATGTTTCGTTAGACAGATCGTTGCAAACAGATATCGCAGGTATACAGCTAAAAAATTTTTCATATTGCATCTACAGTGATTATCAAACTAGCATAGCTTCCAATACTGTGAAATAATTCGCGAGTGTATCAGGGAAGGATTTTTCTTGGTAAAGATAGCGAAGAACGATGGCAATATTACAATGATGAAAGCTTTTTATGCAGTTGAAAGGTTAGAACCAGTAGAATTTTAGATTTTTGTTTAGCTACACTTACTGTTTCGTTTAAAACAACTGTTCTAGTTACACTTTTTAGATGAAATTAAAAACAAATAGTATTTACCTTACTGGTTACGGGTTAAGATTGCGAAGGAGGAAAGTTTTGAGCTTCTGCTGTATTTAGGGAAAGAACTCTGTTAATGTTTAGTAAATATTTTTGTTGATTACTAGTTTTTAAAGATTTGGCTTCGTTGTTTTTCTTTTTTTAAACAATTTGAAATTCAGGGTATTTCATCCCCCTTTCTTATAATCGGAACCTATTATAAGTGTAACGAACGAAGACAATTTGACGACTTGTTTCATAGACGATGCGCTTCCAGTCTCTAATTGTTATGCAACGTTTGATTGTTTTTTAGGTATGATCAGCACCTCGTTCTTCTGGGGATTCATGACCGACACGTTTGGTCGTAAGAAGATAATGTTTTACGGTTACATGATCACCGGAATCTTGAGTCTGGCAACATGTTTCTCGCACACTTCCTGGCTTTTAATTCTCTTCAAGTTTCTCGACGGGGTGGTGTAAGTTGATATATATCGTCCATCAACATATCCTTTGATAATTTTTAAAATTATATTCTTCATGAAATAAAAGACCCATTTTTAAAATTATTATAGAGACTTCTTCATCACTTGTTATTAAAAATTGCAACACAGAATATATGCTTAATTACGTTGCAAATTTTACGAGATTTTTCTATTTTTATGCCGATATTTAATAATAATAATAATTCTTGAATTTTAGTTCTCTTTTAACTCTTTGAGCTACTCGAATGAAAAAAAATAAATAAAAACCCAAGTTGCACAGGATTCTTTTTAACATACAAAAAATCGAGAAGAATGTTCATTTCAATGATTAATATATTAAACTGTTTGATTGGGTAACTTCATTCTTTCGTGGTAGGTTAAAATTCATTCCACCATGCATAATAATCAAAGCGAAAGGTTGAATCAGTTTTAGCCCATCTAACCCGAAAGAGTTAAAGGAATTAAAATAAATTTATCTTACAATATTCTGTGAAATTTACAGTATATCCGGTCCGTATGCCGCGCTTATGTCTTACTTGGCGGAAGTACACAACGAGGCACACCGATCCCGGACCTACATGTGGCTAGGAGTATTTTTCTCGCTTGGAAACATTTCTCTTCCATGTGAGTAACCTTTTGCTTTTTGCTTTTTCAAACCATGAGTCATGGTTACTAATGATGCCTAATTAGACACTAGCTGTCGTTATGTTCAATACACATTGTACATTTACATATCGGTAACGACATTACTGATAATACATATACATATATAACGATTCACCAGTTATACTGAAAACAAACTTGATTACTGATTAACCCTTTGAGTGTTAAATACTCCCTTGTGTTGAGTGCTAAATACGCGCCCATAATCCACGCGAGTAATTTTTCGCCAGAGACGCATATACACGTCCATAGTATTTTTTTAAAAACTTCAATTTCCATGTTTGAGTCAAATTGACTCGTTTCAGGCAAAATAGGTATATATCCAACCTAGTGTTAACCCTTTGCACTCGAGAGGTGACCGTTAGTCGTTTAATGATACTAACTTCAAAAATTTTCAAATTCGAAATATTTATTATGATTCACGTATATTAAACTTCATTTAGTTCAGTTA
Source organism: Tetrapedia diversipes (assembly GCA_033822845.1). Lineage (NCBI taxonomy): Eukaryota > Metazoa > Arthropoda > Insecta > Hymenoptera > Apidae > Tetrapedia > Tetrapedia diversipes. The sequence continues at coordinate 317,433 of JAOPTO010000774.1, forward strand.
AGTCGTATATTAAAATTTACATATATGACTGTTTAACGTCCTATCAATCTGTTTTTAATTTTCTCAAGATTTAAATACTATCTTGATTTCGGTATAGTTACAGTAACGGACAAAAGTTTAACCCTTTGCACTCGAGAGGTGACCGTTAGTCGTTTAATGATACTAACTTCAAAAATTTTCAGATTCGAAATATTTACTATGATTCACGTATATTAAACTTCATTTAGTTTAGTTAAGTCGTATATTAAAATTTACATATATGATTATTTAACGTCCGAGTCTTAACTAATGTCTAAAAATTTGCGAAACTATTATATGCTAGGATTACGATGTCCCATGAGAGGAGACAGCCGAGTGCAAAGGGTTAATCCGTAATCTCCAATATAGGGTTAAAATGGACGGCTCCTTTTTTCGCCTGTCTCGCGAAACAGGTGTCTCCTCGACTGAAAATTTGAATTCCAGGCATCGCGTGGCTGATCATACCTCAGAAATGGACCATCAACCTGATCGGCGAGACCGTGGAGATCAGCTCGTGGCGGGTTTTCTTGGCGATCTGCGCTCTCCCAGAGTTCCTCGCCTGCATGGCGATGTTCGCGTTCCCCGAGAGCCCGCGTTTCCTCTTGCTGAAAGGCAAACGGGAGGAGGCGCTGGAGGTTTTCAAGAAGATATACTCGGTAAACACCGGCAAGGATCCGGACACGTATCCAGTGAGCAATCGTTCCGATTTATGTTTTTTTCCACGAAAAAAGTCGCGAGCTGCCGATCGCCTTTTTTCCTTTCCGTTATCTTATCGACGAAAGGGTACATCTTAGGCGTAGGCTTTAATTACATCCGGCTTAACGTTGTGTTTTCTTGGGCACCGCGCGTCTAATACCGGCCGCGTACGAACTCTCGCCGGCGTAAACAACTGATAAATCTTAATATTATCTGTACGGTTGTAAGATCTTTGTTGGCACAGGACCACGGATTGGCTCGTTTAGATTGTTTAATTTATCCAGTGGAAGTTTTACTATGATTCAACCATTTACGAATTAGCGGTTCGAGCGATTCATTCTTGGAACAAGAAGAATGACAAACGAAGCTTCGTTCCGTTCTGATCAAGCTCGAAAAATGTTTTTAGGATTTAGGATTTATAGATCTGTGAATTGGTGTTGAAACGCTATGTTATTACTAGAGGTGCCCCTCGACTCTCGCATATTTTTTAAAATTCAACTTTTTAACACTAGAACTACCAGAACAGTCAAAATGACCAATTGGTGATCATTCATAGCAACCTTATAAATTCACTGTGGTAAAGCTTCACAAATTGACTATGATATTCTGCAAAAAATATAAATTTTTTATTTTTAAAAATTCAACTTTTAACAGCAGAGCAGTCAAAATGACCAATTGGTGATCATTCATAGCAGCCTTATAAATTCACTCCGGTGAAGCTTTCAAAATTTACTATGATTTTCTGCAGAAAGTGTAAATAAAGATTTATAAATAAATAAAGATAAATAAACTTTCAGAATCGCTATGAAATTCAAAGAATACGATCATTCTGAATCTGAGAGTAACCAAGATTTACTTAAGTAATTTGCTCATCTTTATCAGCGATTAATGCTTAATTATTCCATTATGTAACGGTAGCACGAACAAATATTAGTCGACGAAAAAAATAATACCTGTGTCACATAATACGTTTGATTAACGATAAGTAGACTGCGGATTTTTGTGCATTTACGGGAAATTTAAATTTCTACTAAAATTGCAGAACACACAAAAATAGACGAAACATCGAATCTAAAGTGCACGTTGCAATATTTAAACGGTGAAACGGATCTTTCGTTTAATTTTCATTTTTTCGCTTTCGTTCGCAGAAACATAAATTTGCGTAAAAATCCGTAGTCTATTGATAATCTTCGTTTGCAGATAAAGGATCTCGAGGACGAGTACTCGGTTGAGATGAAGAGCGACAGCGTGAAAGACAAATTGCGATCCTGCTGGCAACAAATCAAACCTCTGTTTCTCTCGCCGAACATCTTCAAATTGATCGCCATCGGTTTGATTCAACTGGGAGCTACGATAGGGTCAGATTTTGCATAAATTGTTCTTCGAGCTTCGCTTTCATTACCTCTGACATCCTTAAATACTTTAACACTAGATTTACGGACACTTCTTGTATTTTTACTTAAATTATTAATTAGATATTATTGTATTTCTAATATACGTGTATTAAGAAGTAGATATAATTACACAGAATTTCAGAATTGCAGAGTTTAAAGGCAAATAAATTAGGATATGTTCGCATCACTCCATCGATAAAAGTCGACAAAAATTTTCTAGGAATAATAGTAATTGTTTTTACAAATTTTGCTGAGAAAGTTCGAAACCTGTCAAATTAACGAATTCCGTAAATCTAGTGTTAAACAAACGACGATACAACTGGAAAAGGGTTAAGTTTACGTGGAAAAATAAATAAAAAATTGTTGTCCTTATATTTTGACTATAGTAGCTCAATCAAACGGTTAAAGATTCATAGTGATATTTTTGACTCATATTTTGGAACGTGTAAATTCATCCCCATTAATTCGCTTACATTCTATCTATTTTGCATAAATCGTTCTTCAAGCATACTTTCATTACCACTGACTCCTTAAATACTTTATTCAAAACGACAATACAACTGGAAAAGGGTTAAGTTTACGTGGAAAAATAAATAAAAAATTGTTACCCTTATACTTTTGCTGTATCAGCTCAATCAAACGGTTAAAGATTCATAGTGATATTTTTGACTTATATTTTGAAACGTGTAAATTCATTCCCATTAATTCGCTAACATTCTATCTATTTTGCACATTCATCTTTTCTGTAAATAGTTTTTAGCAATCCTTAACAGTTTTTAATATTAAATACATTTAAACATTTAAAAATATTAAATATTAAACCTGGGTAATCTATTTTGTTTCCAATTTCGAGAAAGAATATTCGAAGCAATAAATTTAAGAACATGGGTGAATAAAAAATTGTGTTTGATATTGCTCAGCAATTATTTAATGATGTATTTCAAGAGTCAACGTTCATGAATAACTTCAATCGGTTAGAAGAACTGAGCCACCTTGGACCAACGAAAACTTTTCAATTTGTAGATCGAACTCGATCAGACTGTGGATGCCACAATTGTTCACTATGATGGAGCACTTCAAGAAAGATTACACGAAACAGGAATATTTAAGCTCGCAGCCACGCTTCTGTTACATGTTAGGCCAACGTCAACCGAACCATAATTCAAGTTTCGTAAACGAAACGTTAAATGTTGAACACGCGTGCATACCGGTAATACATTTATTCTTACAATTATTTATTTCACTCTTCAATTTTTTACACCTTTGACACTAGATTTACGGACATTTCTTGTACATCTATGAATAAGGTATACATCGAATACAAGAATTTATAATTGTAGAACTGAGAGGAAAATAGGTTTGAGTATATTTGCATCGCTCTATCGATAAAATTTAGCAAAAATTGTTAGGAATAATATTAATTGCTTTTGCAAATTTTACTCATGAAGTCCTGTAAACCTAGTGTTAACTCTTTGCGCTCAAGAGGCGACTGTTAATCGCCAAATTTTAGTTAGTCTGTTTATTAGTCAGACCCGGAGGTTAATTATTCATACATGCAAATTTTAATAAATGACCTAATTAAACTACATAAAGTTTAACATAAGCGAATCTTAATAAATATTTTGCACTTGAACATCTTTAAAGTTAATATTATTAAACAACTAACGGCCACCTCTCGAGTGCAAAGGATTAAATATATACTTGTTAGACATAAGTGTATGTTTTTATTATTTTCGTTAGTGTTTTCCATTAGACACTTCCAATAGTTTGAAAAAATAATATTATCAACGAAAATTAGCCAGCACTAGATCAGCAACATATTGCAGTATGAAAATTAGCGTATCCTTTGTTAGTTTATTGACTTAAACAAAATATTGACTTATACGGATGAAAGTGTTTAATTAAGCGAATCAAAGATTTAATTATGTTAACGATGATTCTTGCAAGCTTTCACGTGATTTCTCGTTTCAGGCTGAATTAAATTCAAAGGTGTTCATCAATTCGATAGTGATCGCGACTACCGGTGTTGTGGGATATACTTTAGCAGGCACGCTGATCACTGTAGTAGGAAAAAAGAAGCTTATAGGTAAGGATCCGTCTCATTAAAAGTACCTGAAAATAATATTTTACTTGAAGTTGTAATGAAAATTAAAAATTGTTACTCTTTTTCAGCAACTTGCTTCATAGTAGCAGCAGCTTGTTGCGGATCGCTTTACTGGGCCGAAAACGCGAACAGTATACTCGGTTTATGCTCGGTTTTCGTAGCCATGTCAAGTATAGGCGGTGCATGTGTCGTAAACGTTATCGTCGACAATTTTCCTACGTGTCTAAGGTAAGAATTCGTTTGCCATTCATTCACTGTACCAGCGATTCCATCAATTGTAATAATCGATGCTTGCCCTCAGGACTATGGCGGTCAGCTTGACTATGATGATCGGTAGGATTGGAGCAGTAGTAGGCAATCTATTGTTCCCAATTCTGTTCGACCTGTCCTGCTTGGGCCCCTTCGTTATGATCGGTTCTGCTTGTCTAGGTAAGACATCAACGAATATTTTAAAGATAATTCAAATTACTTTAGAATTAAAGCAGAAATTAGTTTCAATTATTAACACTAGATTTACGGACAGTTCTTGTGTGTATCTGTTTCTAATTAGCATATACTAAAAAATAGGTATACAGAATTTGAAATTGCACAGCTGATAGAGAAATAAATTAGGGTCTATAAAAGTTAACGAAGATTGCTAGAAATAATGGCAATCGTTTTTGCAAATTTTGGTCATGAATTTTGAAACCTATCAAATTGACGGGTCTCGTAAAATTAGTGTTAAACAGGTGTTGTACGCTACTTTTTAACGGAACTAAAAAAAAACTACAAACTTCGAATATTCCCCTGATTTTGTGCCTTTACAAGAGAAAGCAAATATACGGTGTAGACAAGATAGTGCCGTGCGTTAACAAAGAAGCATAGAACTGGATAGAAATTAAACAGACAGTTCTGAAAAAATTTAGAAATATTACACTTATAATACTGTACCATCGAGTATTAAAATAAAAAATTTATCAAAAGAATTAGCATAAGAAACGGGCAGAAATCTCTTGAACGCTCTAATATTACGTTTTTCTTTAATATTTAATATTCACTTTTTCAGTGTCGGCGTTGTTAGTGCTCTTCCTTCCCAGGAAACACTCGCAGAAGAATAAACCGAAACAGATTGCTTGACAATGTGCAACGGATGAACGTAATCAACTAACAAATGAACGGAACGCTTGTAAATACGTATCTTGTCCCTGGTCTCTCGTCGATAGTGTAATTTCGATGCATGATTTTTCATCATGTAAATATGTAAATACAATACGATTACACTCATGTAGCATAAGCTATCCTTACCATTTCGTACGCGTGTGTGTTTGTGTGTGCGTGTGCGTGTATGCGTGTATATGTGAAATTTAAAACAATTGAAAAGTGAGCACGTGTTCTAAGTGATATTTTTAATTGATTCTCGTGATTGTGTTGCGTAAAATAATTTTAGAATAATCTGTTGAACGTTTCTAAAAACCTCGTCAGCCACCGAATTATTAGGGAATATTATTAATTAATTAACATCGTATAATCCTAAGGCGATATAATGAAAAAAAGATAGTGTTATTACAATAAATTTGTTTTATTATTGTTTTAAAGAGAACTCATTCTTTTTCCAATAACCAATTCTCCACGAATCGTACAGAAATGTATTCCTTTTCACAAAATATGATAAAAACAACGTCTGTAGAAAATATACAGTTTAAAAAAGGAGTTACAAGCATCGAAAGTTCATAAATAAACGTTAAAAATGTGATTTCTTTTAAATAAAAGAATTTAATGTTAATTTCGATTGTATCGCCATCTCTGTAAAAAGTGCTCAAACTGTTCGCACATCGTTATCGACAGTGAAGTGCACCCGTTAAATGTACTTTGAATGGTGGCGACATCTCTTAGAAATATGCTCTACTTGATTAAATATTTTTATCGAAGTGCACTTGTTAAATGTACTTTGAATGGTGGCGTCACCTCTTAGAAATACATTCTACTTGATTAAACATTTTTATCGATAATAAAGCGAACTGTTTCTTCAAATTCTGTTTAATAAGAATACCTTTGATAAATTACTGTTTAATCTTTTTATCTACTACAATGTAAGCCATGAAATTCGTAATTCTGATACAAACGAGACATATCCCATATGATTCTTAATTACTTTGGTAAACTCTAAAACCTGCTTCTGTATTCTATTGGTAATGTTGGAAATAACCCTGCAATGGTAATGATGAAATCTTTTTCGAGTGTTCAACCGGTAAAAAGGGTGAATCCCTGCATTTTCTTTTACCGATCCGGCCATAGCTCGATGCAACATGCAGCGCCACAGCGCTCTTCCAGGTGAAGTAAAATTATCAGTAATGGAGAAAGTGGACGTGATGTGAAAGGTTTCGAAGTTCCTTCGCCGCTTCGTAGATTTTTAGGCTGGCATAAAATCATGGAAGAAGTGTTACAGAACGGGAATTATCAAAGAGAGGCGAACGCGAACACGGCTATTATGGAGATACAGAAAGAGGTAAAGCGCTCTTTGATTATTCGATTGTTTCAATTCGTCCGCCAAATCAATACGCCGTTTGACACTATATTTTAAACGCATTCTCTTTGGCACAACTTTCTGAGCATCGTAATTGTGATACAGCTTCTACGAATGACAATATTGAGTTTGTTTAAATTAAGGAAGCAATAAATAATGACTCAGAAATCGTACGTGCACCGCAAAAAAAGCTAAAAAGATTCGCTGCGGTTCTCACTCTGTTATTGTTGATATAAGCTTCGTTCTTTTTTTCTGTATTATCTTACTGCCCCCTTTTATCATCTTTCATCGTTACTTTTATCATTATTTAACATGTGCTACAGTTTCGTAATTTATGAAGTATCAGTTTCATATGTTCACTGCGTATATAAATTTTAATAAAAATGGTTTTAATGAATGTTTATATTATTTTAATGTATTAGATGCATATAAAGTAAGCAATTCTGCATTGTTCGAAGATTACTTGCAGAATAGAAAACATAGATATTATATTTTATTTGGAAAATGCATTGAAGTAGGTCATGAATTGTTCGGTTGAGTACCACTGCGCAAGTGTTGGCGGTACCTGCGGTATGTGCACGCGTTTGTAGAGGGTATTTAAACCTATGCGTGATAGCTTAAATGGACATGCAGGCACTAAAATTAGATATTATTAATGGATATTACCCCATTGAATAATTTAACATGTATAGTACAAGTTACAAAATGTTGCACTTTCAATATGGAATATTAGAAAATATAAAATTGTTTTTCGTTTTGTTTCTATTTCAATATAATTTGATATTAATATTTGCCGTTTAAAATAAATCATGATATTAATATTTCGTAACAATTCTTTGAATGAATTCTATAATAAATATATTACAGAGTTCAATGAATTTTAAATGGGTTTTCTACACCTTTTATTTTTCTATAAATCTCTTTTTTTATCCTTGAGGGTATATTAAATTGAGACAGTTATGTTTTCTGTGTCTTAAACTTTTCAGTATATATGTTATGTATTAGGATTCATTGCTTGATCACATGGAGATCTCAATAGTTGAAACTGAAAAGCGAGCAAATGGAGCATTGAATTTAAGAGAGTTTTATACAGTCTACCTCATTGAGACTAAGTAAGTAAAACTCTTTGTATGATAAAATGAAAATAAAAATACTTTTATATACTAATTGCAAATATATTGGTATAGATATTTTAATTTATGAAAAAAATATGTGTCAAATGTTATAGAGTTACTGATCCAGATTTTAAAGGTGCACTCACCAAAGTAAGTTCTCTGTGGCGCAGATATACAGAATTTGAATTGCTCAGAGCTTATTTAGAAATCTCTTATCCATATATTGTACTGCCTCCATTGCCAGAAAAAAAAGTTCTGTATGCATGGCAAAAGGTTACTACTGACACATTTGACCCAGATTTTGTTGATAGACGCAGAGTTGGTCTTGAGGTATATTATTTATATACATGTGTGTATATATATACATATATTTGTTTATTAAAAAATTATTCATTTATAATTTGTAATAAATTTCTGTTTAAGAATTTCCTATTAAGGGTAGCCTCGCATCCCATTTTATCTCGTGATGAGCATTTTATGGGATTTCTACAACAAAAGGATGGTTGGAGAGAAAGTATTAAAGAGACTGGTAAATTGCACATTCCATGAAAAAAATACCTTATTAATAATTATTTTTATTATGTACTCCTCACAAATGTTATAACGGTTAATAATTTACAATAGGTTATTTGCAATTAGTAGAATCAAAATTAAAAGCATTGAGCGTCGCTGTGCGATTAAGAAAACCAGACAAACGCTTTGAAACAATCAAAAACTATGGAATTGAACTTCAGGTATATTTATTATTAAGGAATAATAAACAATTAAATTTTAATAACATTTCTTTGATATTTCAGAATAATTTATGTAATCTTCTTCGGGTACGTGCGCGACTTGTAGAAAAACAACACAGTTTATATAAGTTACATGCAAATTATGGTCGCGTGTTTAGCGAATGGAGTGCCATAGAAAGGGAAATGGGTGATGGGTTACAGGTACTTAAAGTTTAATATGCAAAAAAGAAGTAAAATGCTGAAATCTAATTGAGATGTATTATAAGTTCGTATACTGCAAAGCACACTGCATTACAGACTGTTTTCTTAGAAATCAGGTCACTACTTGGATTCATTAGCAGCAACAATAGACACAACTCTTGAAGAAGAGGAACTAATAGCAGATCAGTTGAAAGAGTGGCTGTTTGGTGCTTCTGCACTGCAAGCAGTTGTTAAACGAAGAGAGGCTTTACAATTAGCCAAAGATGAAGCACATGATGCTCTAACTGCTACATTTGAGCAAAAAAAGAAAGTTATACAAGGTTCTAATATATAATAAATATATGAACTAAATTACAATAAAAATATGGAGCTTAAAAATTAAATGTTGATTAATTATTATAGGTAAATCGGGCTTGATGTCGCGGTTATTTGTTACCGTGGATACAGAAGAAGTTCGTGAATTGAAAATGCTTCAACTAGAACAAAGAATTGAACAACACGAAGAAACTGTTAAACGAGTAGATCAAGATTTAAAGTAATATATTTTAATTAAATGTTATATACTTAAACGGCATGAAATGTAAATATGACGAAACTGGAAATTGATTTTATTTTGAATATAAAATTATTTCTGTATAACGTTTTTTTAGGTCTTTTTCTATTAAAGCAATGATGGACATAGAGAGATTTCAACATCAAAAAGTGGTAGATTTAAAAGAAATTCTGGCAGCTTATTGTATTTTACAATTTAAACTTGCTAGAAAGGTAATGTTTTACAAGTTACTATTTAATTTAATATCGTCATATAGATAAATCGGTGTTTTTATGAATAATTATTACAGGGACTGCAAGCTTGGCAGCATATTAAAAGTTGTCTGGAAAGTATGCCATAAAGAATATTTCTTATAAAAACTGACACAGAACAATAATTGTTCCCACATCTCTCGTGCGATATACATTCCTATATTTGTAAGCTCACTCGTACTGTACGCTTATTATTACATGAATGTACAAGATTGTTTCTATTATTTAATGTTAGACTAGATAATATTATATGTATACGTATATATTATATATACATACGATTCATGTTGGATATATAGATATGTGATTATTATTTAATATTTATATGTATTTAGTATATTCTTGTTGTACGCATAAGATACAATTAACCAACTTACATGAATGTTTAGGCAGTACTTAAGGATTGCCATAAATGAAGATGTGCGTGATTTATATGTAATATAAATCACCAAGTAAAATTTGTAAGATGTTAATTATGAAGTTTGAAATATCGTTGCTGTAACGTTTTATACACTGCGTTCTATATGCTCAATAAGCTTCAATTCGATTGTAATGGATTAAATTTCTAGATTGTATATTATTTATTGATACAATTATTGCATTTATTTTTTGTAACGATAAAAGTCTTAGTGTTGTCGATAAATTATAAAATTTAAGATCTGATATACTATTTTTTATGCGAATAACTGTTCTACTATTCATGTATTTATTTCAGTCTAATTCTGATACAAGAGCTCAAAACATACGAGTGTTTTCTTTTTCATTCTTCTTTTTTTTTTTCAATAATCGTTTATTAAAATTGTAAATCTTACAGTATATTGCGTTTAAAGACGATGGATATTTATTATAAAAATGTTGAAACTTTATGATAAGATTTTTAATAGAATATAATAACTTTAATTACTCCATTTTGTTTACTTAATTTTTCAAAATTCAAATGCTACATCGATTACATTTATTACGTTTAAAAATACATTATACACACGTCAGTTTTGTTCATTTTCAGTTATATACACATCACCTACCAATACTCTTGCAATCGATAAAACACAATAAACAAAATTAGGTATGATAAATCACATATTTTCTCCGACAAATATTTAATATATAATATATATATGATATTTATATAAAATAATTAATGTAATTTCTAACAATTAGCTTCGACGCAATTTATTATAATACTTTTTGGCAACGGTTGATTGTAAAGGAAATTTTTAATCATTTGAATAAAATATAAAACCACGTTATGTCATCTGCTTATTAAAATACACCTTCCTAACGAAACAAACATTTTATTTATCTCGTTTAAGCACTTAATTGGATCCAAATGTAATCGTACATTTTTATGTTTTCAACTAAGGAAACACCAACAATTTCTTGGGAAACGAAACGAGATGAGAACTGTGCATTCAAGGAAAGGGTTTTCGTCGCAAATTAACTCACAGCGAAATAGTTTAATTGGCAGTTTATTACGTGCGCGCTGGTATAGAAATATTGTACAAATTCGAAAACGATTCGAACGGATTACGAAAACGTTAGGTCTACGGTGTTCCACCCTCTCGGGGCATGTACATTACAAGAGGAGCGACGGCGGATCAATTCTATACAAATAGCTAAACGAATTCACCACTAAAACGAAACACTAATTAGCGACAACAAGGACCGTGGCGGGAAAGGGACGGGGAAGGGGTTGAGGTTTGAGATGTTATTTACAATTCAGTGCGTTCCCGTGTTCATTGACACATTGCACGCGGGAAACGGACTTTTTACGTTCTTTTCAATCTGTCGCTGAAGTGCGGGTCACGTAAACATACGTATTTAACACTATTCCTACCACAACCGGTCAAATGACCGTTTTTAAAATTTCGATTAGAATTTCATAGATACAACGTAATTGAATCGCCTCTAAACTTTAGACTTTTTCTCAAATACACGTATAATACATTTTTCGATATTCACTTCTTTTTTCATTGTTTATTTTTTGAGAAAAATTTGTAGTCTGTCTTACGTAGGAATGTTGCGGTAGGAATAGGTATACGTGAAGTGTCGGTAGGAATAGTGTTAACACTAGATTCACGGACATTTGTTGTATATCTATTTCCAATATACATATATTAAAAAAATAGGTGTACATCGAACAGAATTTTAACACTAGATTTCCAGACATTTATTGTATATTTATTTCTAATGTTCATACATTAAGGAATCAAAAAGGTAATCAAAAAGAATTTGAAATTGCAAAACTGAAAGGAAATTAGATTTGGGTATAGTTGCATGGTTCCATCAATAAAAATTAGCAAAAATTGTTAGGAATAATAGTAATTATTATTGCAAACATTGCTTATGAAATCCGAAACCCATCGAATTGACGGATCCTGTAAACCTAGTGTTTAAATTTTAGTGTGCAAATTTTACTCATAAAGCACAACAGCTATTCAAAAATATGTTTTTCTTCAAATAATTGTAGAGCGTATACTTAAGTGTAAAATAAAAAATAAAAATAAAAAATTCCGTTGAGAAAAACGAAGTAGTTTCCGATTCATCGCAATTTTACCGAGTGACCAAATTCCCGCGAAATTCGCGAAAAAACGCAAACCTAACCCGCGTGCAATATGCTAATGAAGTACCGCACGCTTTGGTATTAATCGAATGTACATTGCTTGCCTTTACAGTACGACTTATCACAACGTAAACGGGGGGGGGGAGGAGAGGGGTTATCGTCGACGTTACTTACATTTTTTTGCCATATTTTTTTCATTTTTTCTTAAATTCCTCTATACGTGACACGGATGCCCGTGCGTTTGATATTGCGAGTCTAGCTGCGCCTGACGGGTACATTGTGACTCGAATTCATACTGGATTACAATTATATTTACAGCGTAAAAATGGCCGTTCACTTTCTTACAAGCAACGATGCCGTCGAACGATCAGAGTTGAACACTTTTCCCTCTCCGATGAAACGTAGTTTCTTAAATCGGTTTATTTACCCCTTGTTAACGCCAGAACTACCAAAGGGGTCAAAACGACCCAATTCGTAATTTTTCACAGAAACGTGGTAAACTTACTGCGTTGCATACACATTTGAAAATCTACCATGATTTTCATTGCGATCGGTAAAATTTATTTCCTTTAGATTAGGTATTTTTTTTTTTCGTACACCTTCCAATTTCATTTCTTTGTCACAAAAAAAAAAAAAAATATACCTTAATCGTCGGTAGTTCTAGTGTTAAACGGTGCTTGGAGAGATCTGAAATTGTGAAACGTGAAAAATGGCGGCTTGTGTTACATTTATTTACGATAGAATAGGAATTGTTGCATCTAACGAATATATTGAAAGGAAATTAATGCGACAGGTAGAATTTATTTAATTTTTCCATAACTACGCGAGAAATTCATTTCAGATGTATTATTGTTTCTGTTATTTTTAGAAATTATGAAAGGAATGTGTCTTGCAAAAAAAAGGGTCGCAATAAACGTTTTATCGATCGGAAGGAATATTCATCTTTTTTGGTCGGATTCTTGTTTTTCATTCGCATAAACTTTCAAACGTGCCCAACTCTGTCGATGACTCTGCACCACCGTTCTCGTTCCTTTTTCACCGTTTCATTCGCGATAAAAACACTCTTTGGTCGTTTAAACTGGCTGAAATAGAACGGTAAGAAAGAAATCAGTAAAACACAGGACGTACAAAAACCTGAATTACTATTTTCCAATGCAAGCAATCCGTTTCAACGGGGAACGGGGAATTTCAGACGCAATTACGATCACCTTTTTCCTCGGGATCGAATTCACTGAAATTCGCGACGCAGATACGGTTTCGGTGTTACCTAGCGAACACGTTGACCTAAGAAAATGAAAAAGAGTTCACGCTTAATTGCACTCCTTTACCCACGAGCGTGTACCGAAATCGATGACGAACACAATCAACAAACTCAATTAATTGCCACTTCTAATTTATTAAATAGTTAAATAATTCTATTCGCCTAACGACAATTAACACAGCTATACACACACTGAGTCTGATGCCTCTCTAGAAATCATTCGATCACAATTTCAGTTGCACAGCGGGTGAATTTCGATGAAAAGTATCGGGTACAATGATAAATGACGAGCAATTCGATCTTCTCGTCCACGAAATTACAATAATTCCCGTCGTGCCTTGCCGGTTGATCGGCAAGCATTGACGATCGCACGACACTTTGCGCGAAGAAATCGATTTACAAAGGAGGGGAAGCGTAGTGTTTCATTTAAAAATATCGGCGCCACGTTTTACACACTTTCCCTCGCACTATTTCGTTTCGAACACCGAATTAACATTTCGTGACGAACGATCAATTATCGGCTCGACCAAGTTTTGATCGTCGACACCGTTCGACAATCATTGTACGTACACGTTCTACCTGAGATTTTTCGCGAACGGTTCCGTTCATCGTCGAGTTTTCCCCTCGTTCACGATAAAAATGTTTGATCTGCGAAACATCGAGCGCAACGTAACGCGTTGAACAATCGTTAACTTTGTTTATCAGCTCCGAAACCGTAATGTCGGAGCTCGTTCAGATACTATACGCGTTTCATTTTCTTTACAGACTGTACATCAACTTCCGCTTGTTTCTGTCTATAGAACGATGATCAATAAATGATCATTTCATTGTTACATCGTCCACTCGACTCTATGCTGCTTGTGTTTCTGCAAATCATGTACCGTTCTCGTAATTCGTTATCGATGTTTCTTAACCCTTTCGCGTGGAATAATTCATTCTGGTCTAATCGATGGAAAATAATTGGCAATTTATTTGAGAAACAGGAAATTTGGAAACTGTTCTGAAAGAATTGAGTGTTAAGGAAGAATCGTATCTGAACGATTATTTCTTGAGGGACAAAGAGCGAAAGTTGAACAGAATGTTCTTGGTATAATAATTTCATATGTGTCGTAATATTCTGATTATTGAAAAAAAAAGGTTAAATTATAGTTAGTAATTTAACTTCATTCTTTTTTCATGGTTAATGTCACGTTACATCGAGACATTGACAAAAATTGAAATGGTACAAATTTATCGTCACGTAACGTTGTTAGAACATTTAAATAACTTAAAAATTTAGTTGCACGTTCGAAAATATTTTGTAATCCTTTCTAACATAAATTTAAATATAATATACACATATATATATATATATATATATATAATTCAGGTAAAACCTTTTGTTACAGCGTTTTCTTAAACAGATCATAAAATATCGATCTTATCAGCTCTCACGAAAATTTCGATCGTTCTTTTCAATTGTTTTCTTTACAACACTGTATCTTGCATCTAACTGCCTCTATTTAACTAAATACAGTGCATCGTTATTCGTTCGGTTTATCTATTTTGCTCTGCGATTTAAGCGCAGCAGAAACCTCTTAAGATAGACCTGAAACATTTCAGAAAGATGGATAATTTTGATTTTGCGTGGAATGTGAGCAGGGAAATCAATGGCGGTGAGCATCGCAATCGTCTACGAGAAAATATCGAACACGAGCATAATTGACGAATGGTCTGACAGTGATAAAGACAATTGGCGCACGATCGTCTGAAATCGAATGACAAAAAAAAAACACAAAAAAAGAACACAGAAACTTTCACGAGACCTGATAACACCCAGTCGCTCGTCGATAAACGAAGGTTCCTTTCACCGTACCTAAATTCATTCCTCTTCAAAAAGGATGAAATAATTATTTTATATTAGTTCGATTTATTAAGAAATTTATTCAATTCATGACTATGTTTACTTTATCACAACATCGAGCTGAAAAACATTCCTTTCCTTCGAGAGATCAACCAAAGCATCGAATCGATCGCGAAAGGGGCGGGCTTCCTTTCAGAAGAAAAAGAAAAAGAAAAAATGAAATAAAAATAAAAAAGAAAAGCTATACACAACGTTTCAACCGACTTCCGTCCCGTTTCCGTGTGTTCATAGTCAAACATTCAGTTTGTTCTCACAGACTACGATTCTCTTCAAGCACTTATTGAAAGAAGACCACGAAGAAAGCGGACACTTTCGTTCTGGTCACACAGCACAGCACTATGGACTTCCTGTATCGTGGTGAAGGGAGTCACTGTCACTTTCGAGGTATGTTACATAGCTATCCGTGCTGTCAGGATGCTGGCCCATGTCCGGGCCACCGCCACTTGGATGGTGTGGACCTGGGGGCGGCAGGGGACCGCCACTTCCGCCACCTCCGCCGTCGTTCATTGGTCCGCCGAGCATCCCCGGCGGAGGTAACTGCGGTGGTCCACCGTGAAGGTCGTAGCCGTGCATCTGGAATTGAATATTGGAGAACTATAGCTTATAAATTTTGTAGGAATGCGATCGAGTGAATGCGAGTTTAGGAAAATGTGAAGAGTGCTTGAGTCGAACGATAGCCGTGTGAACGTGGAATGTTTGGACTCGAGTGTTTCTAAGGCGCGAAACATGAGCAGTTGAGAAAACTGAGCGACTGAGGAATTTTGGGTGAACGTGACCGGATGCATCGAGTGAGAATGGTTTAGAATTAGAAGAATGGAAACGAGTGTTTGGAAGAATATATGACTGGGAAAATGCGATCGTGGGGCAGAAAGAGTTTGTGAAGGCAGAAAGAGTGTGATTCTGAAGGAAGTAAGAACGTCGTAGTTGCTAAGGTGATAAGTAGTTTAAATTGTTACTATTAAACTGTTTTAAATATATATATATTATTATTATTATACCTGAACTTTACTATGACTCTAAATAAATAAGAATAGAAATTTTCGATAATTTTGCATATAAGAAGCTTTTAGAATCACACCGATCAGCTTCATTCTTTTTAAATTTCTCCACCTCGTTACTCTGGTATGCAGTAGCGGGCAAAAGTTCAAGACCAAAGGGTCGAAGAAAATAAATTAATTAATTAATAAGAAATAACGGTATAAATAAAGTTTGTACTGTATGCTAATCAATAAATGGTGTTCTTCCATAATGGAAATAAAAATTACCTGTGAAACCAGATGGTGAAAGGAAGGGGTGTTAGGGTCCAGTCTGTCTAAATCAGTATGCAAGGCGAAGTCAGAAAGAGCTTTCCATGGTGGTTGATAAGCTTGCACTTCAAGGGGTGTCATTCCTATAGAGCTCTCGTGTCTCACAGGACTGCTGGCCACCATAGGAATTCCATGCATCCCGCTAAAGCCTAATTTACGGCCATCCTGCAACATAAAATACCTTCACCTGTTAAACTGTTGCTTCAAACGCGAAGATAACTGCAATTAGTATACATTTCTCTTAATTCCATAGATAATATATGACACTGGACCTAATATTAACCCTAGCATTATCCCGTTCACTTTAGCTCGTTTTAAAGGGCTGTAATTTATCATACAGATACGAAGGATGAGCCGTGTATCATAATTACTTCAAGTTATTCTAAATCATATCCATCTTGGAAGTAACGAATTTGAAACAAGAATAACGGATAGAAAGTATATTTTTATAATCATCCAAAGGGTCTCTTTGAACCATTTTGTATATTTTATCGTATTACAATTATCGTATAACTATGCACAGAACAATTTCAAACGCGATATAAGATTCACCTTGTATAATTTAGCTTGATCGCCTGACGTTTGAACTAAATTAATAAGATTACTAAGAAATTATTTATTTCAATGCCAAAGAAATAATTGCGCATTTGTTCGTTAAATAAAAATTAAATTCCTATTCTACGAATTTCTCACAAATTTTTAAAATTTCAGAAAAATTGTTGGTCCAACAACGCTTAGTGTAAGAATACCAAAATCAATGCTAGACGATGGCGCAACACAGACATACGTGGTTCTGCGACCAAATCTTGCAGAGACTTATTGCTACCGTCAAACCGTGAACTTCCCGCTACCAAAACTTAGCCAGCACAAAATTGAAACTTCAAAACTCGCGTGCTCACCTTTTCCTGCATCTGTTGCTTCATGGCGATCGTCTTCTTCTTATCCTTGCACCGTTTGTTCTGGAACCATACCCTGATCACTCGCGGGCTCAGCCCGGTCATCTCGACCAATTGTTCCTTCATCAACGCGTCCGGCCTTGGATTCGCCGCATAGCAGGTCCTCAGAGTGTGTAGCTGCTTCTCGTTCAGAACGGTGCGCACCCTGGTTGGTTTCCCGTCAGAACCGCCGCCGCTTTTGTGCCCGCCCGATCCCCGAGTACCACCCACGCCGGCTTTGTGCGATCCACTTTCAGACCCGGAGTCTGCGAACAAATCAACGTCGCAATTACTCGCATCGATCTTCGTAGCCTCCATTCTCTGCGATTGTTTCGCAGACGACTCGCTTTTCTCCCTTCTTTCTCATCGTTCTCTCCTTTTCGTCTGGCAGCCTACCAAACGACATTTTTGAAACAGTTACCGAGCACAGTTTATTGTTCAGCGAAATTCGATTGTACACTTGTGTACCGTGTGATGGATTTGAAATAGGAAAATCATTAACCGAGCTACTTGAAAACTTGTTGTATCGGGTAGCGTGTTAAAGATCGGTAGACGTAGAAGGGATGTTTATTCTCTGGATAACATCGAGTGCAATTTATCGAATAATAATCGACTATGACGATTCTGAAACATGTATCCTTAAGATAAAAATATAGATGCAGTGTTTCTGTTTTTAATAATTTATAAAACGTCGAACGCTTTATCGAGCTCCTTCAGTTCGCTCGAGCTAGCGATATCGAAGATGTATCAATAAAATCTGAGTGCCACACTTCGGAACAACTTCTCCATTGTAACAAACATCTAGTTACTAATTTCGATCGAGTGGTGAGTAAACCAGACATTAAAATCCGTGTACGGTCGACGATAAAAAGGACAATCGAAGATGTTAAAGGAAATTCGTCGAGCGTTTAGCTGTTTTCGCTTCTAGCGGCTATTGCCCGACCTAATTTGACTGGGGAAAAAAAGCGAACCGCTTGGGGAAGAGCGATGCGATTAAATCGGGAGAATGCAGAGTAGAATGTCCAGCCGCGACTATCGTCGTAACCGGTCCTGCAAAATGTTCCTCGCCGGCTAATGGGAGATCCGGATAGTGGTTCAACATGGCGGATGGAGAACGCGAAGACGAATGCCTGCTGGCTATTGGAGAGGCCAAAGACAATATTGTCGATGAGCAAACCTTGGCCACGATTCCGTGATCGGTACCCGGGCTAGTACGAAAGTTCGTAAACTTTAGAAAAAATTTTGGATCGCTCATGCTAGTTGGACTCTGATAGCTGAGGCACACATCAAATTACGCTCGAATTTAAATTAAACTTTGTAAGAAGCGCACGTAGGCCAAAATTCAGTGTTTGTTACATTCATCGTCTTCGCGTTTCAATTCCTGTTGAAGTTTTACCTAATCTATGGATAAAATCAAAACATATCTGGTGTTAACCATTCGCACTCGAGAGGTGACTGTTAGTTCTCTAATGAAAATAACTTCAAATATTTTCAAATCTAGAATATTTACTAATATTTGCCTATATTAAACTTCACTTAGTTTAATTAAGTGATTGATAAAATTTACATGTATCACTATTTACCCTTTGAGAGTAACTAATAAACAAACTAACTGAAGTTTGAAAATTTGAGTAACTATCATTTGGTGATTAACAGTCACCTCTCGAGTGCAAAGGGTTAACATTGTCTTTTGCCCTTTCAAGTTTTCGTAAGCTTTGAAAGTCCCATTTCACTGCTATTTTATATTTCGATGAGTTTAACGCATTGAACGAATTATTCGGGGCGATTAATGAACTTTGAGCGATCAAATGCACGAGAAGGTGATACAATGAAACGTTTTAAACATTCTAATATCTAGATAAGAAACTATTCTGCGAATCAACGCGAACATACGCGATTATTTCAAATTTTGACAAGCATCCGAATGTTCAGCACGACGTGTTACACTTCTATATACTTGGAAACTGATTTTACGATCGATAAAATACCTTTTCAGTGGAACAAAGTAAAATATTTCATGCCCAGCATCGAGAAATCTTTCGAACAGTAGCTCTTTAAGCCCACGTACGTGCATACATGCTTTCTAAAGCTTCCCTTTCTTTCTCAACCGTGAACATACCGTTTTATACGCGTCGAAAGTTCATCAACACACCATCTCCGTGTACTACACGCTTTATCGCGGCCGCTATCACCGAACAAGCAAATAGAAATTGCCCGATATTTATGTCGAACCTCCCCGCGTGGCAGTGCAAGATATCAAACGAGGAGCGTTCGAATTTTCAGGCTTAGCTCCCTTGTTAGTCGCATCGATCAGCGAGCGACTCCAGGAATCAGAGGAACAAGAAAAGAAGAAAACGAAGAAGAAGAAGAAGAAGAAGAGGAGAAGGAAGAGGAGAAGACACGAACCTTTCGGACACTTTTTAGCCGACCAAACAGCGAAACCCGTATGTAAACGGGTGGACGAGGGACGAGCGTCGAATTTCATTAACTTCCAATTAACGAGTAATAAGTAACTCGTGCCGCGATAAGGATCTAGTTTCGTTGGCGGTGTCCTTCGGAAGGATTTGGTAGCCGCACGAAATTAAATGTTTGCGAACGGTAAGACGAAAAGGCAACCGAGCAAACGAAATCCTGCGTCTATTTTTGCGTCCTAACCAAATAAAGCGGCCACAAAGGACGGAACCGCGCGCCCGGGGACAGAGGCAACGAGCAAGAGACCGAGAAAGGGAGCCGAGATGATTCGACGGGAACCGTGAACGTGAAAACAGTGGAAGGAATCGCGACGGCGAGACCGATTATTATTAACGAGCACGTTGCGCAAATTTATCGGTGTTTGCTAATCGCGCGCGGTTCAAAGTATAATGGCGGCGTCCGCGGTGCTACCTGTTTGATGTAAGAGTCTGGCTATTCGAATGCGCCACGAAAGAGAGGCTTTTTTGCTCGGGAAGGTCGGTTAATTCTCGTGCAAACAGGCAGTCCAGGGATTTTAACGATTTTTGGAGTCCTCCAAACGGAATATCGCACGATTCGTGATTACATTCACTGTAGAAACACGTAAACTTCACCGGGACTAATATTCCATTTCGATTAAAAATCGATGCTGAGATTTTGCTAGCTTCCTATGCTCAATCTATTATTTACAACGAATTTCTGTATTCATAGATTAATTTCAAGTATCGGTATAATTCTTACGTAAAACCCGATTCTTTGAAGCTAACGCGGAAATTCCTCTGCAAACGAAATAATCCCGCGATTAAATGACATTTAGAACTTAATCGAATAACTCCAGAAACGTGTCACTGCATTTGTAACCCACGAATAAAACGATCTTTCCCGTTACGATGAATCCACTGAATAACGAAGGGACGGAACACGTGTCCGACGAAAATGATAATTCCTCGAGTGGTATGAATGACGAACGGTACCCGTGGCCGTAACCGAATTTCGTATACGTGTACGTCCATTAAAACCGAGCAGAAAGGAAGCGACTCCCGTACGGAGGCGAAGGAAAAAAGTTGAATAAACGTCCATAAATAAAAAGAAGAAATGAAGGGGATCGTGCGTAGTTATGTGCCACGGTAGTTGGCAGAGATGTGTTACATTTGACACCTCGGCTCCTCTGTAAAGAGTTGTCAAACCACTGGCACCGTCGCCCGATTGCGTGGCCCCATGTGGGACCTCGTGCATCGGGAAAAAGACGGGGTTTGGGCGCGCGATGATTTCCATAAGGAAGCCAAGTGACAAACAGCTCATGGAAATTGTTTACGGGAGAATTAGGAGCGGACGTACCAGGCTAGACCCTGCGTCCCTGCGCTATACAATGTTCAATTATCACCGATTAACCAGCGTCGTATCGGGTCGTTAGAGCGCTCGTCTAAATATAATTTATCGTCGGCCGTGTGTGTAAATAATGAATTAGTAATAGAGGACGTGACCGGGTATATGTGTTATAAAGCATCGCGACTTCTGACGTTTCTTTCTTTCTTTACGTGACTCCAGCGGTCTTGGCCACAGATCTTTACCACTTTCATGCACGTTTGCTAATCGTTCGTTAGGCGTTTAAAGGCGAGCGTTTGACGGTATTCGTTAAAATGAAAGTGTTTCTGGAAGTATTCACGAAGTGGAACTGTTACGATATCAAGAAAGGCAGCTGCATTGGCATAAATACAGGGATGTGGGCATTAACGCTAGAACTGGCGACGATTAGGATATGCCTATCGGAGACGAAGAAATCAAATTGAAACTGTATGAAAAAAATAGCTAATGTAAGAGGGAAACAAATTTCAGCGATCATAGTAAAAATTATAACAAGTTTTCAAATGTATAGGCATCACAGTAAATTTACTATATTTCCGGACAAAATTACAAATTGAGTTATTTCGATCCCCTTGGTAGTCCTAGTGTTAAACAGAATTTCGATTGAGACTCGGTAGTAATATTTATCAACGTCTTTCGGTTAAATCAAATATAAGCAGTAATCGTGTGTATTATTGGGAATAACAATTGCCTGAGGTTACGTAAAACTATTAGAATGCCACGCCAAAACAACTGATCGTAACTAACGCGTTTGCAATGTATTTACACGCTCCATAAATTGTATCTTTGAGAAACAGTGCAATTCAAATGAACGTTAGTACCCTTTTCTAATCGATAATCGCGTATCGATAAACCATCCGCTTGTATCGCACGGCAGCCTACACGGTTAAATTACGTTAAGCAATATCAACAGGGTAACACGATAGCGTACATAAACTGTGCAACGTAATTAAATTACTATCAGCGTGTGAGCCTTATTAGATATTTAATCCAGCGCCACCTACACAGCTCTGTGCGTAGCTCGCGTATTAGGATGGCTAGCTCGAAGAACACTAATCCCTGTGTAATCCTGCAGCGCAGAGGAGGGAAATGGTCAAGCCTTTCGGGTCTTAACGGCTTCAATTATCAACACCTAATTATGACCGGTGATCCTAACACAACACATCCGTTATATCAAAAGGGCCCCTTAAGCTTCCCCTCGGGCGGAGCCCCTTTCGCAAATTTTCCCTTTGTGCGCTGATAGTCTGCATCACCGACGATATAATCCGCGAATGGGTTGCGCTCATTTGTCGACGTGATAAAAGTCAGGATACCGTTATCCTGTTGTATGGTCATTGCTGAAACCATGCCCGGTAATATGACTGTAACGATGAAATTACGACTTGGATTCCTTTGTCATTCGTGTTTCGAGAATAATTGAGCAAAAACTGGAATGGGCGAAAGAGTACTATGGTGTTGATTTAAATAATATAATGATTGTTTCAAACGTATAATTTTTGCAATTAGTATTATTGCTGCAACAATAATTATTAAATTATATTCATCTTTATTATAAGATCAGTAAAATAAATAAAGAACAACTAATACATCATTTCCCTAAATTATGGATCATGAATTACAGCATGAACAAAGGCATGTTTATGAACTGAGTAATTAATTTGTTTAAATCATGTAATCGTTATTTATTTGTCTGAATATTTAAAATACATACAATTCAAACCCTAGATTTTTAAACTAATATCCAAATTTATATTGGGCATTATTTATACTTCACGTTGAAACGCCTCTCAGCGTGCCAACAGTTATCGCTTTCGCATAAATTCGAATCGATGAAAAACAAAAAGGAGGGAAGTGTTCCTTTACCTGATATCGAGCCGTCGTTCGGGTGTAGATGGTGATTATTATTCATAAGGGACGCGTTATTGTTGTTCTCGCTTCCAGGAACACCCCCAGGACCGGAGCACAGCTTCCCGCCCTCCAGGACGTCGTGATCGTGTCTACAGAAGAGGCCATCCTGTCTCAAGGCGAACTCATCACCAGGCACTAGCTGCCTCATGCAGGCTGTACATCGGAAGCACTTTATATGATAAATCTTGCTCTTTGCCCTCATTACGTAGTCGTCCTTGCTGAAGCACTCGCTGCATTTGTCGCACTTCGTCCCGAACAGCCTGAAACGAGTCCTGTGTGCTAACGACATTTTCAGAATTCGATTTTCGATTCGTTTGCGAATAATTTCGTTAGCTTGTGATTATTAAACAGAGACCTGTTTGGACGATCGCTTGAGATTTGTGACGAACTAGATCGTTGGAACAGGAACTACGTGGCTTTGAAAATGGCGACTCGAGTGATTGTATGATTTATTTATTGTAAATTGTAAATTTGATTGTTTAAATGATATATATATTAATTGTTGCTTATGATAAATTAGATGTATAATAATGGAACGAACATCGCTAAGATTATTTATTATTCCTATTTTGTTAGTCTTTTTTTATGCTTTGTTACTTTCAAGTTTTCAATTTTCAATTATTTCAATTAAAATTATGATTCTAGATGTTTGCATACGTTGATCATTAATTACAATTTAAACGATGTGAAATTTATAATAACGTTCTTACACCTTTTTCGTATTGTACAGTACTATGTAACCAATGCATAACTTAATTTTGAGATTTTGTGAAACACCGTATGATTGGACGTTTATAACATCCGAAAGATAAATAAACGGGATGTGGTATTAACAGATTTGGTATTCCAAAAACCAGACTGAACCTGATACAGCGGTACACTGCATAATTCATCCTAACTCACGCCAAATATTTGAGTTCCTACTAATTCCGCTAACTATAGAAATTGAAATTACCATGTTTTTAGGTAAATTTGCCGGCAAATTTATTTATTGTCTCCATTTACGTCGACTTGTACGTACACGTTTCCGCGAAATTTCGCTCCGCCGCAGGATCGAGCAGTTAATTATCGGTTTTTAAGCTAATTGTGCTTGCCTGCAACACTCCGTCCGGTTTCTCCGTACGAACTAAATTGCATTCATTAGCAGCGCTCCCTAAATTATCGAATTTTATTAATAAAAACCTTCATGCGATACATAATTTCGCCCCGGTGGCAGTCAGTTAATTATCAGTTGTTTGAGTAATTATGTCACGAAGTGCTGGCGGTAATTAACTAAATTCGTGGCACGGTATCGCTTTTCAGCTACGACGCAACGTAAGTAACTTTTTCAGTTCGAACTCGGTTTAACGAGTGACGAAAAATCGAGAGATTGCATGTTTTACACGTGATAATTAGCAGCTGTGTCGCAGACAATCGTAAGTATCGCGACGATTATTAATACAAGTTTTGCTTTTCGTTTCTGTTGCGTCAATAGCCCTGTATTATTATTTATAAAGTAAATGAATACTATTGAATATTAAAAAGTGTATGATACAAACTGTTCTCGCAAGATACCTCAAATGACCGAGTACTTTATCATGATTCAATATTAAATGATTCTCTTATCCACGAGCAATTATCTGCAAATATGTTCAAACTAATTTCTCTCTCCAAAACATATCCCTCAACAAGATGGCCGCACTGACAGTGAAGCGAAAAGAAACCTAAGTAAAACCGGAAACATTTTATGAACACAAAATATCGTAAATGCAAATTTAATCTTTTTCCATAGGGAAATCATTCTTTATGGAGACACCCTGAAGAATATTCAACTCGCGTTCCACCCGTACGATTCTTAACTTCTTGACGCTCTTGACCACATACGTGAACATTTAGTTTTTTATAATTATAACGCTCAGTGGCCACAAATGTGAACGCTAAGTTTTTTTGTAAATTTTAAATTGTTTAACCAATTTTTTTTCTTTTTTTTTTGCTAAAACGAATAAATCGTAATAAAACACAAACTTAAGTCACTTTTTTTCTTACAATAAAAAATCGTCCCTGAAAAGGTTAACAGATTTCGCAATTTTCTATCGTCTTCTTGTAAATCAAACAATTAATAAAGCCGTCTTGTTTTATCATCGAACAACTTTTTTTTTTTCACGTAATCCTAAGCCTCGTTACTTTTCGTCCGCTGACAAGCAAATTTACCCGAAGACGCCTGCGCGTCGGGGAACACCCAGAAGTGAATGTTTTACCCCACGGTTGTTTCGACTTTTCATCCAGGGCGACAGAAACAACAAACAGGCTTCATCGGTGTCTCTCTCGGGCCTGGCGAATCCGTGTCGACCGGATATGCCAGTCTTCTTCGTCGTTTCGGACGCATTTCGACGTTCGATGGATTTATGCAAATAAACCGCCTGTCCCCGAAACAGAAAAATATTTGCCACGACTTCGCGGGGGGAGATCGTGTCGATCAATGCTGCGAGCTTTAAAATGTTCCGTCTTTTTTAACGAACACGACACTCCTTTCGGGTCACCTTAAAAACGTCGCATAATTTTAATTTTATCAATCCGTGAAACGAGCACTATGCTTCTTGTGTGTCTGTGTGCACATTTTCGAATTTTTGTATCGTATTATATATGCGTTTCTGCGAGATCAGTATTGTCGATTTTAACACTAGAACTACCGACGATTACAGTGTACTTATTTGCGTGGAACAGATCAAATTGAAAATTACATGAAAAAATATCGAATACACGGAAAACAATAAATCTTTATTTATACCTTCTGCAGAAAATCATAATAAATTTTGGAAGTTTGGTAAAGTGAATTTATAAAATTGTTATGAATAATCATCAATCCGTCATTTTGATCGCTCTGGTAGTTCTAGTGTTAAACCTTGTTATGAATCTTGAGTGCCTGTTTCTAGGTTTAATGAGGTATTCGTCTGCTTAAAAAATATTTCAGTTCAGAAAAAAATGAACCGTTTGGTTTCATAAAGATTGGAGAACAAATCGAAACAATAAAAATACAATTGGATTGAAAAGTATGGAGGTTCAATTAAGGATACATTTGTTTGTTCTTGACTTTTACATTGAAACCAGACGAATTTGCTTGTTTGTACTCTTTACGCGATTTCAAGCCAACAACTTCGCCGCGAAACGAAAAAACACGAATTCTGTGTTTAATTCCGTAAGTTCGATGCAACCACATGTGAACCACACTTTTTGTTACACATGTATGCATTTCCCCGTACGCAGACGGTAACTTCTGGTCTGTCAGATAAAAATACTACGAAGAAACGTTTTGTCAGCTCGTACTTTCTTCGCTTCTTCCTTCTGCCACTCGTATTTTTTTTTTTCGTCTCTCCCTTCAATCTTGCCGTTTGCAAATACGCATCCAGAAGACTTAATGCACTTCCTATTGCGTTACCCTTGAAAGTATTTTAATTTCGAACTCAATGATTCAATTAAAGTACGTTCTTGATTATTTGCATTGTTAAACATGTCAAAAGAAGAAATTACAAATAAATTATTTTCGTAGAAAACAAGTATGTTTTATATCTTTCACCGTTGCAGATTGTTTTGAGGATTTCCTAAATTCAGTGATTCTAATAGAAATTATTCGTTAATTTATGTGAATAATTTCACATTAGCATATTTATTGCATATTTGGTATTTCTAGAAGTAGCAGGTTTCTTATTCTGCTTATTTCGTTTATGATGTTTAAAAGCTAATAAACATTTAAGAACTAATACTTTAAATTTTTATTATCCTAATTTTAACAGTTATAGTATAACCTTATACTTCACATTGTAATTTAGTTTTGTTTCAACCTGACCTCCTTTGCTACTATATATTTTAAACGACTTTACTTATACTATCTTTGTTTAACAAACGACTAACTCTTTCGACCGAACACAGTTCCTTCAGTTAACACTGCTACAAATAATTGATTACCTGACATAATCCCGCTTGCAGTAAGTTTTTCCATCCCGCACGAAGCAGGTGCAGTGCTCGTCCAAAAATTGCTGGCACTCAGCGCATTTCAAACAAGCGGCGTGCCATTCCAGATTCGGTGCAACTCGCAGAATCCACTGGTCATGAATTCGTCCGCCGCATCCCACGCAATGAGAGCTTGTACTTTCTGTGAAAAAAGAGCTTCTTTTAAATACCCACACTTCCATCGGCAGTTAATGTAAGCTGATACATCACGATGTGTGGCGATCATAGACAAATCAATACGTACAGTCAATTAAATGCATCAGCTTTCATTCGTTTATTTCTTCTTTTTAATTATACATTAGCTACACTTAAGCTCGTAAAGAAACATAACGCAACTGTAATCCTTCTCTCATAAAGCTTTGAAGATGAATTTTTAAAAGTTTCATCAAATCTGTAGAGATTCACAAAAACATAAAGAAAGTGTAATCCTTCTGTCACAAAGCTTTAAAGATGAATTTTTGAAAATTTCACTAAACCTATAGAGACTTGCAAAAACATAACGAAAGTATGATCCTTCTCTTATAAAGCTTTGAAGATGAATTTTTAAAAGTTTCATTAAATCTATAGAGACTTGCAAAAACATAATGAAAGTATGATCCTTCGCTTATAAAGCTTTGAAGATGAATTTTTAAAAGTTTCATTAAATCTACAGAGACTTGTAAAAACATAACTCAAGTGTAATCCTTCTCTCATAAAGCTTTGAAGATGAATTTTTAAAAGTTTCATAAAAACTATAGAGACTTGCGCGACAATTTGACATTATATCCTACGATCATTCGTAAGATCGAAAACTATTTCAAGAATTACAATTTTATCTATTTTTTATCATCGCGAATAATTATTCTTTCAAGTTACATCACAGATACAGCCTACACGAGTACGTTGAAACGTTGATAACGTATGAAAAGGAATCCGTGAATGAGCGTCTATTGTTGAATGAACGTCCTTTCGAATAAAGCATCCGCGCAAAACGATCTTCCTCCATTTTTGTTCGACCGTTGAAGTACAGAAAACGCGTAGGCCGATGCCGCGTCATTTCAGCCGCCGTTGCAGACACTTCTGGCGAAAATTACAGTCATCATCTTTTGTCTCGACGAGTGGGATGCGTGCAAAAAAGCGAGCAACTCGAGATTTCACCGAGTGGCTATTGATAAGTTTTAACGTGTAGAGGGGAACAATGGGACACGAATAGCACGGATGCTTGACAGCCTCCGATTTACCCTTTTAACTCGCGTGCACGAAGGGTGTAGCGATAAAACAAGTTCTTCGCGAATAAGAAACCATAAAATGTAACACTGTTGTGTTCGGTGGAAAATTTTTTAAATTAATATTCAACATTAGAACTACCAGAATGGTCAAAATGACCGATTGGTAATTATTCACTCTTATAAATTCACTATGGTAAAGCTTCCAAAATTTGCTATGATTTTCTGCAGAAGATATAAATAAAGATTCGTTTTCTATGTATTCGATACTTTTCCATGTAATTTTCAATTTAATCTCTTCCATGGAAATAAGTACACTTTAATTGACGGTAGTTCTAGTGTTAAGCGTAGGTTTGTATAACTTAAGGCATCGATCTTTATTGATATTTGAGAAGATATTATAAAATAGAGTACCATGGCTTATAAATAATATGTACACATCTATTTATATTATTAATAAGATAGAATATTATATATTAATCAGTACAAAATATGAGATTTGTTTACTGTGTTATCTCTTACATACGAATTACATTATTTCTGCAAACCCTTTGGTTTTAAACTTTTGCCCGCTACTGTACGTACCAGCTAATCCCAGACATTTGCTACTGTTGGTTTTATGCGAGGTAATTAACAACCATGTACTTATACTTTATACATATACGCAGGATACAACTGTTCCCTTCAATCGTTGGCATAAGAGTAAAACAACGACAAACCAATACTAAAGAAGACAATAGAGCCGTTACCAATTATCGGTAGATGTCCCGATTAGTGTTCTAAATCACATGTTCCAACAGCTACGAACCTTACCCTTACGAGGCATCCGAAACATTCCTTAACCTCATATTCGAGAAACGTTCCAAAGATGATCGCGTCGAAATCGTGCACACCCACCGCCTAGTACTTATGTTCAGCCGATGGGTCCGGATCGAAGAAGAAAGAATGCCAGCGATCGGCCAGGAAAGAGGGAGAACAAAATGGGAAGGATCGAAAAGGAGGAAGCAAGCATTGGCGCGGGTGGATGGATGCAACGGTGGCTGGCCCACTGGCGGTGCATCCATCGGAAATTATACCGGCGGATGTGTCGGTCGGGGCGCGATTGCGCGGTGGAAACGCCGCTCCGCGAAAGAAATCCTGACGAGAGTGGGAAGCCCCGTGTTGGAGGGGAACGGTGAACGGGGAAGGACGAACAGGGGACGAAGCTGGGCGGCGCGCCGTTCAGCTCGGTAGCTCGAAACTCCGCCCAGATCTTCGTGGTTGAAACCATCGGAGTCAGCGCGCAGCTTCTTCCTCTTCGACCCTGAAACGGCGGAACGCGCTCCTTGTCCGGTTCGAGACAGCGTTATCGGCGAACCCGGTGAGTAGCGATGGGATCGAGCGTAATGCTTTGTCCGACGAAACGAGACAGTAGAAATAAACAAGTTCGCGCGATCGGTGAAGTGGCAGTGAGATAGGAAGCTGATCAGTTGGCGAGTCTAAGGAATGCGGGTCTAATTGGTCGTGGTCTCTAAAGGTCCGTTTTTTTCAACACAATGATAAAAATAGAGCACACATATTTTTGTTATTCACCGAAATAGAAGGATCGACGAATCGTTTCACGTCCCATGACGAAAACAATTGAGTGGTACGAATGGAGTACTCCTCTCGCCCCTGTGCCGTTCCGCTCGCCAACTTACCAGCTTCCTATAGTAGCTAGATAGCCACTTCTCAGGGGCGAATTCTTTCGCCGATGGTTCTCAGAAGCGAGCCTACGGCGGAATTTTAAGCCTGTTTGAAATTTTAAGCCTGTTTGACAATCAACGCACGCCTGGATCTTTTTGGCCTTAACCCTTTATGCGTTGAGTTGTGTGACGTTAAACGTGTGCCGTGGACCGTTCATTGTTTACGACAAAATAATATTAATGTTGCAATCAGAATCTCACCGATTTACGATTTTACGTAGTGCAAGAATTAATAGCTGACAGCGCTGGCTGGTTAGGAATATTGAAATGCAAAGGTTGATAGAAAGCAAAAGGCAAGTGAAGCGTGGCGTGGCTATATGTATTGTATCGTCTTATTGACCATCATACATGTGAATAAATAAAGAATCTATTTTATTAAAGGTAATACATAAAGAACTGAAAGTATCAGAAAAATCTTCTGCAGGATGAAAGTAGCTAGTGTGATAGTATGAATGCTTTTTCTAAAGACCTACCGATACCAAAGACAAGCAGTACTTTCAAATACATGACCAAAACAAATATAACTTCGATCAAATAGATTCGAACCTTGTATGAGTACTTTGATCAAGAGTTGAACCTGTCATAGTCTTGCGAAATCGTAGTGTACGATCTTTCAGGGTTCGAGTACTGCTTTTACGAGATTCAGTTCCTCTAAACTTTGAAGTACTTACGAGTATGTACATTTTCAAACCCCTACAACTACACGTTCTAAGATACAAAGCTAGTTTGTACAATCCAAATGTTTCGCAAGTAAGTACACGAGAGAAACGATCACCTTCTACAAGTAGTATTCCAAGCCAATAAAGTGAAACTTTTGTATTAGATTTGACATTAAAGTTGATCCCATCACTACCTGCAAGGTAGTTCAATAAATTGCGGTGCATCCTCTCGCGTCAGCTTGTTCTGTTCGCTCTTAAATCTAACGACCGTTGCAATATGTTCCTTCAACTGCTTTTAATCGATTATTTATTTCAACGTTGCAGATAGGCAGTTGTCACTCGCTCGTTAAATATTCGATTCTATTGTGAATTCATTGACTGATCGATAGGAGATTTAAGAATCGCAAAATTTTACTAAAACTCAACCGTGCAATGCATAAAAATATGTCGAACCGAACAACCGAAAGAAGTTACACAATGCATAGAGCAATCAGCTGGAAGAAATTATTTCTTCGGCATGGTTAGAGATAATGAAGCCATATAATTAGCTGAAAATAACAGTATAATGATTACACAAAACGATAGTTAAAGTCGAGTGAGAAATATCGTGCTGGGTAGTGCCAAACTATGCGTGCACGTAACGATAAATCGTTCTGCTTTCCGAAGTATGTTAGAGTTCTTCATAGACTTGTTAAGTAGACACATAAACGTCACAACTGAAATGTTGATGACAATGAACATCGTGTAAGGATACATTTACGAGGAAAGCAAATCGCGATTGTACGTGTCATTTGTTGCGTGAAAAATTATTATATCAGTATTTTATTATGCGACGCTAAATTTGTAAACTTTGTATAATTTTTGAAAGTTGTTCCTTTTAATTCTATGCGTTTACAATAATAGTAACTGTGTAACATTCGTATCTTGCAGAATTTATTCTTCATTATTTTCACTACTAAATTTATACACCTTGCATGATTTTTGGGAGCTGTACTTTGTGATTTTCTGTTCCCTTACTTTTTACAATAATAGTAACTGTGTAACATTTGTATCTTGCAGAATTTATTCTTCATTACTCTCGCTATTTGTTATGGAATAGGTTTACGTCGCAAAATTTATGATAGCAACGTTTGTGATAAGAATACGTAATGCAAGAAAGATTAGTTAAAAAATTAATTTTCTGCGTTTCACTCACTGTGATCGTCCTGTGGTTTCCGTTTCGCGAAATGCTTAACGTACTCATGGTGAACAGAACAACAAATTGTGATTGCATAAAACAAGCCTCGATGTTTGAGGCGAATTTATATCAATCTCCTCGGCTTCGTCGGCCATGCTGTGTACAAGAGCCTAACCGCAGACTGTAATTTACATAATCGTTTGATAATGTGCTACTATTCGTCATACACCGGTATGCACGATAAAAACCGCGCCTGCGGTTTACTATACGACCTCTTTTTCTTAATTACAGGTTGAAATATAGCGAATAGAGCCTGGCACCTTGACAAACGGAACCTTTGATGTTCGCGAAAGATTTAAGAAAACCTAAGAAAGTTTAGTCTTTGCACACCTCTATTGTAAACGCGAACAACAAATTTATTTGTTTTTATAGAATTATAGTCGGGTTATAATTAAAAAATGTAGAACAGTTCGTTATACGTATCTTATGAATTAGAAATCTATAGTCAGCGTTCTGATTGGATTTAAATCCTTGTGAGCTTTATTTTGATACAGTAAACAGTTACCTACGAAGTAGGAAGAAGTAGGAAAGAGATATACATTTTTGTTCAGAAATCTTAGGGCAGTTGCTATACTAATTTGCTCTAAAACTGGAAAAAGTTAAGCAACTTGTTTTGTTTCATTCGATAAGTCCATACGTTACTAATTGATCATCGTTAATTAGTTCTAAAATTTGATGATAGAGATGGAAACGATACTAATGGTAATCTGACAGTGGTACACGTTTTTATATTTTTCGTACAAATTTGCAAACGCTTCTTTAACCCTTTGCACTCGAGAGGTGATCGTTAGTCGTTTAATGATAATAACTTCAAAAATTTTCAAATTTGGAATATTTACTAAGATTCGCCTATATCAAACGTCATTTAATTTAGTTAAGTGATATACTAAAATTTACATACATGTATGACTATTTAACCTCTGAGTCTAACTAATAAACAAACTAACTGAAAATTTGCGAAGCGCAAAGGGTTAATCGCGAAGCTAAGTTACTTAATAACTCAGTGCGTGTATTTTATACACTCAGAACCGAACTTCTTGAGTAGAATGTATTCTTATCGACTACAAATTTGTACTCCCACAAATCGAAAACCTTGAAGAAATTCCCTACCAACCGAAAGGGAAGAAGAGGAGGAGAGGAACAGGGAACAGAAAATCAGACGAGGGAAGGATCATCGTTAAAATCGTGTTTACGATTAAAAAGGGGAGAAAAATATGGCGAAGGGCCGTGATACCGTAAGTTTTACGACGAGAACGAGGCGTCTTGCTCGGCTTCCGACTTCGCGAAATTTTACCTCGAAACCGGTAAAAGCACGAGCCCCGGGGAACGTTTCCCAACCGGTTGGAAAATAAAAACACCGTCCGCGCCGTGTACACGATAGCGTGGATAAACTTACAGGCGAGCTTTCCTTCTTTTTGCTTTATCCTCGCGCGTAAGGCCGGATGTGAATGTGCACGGAAAAGGGTTGAGATTTACGACTGCCCACAAAGATTTCAATCGCGCGTAGATAAGATTTTGAAAACGGGGAATAGCTGCGTACCTAACCATCCATTGTTTGAATTTTACTCGAAATAACCCTCTGCGTTCAAGGAACTCAACTACTTAAAAGTAGATTTACTTATAGACCCGTTTATTTGACGGGTTTCGAACTCCATGAGCAAAATTTGCCAAAACAATTACCATTGTTCCTAGCAATTTTTGCTAACTTTTATTTATGGAGCAATACAAATACACCCAAATCTATTTCCCTCTCAATTCTGCAATTTCAAATTCTGTTTGATTTATTTATTTGTATACGTTGGACATACATACACAAGAAATGTCCGTAAATCTAGTGTTAACCATAAAATGGTACTTTTCGCGAATTTCTATGTACTTTTCTATGAATTTTAGTACTATTTGATGGTAACACTTTGTACCTTCAATGGTTTTAGAATGAATACCATTTACTATGAACTCAAACCGGTGTCTTCTCCTAATCTTTTCTAAATTCTGACCCTCTTTCATAGTAGTCAAATGACCACTTCAATGACCTATTATTCGTCTCTACAGAAAACAATTTTGATCAAGTAAAGAAAACGCATTAAAGCTATTGTAGTCATCTCGAAATGTAACGTTAATTTAATATCTGATCATCCTAATATTTTTCGATTAAACGAAACCTAGGCGATTTCCTAGAAAACGCTCGGTGGAGAACCAAATACCTAAACTGTACAAGAGACATGCGACGTCTGCATAATAAGTTCATCGATGCGTCCAAGAAAAGGTGTGCAGAACCAAAGGAAACGGGGCACAAAATACGAGGTACAAGTTGACAAACGATCGGGCTTCCAGGGGACGCAAAAATCGATCATTTCTACCGGATCTCGGCTCTACAACAACACCGTATACACGCATGAGGCTTGCGACCACCATGAAGATTCCGAGGAGGTTGCGGATAAGGTCAGGATGCGGAGCCATGGAACAAGGAGGGGCGAGGGGCAAGGGGGAAGAGGACAGGAGTCGCGGAGGTAGAGGCAAGGGCAAGTTCGGTCAGGATCAAAGAGATTCGAAAGAGAGGAGAGTGTCGGCGGTGTCCCATTAGCTCCCAGAGACGACAACCAGCTCGTATCTTTGAGAGCTGGCCGTGCACCGATACACCGAACGTTGCAACAACACGTCTCTCTCTCTCTCTCTTTTTCTTTTTCTCTTTCCTTCTCTTTGTCTCTTATAAATATGGAATACGCGGATTTATAACGCTCAGCATGACGAATTCACCGATCGGTAATGTGACGTAGAGCATACAGTCCTCGTGAGTTAAAATAACCTATCGAGTGTTTTGAAATATTCATCAATATTCGAGGGAATTGAAGTTTAATTATTTAGTAATATAGTTAGTAATGTTACTTGAAAAACAGTAGGACGAACGATTTTTGGCTATTTCTGAATTAGCTCTATGTGAAGATCTTGAGGATTTATAACTGTAATTAAAAGACAATTAAAAGTTAAATAAATGAAATAAAAGATATGTGGAACGTCGAATATATTAATGTAGCTTAAAAAATGGGAAAATGAGAAATGGAATATTTTAGTTTAGGATGGCGATGTGTTTATCACATACGAAATTGATAGAATGATTCATTCACGATTCATTCAGTTTTGTATAAAATCAGGCAAACGTTTCCTTCGATTTCTTCTAAATTCTTAGTAACCAACTAACGAGATTTTTCGTTACAGATCGTACTTAATTAAATTAAAAGGTTTTCCATCGGTTCTGAGAGTGAGGGGTGTGGTTAGGGTGAATGTTACTTAGCCTTTGGATTTTAGTAGATAAAGGTTATAACAGATTTAGAATACTAATATTGGATGTATTCAAAAGATTGTTTTAAGTGGATAGAATTAATTGTAATTAAATGTTATTACAAATGACTAAATCTATTTCTATATTACATTTATGTACTTTTATGATGCATGGATACGCCAGAAAAATACAGTTGCATCGTCTCCTCCAACAGGATCCTGCTATTTATAAACATTAACCCTTTGCGCTCGGGAGGCGACTATTAGTCGCCAGAAGGTAGTTTCACAAATTTTCAGACTTTACTTAGTTTGTTTATTAATCAGACCTGAAGGCTAAATAGTCGTACATATAAATTTTAGTATATGACTTAACTAAACTAAATGAAGTTCAATATAAGCGAATCTTAGTAAATATTATGCACTTGAAAATCTTTGAAGTTAACATTATTAGATGACTAACAGTCATCTCTCGAAGGGTTAAAACGCGTGATATTGCTCATTAATGCGTCAAGTTAACAATCAACGAGCAGATGAAATATTAAAAACCGTTTTCCTTCGTTTCGCGTGAATCGTGTAAAAATGAAACGGCTAATTATGATGTTTCGAGGCACTTGATTGAAAAATTGATCGTCGTGAACGACAAAACTTCCCGTGCGAGAGATCACAACGAAACAGACGGAACCGCTTAACGTAGACGCGTCGGGAGACTTTGAATTCAAATCGATACGACCTTTGCGATGTTTGAGCAAACTTAACGCGTAAGACGGAAACTCTTGGCGTGTTTTAAAAGTCTTATCGGCTAACTCGTTAAGAAAGTAAATAAAGTGTTCGCCAATTACTAAGCACGCTGCGTCGTAACGTTACAGCGGGTAAAAAAAGGAACGTATTTCGAACGAGTTTCTAATACAGTCGGCAATAATCGATGCTCGATCAAATCGTTGCACTGTATGGGTAGCATGATTTCTGGAAACAGTAAATAATATGCAACTAAACAGTTCACCATGACGCACGAGCTGTTTTAGACGGTTGAGCAACAAATTTTGATGTCGAATAACAATACTTATCGATGCAAAAAAAAAAACTTGCGAAATATATCTTTTTCTATAAAAAGAACGAAGCCACCCTTTTATTCCTTAACACTGGATTTACCGACATTTTTCGCATATCTATTTGTGATACACATACACCAAGAAATAGATATACCTCACGCAGAATTTGAAATTGCAGAGCTGAGAAAGAAATAGATTAGGAAATAGATACGTTCCAATCACTCCATTGATAAAAGTCATCAAAAGTTGCTAGGAATAATGGTAATTGTTTTTACAAATTTCGTTCATGAAATTTAAAGTACTAGTTAAATTGACGGGTTCTGTAAACCTAGTGTTAATATTAACGTGAACGTAACTTTCAAACGTTACTTCACGTTTTCTTTCATGCTCTTATACTTCTCAAGCAACGATAAAAATTTTAAAGGAGTGAAAAACAAATTCTGATATCGTTGAATTCTAATCTTATATTGTTTGAACGTTGTAATTTAACGAATCGGTTGCCGAGTGAATTTTCACAGTAACACATTCGTAATCGTTGCGATGAATTATTTATATTCGAAACGATGATATTCAACGTGGTTCAGAGATGAACGCAGAGATAATATAAATCAGGGAGGATTGATTGGCAGCAAAATGGATCGTCGAACATGAAAAAGAATAATAACGATAAGCGAGGATAGGATGGCGTGCAGGGAAAAAGGAGGAGCACGAACGAGCAGGGATTTTAGAGTAGCTTGCTACCGATAGAATGTGGGTGGCGAATCATCGTGTCAGCCTTAAGATCACACGTACGTTATTCGACGAGAAGGACATTCTACAAAATATTAAATTAGTTTAAAATTTAGCGCAAAAGTGCGGATTTTCTGCAGTGACCGAACTGAAAAATTAATTTGACGTTAAAGTTAAATATTGTTTCGTTTAAAACGCATAATACAACCAAGTATTATGATTTATACAAATAATTTTCTAGTTTTTGTTGACTAAACAGTTCGTATTAATATAATATATAACAAAATATTTACATTTTTTATGGCGAACAAATTTACATCCCGATGAAATACAAATTTTAAAGTGTCCGAATATTAATTTGATATAATTTGATGTACTTTATTTATTTCGCTGCAACAACTATTTCTAATGCTACACCGATACTATAAATACGTTATATTACACATGATATGTACCTGATCGGTAATTTATTCTTACAACAATTACTTAACCTCTTGAAAAATGAAGTCATTAAGGCCAGAGTAGAACATTTTTCAATGTAATCCGGATTTTCTTATTGAAAAATAATTTTGAAAGATTTTACAATAAAATGTCATTTTCCTAGAAAATTTCTCAGTAGGTTTTATTTTATAAAAATTGTCGCCATATCTTTTGCAGTCATACTCGAATTTGAAAAAGGATATCCAACAAGAAGTTAAACCAAGTAACGATTGCGTGTAATAATTAATTGTCTACTTGAGGTAGGAATTTCTTTGAAAATAATGCTGTTCGCAGCTGCAAACAATTTTCAGCCACTGTTTCCATAAATCACGTTTCTACTTGAAACTTTGAAATCCGATACCCCGTGTTCGTTAACGCGATTTTATCGCAGCGTTTGATTATTCATCAGCTCGTAAGCTTTGTTGTGAGACGTTCCTTTCTATCCTTCAATGGACACATTAACGTGTAAACGAAGTCTTATTGCCCACTAACATCGCTACTACAGCAGTATTTCATTGGTGAAAGTCGATAAACCCTCGCTTTCTATCATCTGTTTTAAGTTTTCGAAGACATCTGCTCTCACGACGATAAATCAGCGTATCTTCGTTCTCACAGAGACATCAGTTTTCCTCTTACGACAGAATCTTCTATCCATATCAAATCAGGGTAATTCGCCTGATCGAAACAACTTATACCATTCCTTATCATTGCGATTAACACTTAGCCATTCGTACGGGGAGATCTCCGATTTTTTCCTTAACTAAAGCAATGCCATTGATTATATTTACTTTTGTTATTAGTTACTCTTGTACTCTTGTTGTTCGTTTATAATACCTTATATTGTATAATGAATAACGGTTGTACAATTAATATTGTGAACTATGAACTGGTGTTGTTCACGGTTCATCAAATGCATTTTCCGCTTTTCCAAAGTACAATTTTCACTCAATTCGACGCTAACTAATTACAAAAGTAAATTGAATCAATGGCAGCGTTTTGTTGAGGAAAAAGTGGGAAATTTCGGTTGGCTAGGTGTTAACACTATTCCTACCACGACCGGTCAAATGACCGTTTTTAAAATTTTGATTAGAATTTCATATACACAACATAATTGAATCGCCTTTAAACTTTAAACTGTTCCTCAAATATACGTATAATATATTTTTCAATATTCACTTTCTTTTTTCATTCTTTATTTTCTGAGAAAAATTTGTAGTCTGTCTTACGTGGAAATATTGCGGTAGGAATAAGTACACGTGAAGTGTCGGTAGGAATAGTGTTAAGAAAGAAACGAGCGTTTAACCCTAGGTTTTCGGACATTTCTCGTATATCTATTTGCAATATAAATATACTAAGAAATAGGTATACAGAAGTTGAAATTGTACAGCTGAGAAGGAAACAGATTGGAGTATTTTCGATTCACTCCATCGATAAAAGTGAACAGAAATCGCTAAGAATAATAGTAATTGCTTTTGAAAATTTTGCTCGTCAACTTCGAAACCCGTCAAATTGACGGGTCCTGTAAACTCAGTGTTAAGGAAACGGATAAACAAAAAACTGCATTCTTTTTGCAACAGTGTCATCCTCCAATTATACATCTGTTTCAACGAAAATTGTTCGCAGAAAATTCCAGTCGTAATTGAGACGGATTTCGTTTTATAATCAGCACTTCTAGGAACCACGTGCGCCCGTAAAACGATGGATAACCCTTGATGGCAGCACGATGGGCGCCGCATAAAAAATCCCGAATTTAGAACAGGTAGATAAGACGGTGAAGAGGGGTACAAAAATAAAAGGGCACATAAATAGAGCAAGAGAAAAAGTGACGCTTTAAGAGATAGAGGTGAAGGAAGGGAGAAAATGGAGATACCTCAAGCTAAAAATACATAATGTGTTTGATTTGATGCAATTGGTAAAATATGAACAACATTTGAAATACGACGTCTTCACAAATAAAATTGAAAACAATGTGAGTACTGTAAATTTTAAATAAATTAAAGTAATCTAACTTAATTGAACAATTAAAAGAAGTTGACACAATCTTTAAGTATTTTGATCAATGTTGATTGGTGTTGCTGAATATCTATATCAGACATCCAATCATCGATTTATTGCAAATGATTTTTTTTACAGATGGCATGTAAATGATTTTTAAAGACTTCAGAATTTTGTGTCATTCCTTTAACTTTATTTTAATTT
Organism: Tetrapedia diversipes; assembly: GCA_033822845.1. Lineage (NCBI taxonomy): Eukaryota > Metazoa > Arthropoda > Insecta > Hymenoptera > Apidae > Tetrapedia > Tetrapedia diversipes. Next base: position 357,243 of record JAOPTO010000774.1, read on the forward strand.
TCCAATACACTGTCGTTAAATCATTGCAACAGAAGCTCGAATCGTTTCACGTTAAACGATTATTTTTCTACTCGATGCCCGGGATATTGCAATAAGTGGTCACAGCTTCAAATCACAAATTTATATTATATTTAATTTATTCTTATAACACGTTTCTACAGTTGTTGCTAGAATTTCACAATATCCTACGTTTCGTAGTAATTTATATATTATGTATTACATTTCATTGTCGAGCGTATTCCGTTTCTCATATTTTATTCCCAACAACGACGTGTTCGTTAATTATTTGTAGAATTTCAAGTTACCTTCAAAGGAAACGTCTCTGTATAGCGAAGAATTTCGGAATAGTCCGTATTTTTAGCCGAGTCGGTTACCTGTGATATATTTTAAACAGCTAGAAAGTCTCGAATAAATTCAATGACAAGCGGATAACCTTAAATAATTCAGCTTGCTTAATCAGAGACAAATATATACGTTTACAGTTGATTTAACTCAGTTAATTCTACGTTCGCCATCTGAATTTCACGTTTCACCTCTTTGCACGTTAATTTCGATTGCTACGTGAATGTTGTCTAGTCCACACGCACACACACACACACATGTTATACACACGTATAATATTCCCAATAACTCAATACCCATTATAATTAAGGTATATCGAACATTCTGCGTCTTGATTCGATATAACGCTTACTCGAACGATTCATTGCAACAGTAACATCTCACAATTAAACTTAAACATCGTTCAATATCACATTCCTAACTCCAACATTCTGCACCCAGGACCAAAATAACTCAAATGCTTGTAGATTTAAGGTTAAAAAACACACAATTTGCGGATATTTACTGAAATAGTAATTTAATCAAGGATAGAAGATAAGAAACATAATACGATTATAGAACGGATACGTTTTGTCCAATGTCTGAAACGAAACTGAAACAGGAGAGTTAAAAGGGAAAACGGTTAGCCCATTGCAGTTTTTAACTGTTTATACCGACCTAATTATCGTCAGGATTTCAAATTTCGATCTCAACCACTTCAACTCAACACTAGAACTACCAGACCAGTCAAAATGACCAATTGGTGATTATTCATACCACCATATTAAATCCATTATGGTAAAGCTTCCAGAATTTACTATGATTTTCTGTAAAGATTTGTTTTCTATGAATTCGGTATTCTTCCTTGCAATTTCCACTTTGTTCTCTTCCATGCAAATAGGTGCGCTTTAATTGTCGGTAGTTCTAGTATTAAGCTCTCCAGATTTCATGAAACAGAGTTACTCAGCGTTCAAGCATCAGAGATGGGCTCAGATCTTCGACGACTTCTCTTAAAAAATTAATCCTCGCCTTCGATCTCGCAACACGAAACCCGTTGTGTCCTCTGGCCCGAGACGAACCCGAACCGAACTCGCCCGTTTCGACATCCACGAGGGTTCCCGGCGAAAGAGAGCACGAGCACATGGTTCGCGGGCCAGATCTATGGTAATCAGTTTCCAGGTCGGAGCGAACACGAGAGATTTCAGCGCGGCGCGGACGCGTTTTTCGTCGAGAAATTCATGAAGGGTTGGGAATGTCGGATGAGACGTCCGGCGTGGTAAGGCGGAAACGCGGAGGAAGGGTGGAGGAGGGGGGGAGAGAGGGCAGGACAGGAACAAGGGGATACGTTGGAGAGAGTAGCGGTTGCAGCGCGTTACCAGAAGGACCGGTGAAAAGAAAACGGCGCCGTGGACTGTGTCGAGGATGTCTGGTTGGCAGTTCAGAAGCGCCGACCCGGTGTCCCACGGCGTTCGTTTGGTATTTCATTAACACCTCCGCTAATTATTTCCCTTTTTTTGTGCGGCCCGGCCGGTTTCGTAGCAGGATCGGGAATGCACCTTACAAGTCGCGAGTCCCCCGGACTTGCCGGATACCTCCGGCCTCTCGGCCCTGGATACCCGTGAGCGCGTAAAATGCGTCCGTTGAATGATAATTTACGCTGGTCGGCCACAAGTCACCGGACCAACGCAACGCAAATTTTAGGGAAAACTTGAGCGAGTTTAGTAAACGGGGTAATCGAAATTTAAATGTTCTCAATGGTGGAAACAACTCTGTGAGCGAGAGTTAGATTAACGCAAGCGGGTTTTGAGGGAAGCTTGAGTGAGTTTAGAAAACGGGGTAATTGGAATTTAAATTGTTGGATTAACCCTTTGTCCTCGAGAGGTGACCGTTAGTCGCCAAATGATAGTTTCGCAAATTTTCACACTTCAGTTAGTTTGTTTATTAGTTAGACTGAGAGGTTTTTACGACATGGTCGTATATGTAAATTTTAGTATATCACTTAATTGAACTAAATGAAGTGTAGTATAGGCGAATTTTAGTAAATATTTTGAATTTGAAAATTCTTGAACTTGGTATCAACGAACAGTCACCTCTCGAGTACAAAGGGTTAACATAAAAGCATTTTAAGGAAAACTTGAGCGAGTTTAGAAAACGGGGTATCGAGTGGATTCTGTAATTCAATAATAATAATCAGAAATAAACAGAAATAAACTTTCTTAAGGTTAAAAAGGATTAAAAACAATTCTTGATCGGACAATGCTAATTACTTTTCGTACCAACCCTTGAGAGTATTGAAACTAAGGGGTAGTATCTAATTGAGGTTTAGACCTGTAGTTAAAGTACTCCGAAGTGCTTATGTGCACTAAGTGACACTATCGGCTATAATAATTATGGGAATCTCCCCCACATCCATTATGCACGTCGGTTCTCGTGATACTGGCCAATTTGTGTCGCCCAGTTTGAAGTATCCAACGCGCGAAGGACTTAATAATGGCTTCAATGTTAGAATGTTACTATAATGTTTATGGTTTCTGAATTTTTACTTCTCTTACTTTAATAAATAAGAAGCAAATTTTCTTTGACAGATCATCGTTGTCCTTAACACTAGATTTACAGACATTTTTTGCATATCTGTATCTAATATTCATATATTAAAGAATAAGTATATAACCTGAAAGAGTTTGAAATTGCAGAACTAACAGGGAAATAGATTTGGGTATATTTGTATTGTTGCATCAATAAAGCCTAGAAAAATTTGCTAGAAATAACAGTAATGACTTTTGCAAATTTCACTCATGAAGTCCAAAACCCATCAAATTGGTGGGTCCCGTAAACCTAGTGTTAAATAATTACTGTATGCAAAACAGTGATGTTTTGTGTAAAATGTGTTTAATTGTAAATTTTAGTAAATAGCTAGACCGTGTATAGAAATGAGGAACGTTAAAAATGGTAGACATGCAGGAAGAGAAAGATGGTAATAGGAAGTGGTTTAAAATGCAAGTACAAATTTTATGTGACGGAGCAAGTGTACCGATGATGCATAAATAACGATAGTTAATTGAAATTACATAAAACGATAATAGAAAGCTATCAGCTCCTTTTTCCTCGAGCTTATTTGTATACGTGTTAGAATGTGTATTTCATGAATTTTTCATTGTCATTAAGATATGCCTTGTGCTACATCTTGCGCCGCTTTATTATACATTCGAATTCACAATGCGCTTTCGAGGCAACACCTTTGTGTCAAAATTTATTCTCTACAAACATTAAATTCAGATCTTTATGAATTGCTTACCGCAGCTCCACGCAATTAAGTAATTGTCAATTACATCTGTATCGATAAATATATACTGATAAAGTAACACCATCTTTCCATAAACATAAGAACTGTTTAATTTAGCTTCAAATATTTTATACGCTTTAAGAACAGATTCTTTCAGATACTTGTAACTTAAAATTGTTACGCAAAAAGAAACTCAAGGAAGATTAACGAGTATTCTACTCCGTACAGAATTTGATTTCTCAAACTTTCTAGTTCAATCGAAATTTAACAAAAATCTTGCAACTTCTATAAGCACACCATTCAACGAGCATTCCTCGGTTCGACAAATTTCAAAATTCAATCGAAGTTTAACAAAAATCTAGAAATCCTTTCGATCAGAGCCAATTAACGAGCATTCCTGGATTCGACAAATTTCAAAATTCAATCCAAAATTAACAGAAACCTCCGAATCCCTTCGATCGTAGGGATCAACGAACATTCCTCTACACTTATTGCGTATCGTTCGATTTCACAGATCTAAAGGTTTGATCCGAGCTTGACGAAAATCTTAAAAATCAATCCGATCGCGTCTACCGATCATACGCCTCCAGATTCGAAAATTCGTACCGATTTTGAAGGTAGATTGAAGGGGATTTGAATTTTAGCATACATTTATTAAATTATACAGGTGCCATTCCTTTCTATAACTTTTCTCCATTTTTCAGGCAACTTGAAAATTCCGTTCTTCTAGAATCTCTCAGATTTTCCAAGGAAAAACTTTTCTACGGTGATTTTTTATTTCGTCGAAGGAGTTAAAGTTTTTTCCATTAAGGGAATTTTGTAACGATCGAAAATGGTACCATATTTATTTCCGATGAAATAAAAGTATTAAATGCATAAAATGCACTTTGTCTTCTTCCTTACTCAAAGGCGTATAAAACAGACAAAAGTTAACGTATGGTGCCCAAATTTTCTTTCAAATATGCCTGAAGTTTTGTATTTTACGATACGTACACATATTATTTGTTTTCTATTACAATTAATATACTTCGACCTGTCCTTATGCCACCCATTAAAAATCGGCACGAACTTTCCGGCCAACCCAATGTACGAGACCAACGTCCGAATTTCCATTTCGCGTGCGGCAGCCACCGTGCCGCGTCGAACAATTCCCCGGAATAACAAGCCGTCCAACGGCCAGGATAACGATAACGCGCTAACGAACGAACGTCGTCGTCGTCGGCGTCGCGACGGAGCGACGAGAGCCGCGCAAGCACGCAAAAGCCAGACGCCTGCCGTATCCGTGGAGGCCGATACAGCGCGCGCCCCGGCCACTAAATTTAGGATGTATGCTTAAATGAACGAAAGGTCGTCCTTAGATATCCCCGGGGCCGAAATTTATGTAGGTGTTGTTGGTGGCTTTTATCAGTCCGGCTGGCATTCCTTTGGGTCCACCCGGCGCCCCGGTGTCGGCCGAGAGCAGGTTCTAATTCGTGTGACTGTGACTCGGTTCCTCGAATCGGCTCCTTTCCGGCCTGCTCGCTCTCCTTCTCTGTCTCTGTCTCCAGCACGCTTTGGTTGGCGAGAGACGAGCCCCGCGGAAAAAACACCGTATTTATTCATTGACGCGTGAACCGGCCAAATTGTTCGCCGTTATCTCCGACCGGGGCTGTACTTCGATTTGTTCGAGAAACCGCGCGGATAATATTCGCCAGGCCCGACCTTCGCGACCGCGGCCATGCGATTTACGCGACGGCTGTTCTGAGGCTGTCGGGAAAAAGGCTAGGTGAAGTTGAGGTATCTGAAGTGAATATCGGTCGATAGGTATGAGGCGAGAGGCAAAGAAATTGCGCGTGCGAAATGAAAATTTAGGAAGTATTCTTTGGAATGGGGTTTTGTTTTGTGGAAGTTGACTTTGGATAGTTCCGACTTGGCGCACTGCAGGAGAGAGGTTTTATTGGTGTTGAACGTGATTGTTATTAGTTATTGAGATCCTGTCCTGTGGCAGGGTGAAGTTGAGGTATCTGAAGTGAATATCGATCGATAGGTATGAGGCGAGAGGCAAAGAAATTGTGCGTGCGAAATGAAAATTTAAGAAGTATTCTCTGGAATGGGATTTTGTTTTGTGGAAGTTGACTTTGGATAGTTTTGATTTAGTTTCGACTTGGCGCACTGCAGAAGAGAGGTTTTATTGGTGTTGAACGTGATTGTTATTAGTTATTGAGATCCTGTCCTGTGGCTGGATGAAGTTGAGGTACCTGAAGTGAATATCGGTTGATCGTAAAAGTATGAGGTGAGAGGCAAAGAAATTGCGCGTGCGAAATGAATATTTAGGATGTATTCTTTGGAGTGGGATTTTGTTATGTGGAAGTTGACTTTGGATAGTTTTTATGTAGTTTCGACTTGGCGCACTGCAGAAGAGAGGTTTTATTGGTAGATTTTGTGATTACATTTGTTGGTTGTTTGTGTTATAGAGACGAGTAATTTTCTTGAGAAAATCACCGTGAAGAAAGATTATTAGCAGCTAATTGTATTATCGATAACACAAATTTTGCAAAACTTTGCGAAGTTCTGAAAGAGAACGGACCGATACGGAATTTAAAATATAAAATATAGGAACAGGCATATAAGATCCTTTTCACCGGCAAGCAAGTGATTCTTTGTATGCAGATGCAATATTCTCGACAAGCATCTTTATTGAAAATAGTCCCCTCGAACGTTTCCGAACAAGTCAATCCAGAACGGAATACATTACGTCAAAGGTAAAGTTCTTGAAATATATTTCTCCCATTTTATACGCTGCTGTCCGCATAAAACGGGGACACGGGAAACGTACACGGCGTACAAATTTTCTTTTCAATATTTATAAACGCGACGTGGGTGGACCCGGCGCGATTTCTTCCCGCTTGAACCGATCCTAATCGTTCCATGTTTTTACCGCACTTTATCCCCCTCCCGTTTCCCTCTACCATGTCGAGGCATCAGCAATGAATAATGATGCACCTGACTTGTTGGCCGAACGAACAAGAAGGCAACCCAGTCTTCCGAATCTCAATTTCGTACGACTTGTTTTCGAGCGATCGATGAAATAACAGAAATGAAGCTTCGTTCGGCAAAAATCACTGTACGTTGCTTCTGTTCTCAACGTATCGATGTAAACCGATTGAAATAAAAATATGGAGATAAAAAAATCGATCGAATAATAAATCTTTTAGATTTATGGAGTTTAAAGCGAATTACATTGGAGAATTTATTTGATTTTAATTATTTTTGTTTAACTTGATTCTTTGGAAACTAATTTGAACCAATCTCGTGCTTTTAATAGTAACTTTCGAGGCGCGAAGATCTTATTAACACATTCGCGATTATCATTTCGAAATAATTTTAATTCTCTGAATAAATGGAAAACTTTGATCGAAATGCCTACGCTTTGGAAAGCACCGATGATGTTAGTCACCCCTTTACCAACAACTGTAAACGTTTAATGATATTCTGCAATAACCATCATCGATAGAGATAACAGCGTGAGCTTAAATTCTGCAGATTTTGTTTGAACGTTACCAAGAGGATAGCAAGTAGCCATCGGACAGTTGGCCATTTTAATGAAAAACCAGTAAAAGAAGCCATAATATTAACGGAAAGGCAAGAAAGTATAAATTATAAGCGTTTGTCGAATACTTCTCGTTCGTTCGCGATACAGTACTCCTTCATACAGTTGTGATGTTTTAATGATAGGAGTTTCCAAGTATTTTATGACGCATAAAATGACGTGGTTAGGATGGCTGCGACATTATGCGCGACGCGGTTAAAATAGTTTTGCAATAACAAAATTACGGCTATTCGAAAGTTGCCTTAGGTTATGATTCGGCATCGGAGGTAATGAAACTTATGGAAGAAAGCGGCGAAATGTAAAAGCCAGCGAATAATTCAGCTTGAAATGTAATATAAATGAATATTTTACGTCCTACAATGCCAATCAAATTTGTTCCCGCATCGATAGTGTTCAGCGAAAAATTTCCACGAATCTAGTTTCGCATGAAACATCAATCTCGATCTAAGTGGTTCAGCAAATTCGTCTAATTCAATTAACTATAAATTCCGTACACAAATTCAGAGCAATTTTGGTTCCTATTTTCATTCTGTTTTCGCGATATTTTGCACATTTTCTGTACAATACTTTTATTACAGTTACACTTCAGCTTATAAAAACTATCGTAATATTACACCTGCTTAGACCCACCTTTATAAATATAACATTCCCATAACATTACATTTTTACAATCACAAAGCAACTCGAAACGCACAGCGTTTAATTCTTTAACATGCAAATAAAACGGAATTTAATGTGTCCGAAAAGTACCATTTAACTTGGCACAACCGCGCACAGTTACCTGCAACCTTAGAAACAGAACATTTCATATTGAAATTCGCATTTCTATATAACATTTAATCAGGTTGACATATAATGCTAGTGGACAATAATTAAGTAACGTTATAATAAATTAATAGTTCTGTAAAGTATGAAATATTTCAAAACACCTTGACGTCTCGGAGGCATCAAAGTCTCATTGCATGTCAAGGGGTTGAAGGGTTCAACCGTTCAAAAATCTGCAACCAGGCACTAACCACATCACACGTCACTAACCACTAATATCCTCAAACCCCCCAATTCTCTCCCAAATTCGAAGTTTCCCTTCGAAAACACCTCAAATCAACCACCTCGTCAAAAGGAAGCTGAAATCATCCGAAAAGAACGACGTGGCGCTCAAATTTTCAGCGTCGACAAGAGAAGTTCGTCGAAACGAAGGCAGTGCGAGTAGCCGAAGAGGACGCGTGAAGAAATTCACGCAAACGTTCTGGAAGGCGAAAATTCCGTGGATCCGGCATCTTGTTCGATCGGGGCCGAAGCACCCAACAAATTACCATGGTACACGTATGGGCGGCGATATTAAGTGACATTCATGCCCGAATCTCCGTTTGCGCCGTGTCCTGCATGATTACCCCGGTGGTATCGGCGGCTGTAAGGGCCGGCTTCCTAATTCTCCTACGAAAATTAGCGCCGCTGACAAGAAGCAGGCCTTGGCCGATGGCTCATCGGTCGGCAAGTATTTCGACACGGTTTTACAGCTTATGGTCATCGAAAGGGGGCCATTTGGCCGGTCTCAGGGGAGGGGGGACGATGTCCAGAAGGCCCCAGAAGGAGACTCCTGTCAGCCGCGACCTTCTTTGCGGCCATTGTAAACCGAGCTTTCCGCACCCTAACGCCGGCGCCAGGCTTTCAGTTTATGACACGGAATCGTTTTGGTCCTGTCATTAGTTTGCTTTAACGAGCACGGACACCACTGTCCTTCCGTTCCGTTCTCTTCCTCGTCTCGTAGACCATGCAGGTACAACGGTTCAGCTGGCACTCGAATCCAGGATCCGGGATCGCTGCAATCGCTTTTCTGCGATTTCCATATGCTATATCCGCGAATTTGGTGTTTCATGCAAACTTTGAGAGAGAAGCGGAAATTAACACTAGGTTTGCGAGACCATACGGGTCAATTTGACCCGGACTTCGTGAGCAAAATATGCAAAAACGATTATTTCTATTCCTAGCAATTTTTGTTGACTTTTATCGATGAAGTCATATGAATATACCCTGTACAAGAAATGTTCGTAAATCTAGCGTTAATTATACTTAATTTGGTGAACGAAGTTGGTTTATTATTCCTTTATTATTAATTATTATTATCCCTAGCCATTTTTGTTGACTTTTATCGATGAAGTGATACGAATATACCCTGTACAAGAAATGTTCGTAAATCTAGCGTTAATTATACTTAATTTGGTGAAGGAAGTTGGTTTATTATTCCTTTATTATTAATTATTATTATCCCTAGCAATTTTTGTTACCTTTTATCGATGAAGTGATACGAATATACCATGTACAAGAAATGCTCGTAAATCTAGCGTTAATTGTACTTAATTTGGTGAACGAAGTTGGTTTATGATTCCTTTATTATTAATTATTATTATCCCTAGCAATTTTTGTTAACTTTTATCGATGAAGTGATACGAATATACCATGTACAAGAAATATTTGTAAATCTATGGTTAATTATACTTAATTTGGTGAAGGGGTACGTTTATAGTTTGACGAAGTTGAAGAGTAAACATTGCATCTTCGAGGATTTTAATAAAGCTTAAATTGGAACATGTTACTCTCTTTAATAGCTTAAAAATTTGTGCAATATTTATCGTTAGAAGAAATAAATTTCTACGACTGTTTATTACTGAACTAATAAACTTCAGTCGTTGATCTATCATTCTCACGTATCACGTAGAACTATTAGTTGATCGTTTAATTTTATTTTACCACCTTTGCTCTTTACATCGTACAAATTCCGTTATTCGCATATTATTAACGTTAAATCGACAGACTTGCCAGATACACATCCAAATATTGTCAAACTCCGACAAAAGGCAGAAAAGCTGCGAGACACTTGAGAAAACGTTTTCTAAAATTATATATCAATCGAGTAATCGATATTTTGGCGGAAGTGTAAATAATCCGTTGACATAATTCCCCGATACGGGAAAAAAACGACATTCCACGATTTGTAATGTCTAATCGTTCGGTACACAGAGTTATCAGCGATCGAAGACATCCTTCGCGTATTACTAATACCGTAGAGAAATCGGTGCTTTCGGCAGATCAAAGACAGGCCGCTTCGAAAGGAAAAGTATTCTTTGTATCGGGGGCTTGATAACATCGGTGTTATCAGACCGACGAATTGACTGACTGGCCGATAAGTTTTCAAGAACCTCATCATCGGGTCCGATCCGATCCGATGCCACGATTAATTTTCTATTTTTCTTCTTTTTCGTTCAACGCGGTTGAGTACGTACTTATGGAGACTTAAATTTTCGACGCGTTTCCTGTTTGTAATGCCGAGTGATGGATTACACGTTTATTAAATGCGGCAGGAATTAGTTGAACTTTTGAGATAACTGGTGACCCGCCATTTTATTTGTCAGACGATTTATGTTGCATGGAATTGATGTTAAAAGGCTTGAACGATTAATTTTGTTCCTATGTAACCCAGGTCTATTTATTCCATCGTATTAAATAAAGAAAAAAGGATAGCAAAATAGTTGCATGTCATAATTTTCGAAAAAAAGGTGGAATTAGGTTAGTTCGGTTGTAAAGTACAGAATTAATTCTTGGATTTCCATGGAATTCCGCGAGTTAACGAAAGATTAGAAAATGTGCAATCATGTTAAATTTTAGACGTGTACACTCCGTATTTTGCAAAACGTTTAATTGTTATACGTTGAATTATGGTTACAGTTTAATATTTTGCTGTAGGCTACAAAACGCCTGTACTCCGTGTTTGCTACAAATCTTATCGTTGGCTTCGACCGATGGTTGCTCGATAATTAAATTCTTAGATCACCGAAGAAAATCTGCAAGTTAACTACATCATACGAACACGAGATTAAAATCAGTATTGATCATGGGATTATCTTTCTGGAAGTTAACTCTCTGGAAATTTTATGAGACCTGTTTTTTCTTAATGAAATATCTTCTTATTTTTCTTTTGTCGTACTTTCTGCACACTTTTGCATCGTTTATATCGTTTCATGGTTTCATGCATCAACGATGTATTGTTCTTTGATGAAACAATTTTATAACGTTTAATATTTTGTGATAGAAAAGAAGGAGTTAAAAGAAAAATAGAAGTAATATTTCAAGAATGAACACACGCGACAGAAAGGGAGTAATTATGATTCGTTCCCATGGGAAATCGATCGTTTGAATTGAAGCGAAGAGAATTCGATTTTTACGGATGCTATCGTAAATTGCTTTCGAAATCGCACGACGAAGACAAATCATCGTGTTGTTCATCGGGTTTCATCGATCTCGCAGACAAGTTAACACGATATAGACGCGACGGCATCTAAAAGAAGTCTCAATCAAGAAAGAATCATTTTTAGCCGGATGGAATAGCAAACATCGCAAGAACATTCAACCCAAAGTCATTTCTAAAGCCGAATTAAACATGGATTAACATAATATCAACAACAATTTATTTTGTAGATTGTTAAAATTCAATAATGCCAAAAGGATTTATTTTCAAAATCAGTACTGTAATTTATTGTTAGCAATAAATATTAAACGAAACACTGAACTTTTACTTTAACTAACATTTTAAGTGCAAAAGAAATTTTCTTAATTAATTTCTTAAACTTAAAATTTTCTTAAACTAAATTCTTGAATTACTAAATTTGAATATTCAAACAAAATGGAGATATTGAATTGCAATGCAACGGTGAACTGTTTAATTACAATAAATCATTTTAACATCGCGTAACAAATATTCTAATATTCAACCATTCCTTTTGCAAACTCATAACTTTGTTGCATTTACGATTGATTCTCGTTTCGAAGACTTATGTTCAGCCTCGAAAAGAAAAAAAAAAACGCTGTTTTCGTTGCAGCTTTGCAAATGTACATTTGCATTCACGCTTGCGATACAATTACTCAATACCTTTCTCTTTTCTTGTCGCGATTAATTCCTCTGATAGGGGGCAACGTGCCAAACACACTTCGAGCTTGTTCTAATAAATCACGTCAAGTCACCATTATCGTCATGTGCATGTTTCATTTTCCATCTACCATGATTCTTTCCCGTTATCGATGGTTCCGATTAAACGGTGCAATTTGTTCCCGTGCACCTTATGCTAAATGCACGATAAAGCGAGCGAACTTTTTGGCGCGAAATAGACGCCAGCATGATTAATAATTTTGTCGAGCGAGAATTTTCACTTAGATAAGAAACATACCTGCTAATTTTATCGCCACACACACACATACTTGCTTCGTAAAGGCCTACGAATTAGAAATTCAAATTCTGTGCAATCATTGTTAGTGTGTCGGTGATGAAAAATCATGAGTAACTGTGTACGTTGGAAGGTTTAAAAACATTTTTACGCTTATCTTGCAGTTATAGGACTTTTCAGGAATAAAAACGCAATTGTTAAAACAAAAAAAGGAGATTTGTCTAAAGAAATTAGAAGTGAATTTAAATGTACGATTTGAAATTCTTGATTGTTCTAAGATCAAAACCTTAAAGTTATGATGATTTGCATGATTCTTTCTTACGCCTTGAAAAAAATATATTATGTAGACACGTACACGATAATGCAGGGAAAAATAAATAAAAAATTTCTTTTATAATTTTTGTATAGTAATTTATTAAAAAACCATCTTTTGCATATCAGCAACGCTATGCATTTATCAGAAATCAACACTGATTAATTACACGTGAGAGTAAAATAACTGTATTGAAGAAAATATATTAGTGCATATAAAAACTAGTTTTGTACGTACTTACCTTTGAGAATCAATCAATTTCACAGCAAAACAACAATGCAGTTTGCACCTATTTCAGATTTTCGAGAGCCTTCGATTTGTCAATGTCAAATTCGCATTTGACAGTCTTGAAAGAAAACAACGTGTTGCCAATCGATAAAATATATCATGTATAGACAATGATAATTCTACAATAGTATGCAGTAAGCAAATACTAATAAATTTACGACTGTTTGAATAGTATGCTGTAGCATTACGACGATATATGCGTTTAAGGGTTAATTCAAAGAAAGTCGCCACTTGTAACGCAGCATCGAGGAGTTTCCCTTCGTTCGATAAAATATATTATGTATAAACAATGATAATTCTACAATAGTATGCAGTAAGCAAATACTAATGACTTCGAGGTCGTTTGAATGGTATGCTGTAGTATTACAACGATATATGCGTTTAAGGGTTAATCCAAAGAAAGTCGGTATTCGTAACGCAGCATCGAGTCGTCAAGGGGTTTCCCTTCGTTCGATGAAATATATCATGCACAGATAATGATAATTCTATAATAGTATGTAGTAAGCAAATACTAATGACTTCGAGGTCGTTTGAATGGTATGCTGTAGTATTACAACGATATATGCGTTTAAGGGTTAATTCGAAGAAAGTCGGTATTCGTAACGCAGCATCGAGTCGTCAAGGGGTTTCCCTTCGTTCGATGAAATATATCATGCACAGATAATGATAATTCTATAATAGTATGTAGTAAGCAAATACTAATGACTTCGAGGTCGTTTGAATGGTATGCTGTAGTATTACAACGATATATGCGTTTAAGGGTTAATTCGAAGAAAGTCGGTATTCGTAACGCAGCATCGAGTCGTCAAGGGGTTTCCCCCTCGTTCCGCGAAACGAGACGAAGGCATTGATTATCATTAAAAGCAAGGGATCCTAGCGAGACACTGATAGATGTCTACGTATCGTCGATAGAAGGACAAAAAAAAAGACGCGGGCCTAATTCAATTGCAGGCCGCCGTTCCGCAAACACTCATGATAATTCAATCAAGCTCACCCCACATCGAGCTGTATACCTCTATCCCTCCCTTCGAACCGGCCCCATTTCGACCAAGGACCTCGAGCACGAGCACTGGAGGGTGGAAACGGCTTATAATCTCCGTACGAGAACATCTGCACTCTAATCGGCTGATGATTTCCACCTAAATCTTCGTCCGTCCTACTCTAGCCACCCTCGATGCCTAAGGACACGCGCGGGGGGTGGCTTTCGTCGGTAAATCATGCGGATGTCTGTGAAAATTTGTGCACCGAGCATTCCTCGTTTCCAGTCGATTTTATTCGATGCCGATACATGCCTAAGGAGTCGACCAGATTTTTGTGAGTAAATGTGTAGGAAGAATCTATTTATATAACTATTAACAATAAAAAACTAAATGAAGTATAACAAAAATGCTAAATTCACTGAAATTCGTTCTAGGACACACTCTCTTTTATTCTCTTTCACTCTTTCTATTAAAATTACACGTTACCAAGATTGCTCGTATCCCACACTCTATGATAACCACAAACTCTATGATTCTACCACAATTTTTAGGGAAGGTCGCAGAAAGGGTGGGTCGCAGAAAATTACGACAGGAGTATCTTGAATTTTAACTCTTCAGAATGGAAAGGTAATTGTCTATTTTAACCCTTTGAGTGCTAAATACTCCTAGACGAAGTGGTCCCTGTGGACGGCGCTCTATTAGCAATTGTGTTGCTATGTTGTCCATATTCCATTCGAGTAATTTTTGCCAAAGACGCGTCCATAGCAGTCAAAGGGGTAAAAAGTTCCCAAGTCAACACGTAGAACTTAAACAATATCAGAATTTAATTAGGTTACAATTTATTCAGCTTGGTTAAGTAATAGTGGAACTTTTAAGTACGATTAATTCCTATTGATTTTCGTAAGTGATCGCATTTTCGAAAAGACCAAGCTTATTCTGTTGGAGTTAATACTATAAAATATACACCTGCGAATTATTTAATTGTATTTTAATATTTAAAATTTGGAGAGGACAGGTGCTTTCGTAAAGCTTCAGAATTGTATAATTTAGGTATCGTCTAATATTTAAATTCGTCATTAATGTTGCTCTGTATCGGAAGATTTTCAAAGATTTAACTCAATACAGTTATTCGCTTCTCAAGATGAAAGAATTTTTGATTTTCTATGAATATTTGTATACGGTAACAATAAAACACATCCATTAATAGTTTACTGATCTAACGATCGATTAATAAAGTTTCGCTTAAACGGCTTTTAAAACTTTTAGAAGGCGAAGAAATTCGAAGAATAATTAAATAACTCTTGAACATTTCGCCTCCGTATTTTAAAACGTATCTATCTCGTTAATTTTCAGCATTTATCGGACCTCAGATGTCTAAATCGGCGATGGTTATTTCTTTATTTAGAGAAGGAGGATACTTCCTTGCATTGGATTTAATTTCAACTCAATTTATGCGTCCAACGTCGCACATTTATTTTCACTCTCGCGAACACAACGCCGTTTTAAAATTAGCATTACAAAATTATATTTAGAGCTAATTATATAGCTCTGTCACGAGACCACGCGTCTCTGCGATATCATTTAAAGGTTATAGTAAACTAATTAATTTTTACAATCATTAAACTGTATTAATCAATACATTAAATTGTACTATTATTAAAATTGAAGTTTTCTGTTTACGACAGTTTAAAGGGAAAATGAGAAAATATAATTGACTTGAAAAAAGAATGATAACTTTGTTTTTATTAATTTATATTTACTGCAACAGCTATAGCAAATAATATTGCATTATGCAGGTGTTCCACGTGGCTCTAGTTTAATTTTATCGTAATATAAATATGCATTATACATTTATACATCAACCATTCTAAGTAGTGCGTTTACCTATAACTGTAGTTTATCCAAAATTAATGCAAAATTAGTTCATTGTTATGGTTAAAATTTATGGTCGCGCATAACGTTTTGTAACGTTTCTAAAACTTATTCCTTTCTATTGCATAATGTTGTTCATTTTAGTTTTCCAGGAAACAATTCTTAAAGTTTTCGTTTTATGTAGACAATTGTAATGGCTCAGAGAAAACTATCTTAATTACACTTAATTACGTAAACTAATGAGCTTCGGTAAACGCTCAATTTCACACGTAATTAGTGTTTCAAATTGTTTCCACCGTGCATATAATTTTCTGTTAGAACTCATTTTGATTGTAGCACCAACATATATAAATGCAACATATAAAAATTTTAAAAATTTACGCAGAAATTTCTACAAGAAATGCCGCAAAACATTCTTTTATATTATCAAAAATCTTGGAATTTCGCAACTCGACAGATATCAAATTTTTCTTTCAATTTTACGTCACGCTAATTCTTCGAGACCGTTTTTATATTTTTGCGCAAATTGCACAGAAAATTCTTTCATAGAAGGAAAACCGCCGCAAAAACGCTTTAGAACAATTTGCATAATAAACGTTTCTCACACGATCTGTAAACATTTCGAGCTTCCTTAACACTAGAACTACCAGAGCAGTCGAAACGACGGATTGATGATTATTCATAGTAACCTTATAATAAATTCACTTTACCAAGCTTCCAAAATTTACTATAATTTCCCGCAGACAGTACAAATAAAGATTTGTTTCTTGTGTTTTCGATGTTTTTTCATGTAATTCTCAATTCGATCTGTTCCATGCAAATAAGTACACTTTAATCGTCGGTAGTTCTAGTGTTAACACTTAGCCGACCGAATGGGTAGATCTTCCATTTTTTCCTCAACAAATCGCCGCAATTGGTTCTATTTGTTCTTGTTAATAATTAGTCTTAAACCAGCATTGTTCATAAATTCCCCAAAGTACAATGTTTAATAAATTCAACACTAGCTCGGAACCAATTAATAACAAAAGTAAATAGAATCAAGGGCACTGCTTTGTCAAGGAAAAAAATGGGAGATCCCCCCAGTCGGTCGGCTAAGTGTTAACTGTACGACGTGAAAACGAAATCGACAGGGGGAAAGTGAGAAGTCGAAGGTAATCAGAACTAATACAGCCATTATTGCGGTGTATTATTCACGGCAGTATATCGTTCATATTAAATGCCACCTGATAATATGCCCATCGCATAAAATATTCCTGGACGTTACATTATTTACGTGTAGCAAGCTGTGTGTAGCTGGACACCAACGGATAATACTGTATTTGCATCACAGAATGCATGACAATTCTATCAATTACTAGAATACAACGCGATGCCCATACCGAACGTAAAATAGCGCACTATTTATACTCAACGCTACGTAATCATATATTATCGATATCATGCACTGCACCAGGTGATCGTGCTATTTGTTCCGAACATTTGCTGCACGCATAATAATTTCTGGCGAGAGGAACAGGGGAAAGACTAAATTTTAAGCTGTCGATAAAACTTTTTTAACAAACAATAACACAATCTCTTTTTCAACAAATTTATTCCTTATATTGATTCTTCTTCGATGAAAAAATACCGTCAAAAGCTACGATGCAATTTTAGCTGCAACTAACTAAGTCATTTCTAAATTTGTATGGGGTACAAGAAATTTGTACAAGCTGTAAAACAATAAAGATTTCTCCCGTGAATCTAGCTCGTGTTAACGAATAATCGTTCAAAGCATCTGTGAGGCGAGCCAACTCATAGGATGCCCATGCATTAAGCCTTTTCTAGATTGCTGTCAACGAGGAAAATTATAGATCAGAAAATAATGTTGCTTTCTTACATTAAATTCTAACACATAAATTTTTAACGAGTTTTCATTTTTAATCAATAATGTAATCGCCCTGATTATCAACAACCTTTTAGTGTGCAAATGTTCAGTGCCGGATCGATAAAAATCAATAGGTTTTCGAGCAAAATATCTAAAGATGATAGAAACGACATTAGATAACGCGCCGTCCCTTTGAAGCGTTTAGGACAAGAATATTCATCGCTCAAAGGGTTAAATTTCTTCGGTGGTACTCTTAATTCTTTCAGAGCTGTAACCGTTTCTGCTCATAAAGCACGTAATGTCTGATAATTCCGAAACAAAAATCTTTCTTTCAGTCTTTCTTGATCCGTCTAACAAGTAGTCACTGTTTATATCGTCATTATTCATGTGGTTTTCAAAAAGTATTGTAATATAATTGGCATTACATTACTCTCCCATTTTCCCCCAATATGCTGCTTTTTAAATTTTTTCATCCATATTATTGTAAGTTCTCTCGAACAGCCTATACAATTACGCAACTGATGTAAAAGGGTTATTAGCACGTTAAATAAAATTACTATTCTTATTAATTATATCGTTGGTGTTTGAGAGGCATGCTTGGAGCCATAAGGGTTAACACGCGTGTGAAACAAAAACACGCAAGAAGTTAACACCTTCAACACTTAGTACCCATGCATCGACGTTATTCACACCAAATAATAAACCGTACGCCGAGCACGCATAATTCCACCGCGTGTTTCAATTTATGATTATTGTAGCACGCCAGAAAATACACAATTTCGTTTCGCTCGTTCGTTTATCAACGTTCGTATTACACTCGGTACACCGTGGTATGGGCCAGGGCCGGGGGCAAAGAGGATGGAGCACAGAAATGCAGATATTCAAATATTTAAAGCCAACGTCAGGCGAAGTTATACGCGTCGGTGAACGGCTGAGGGAAAGAGAAAGGAATCCCGCCATTAATGTCGTGGTCGTTTTCGATGCACGGAATGCTGATACCGCGTAACATTCAGGGACTAATCATGCAAATGTATTAGCCGTTAATTAAAACCGGCGCAAGTGGCGATTTTTTGTGGCCTCGCGATCGCGAAAAAGTCCGCCTTCCGTGAGCTGTTCACGGAAATCCAAGAAATTTCGACAATTTTCGTCACTGTTTCACGAGTTTCTACATTTTACATCTGTAAAATGTAATGAAAAATATTAATTTTCATGAGAATAAAATTGTTTATCGTTTTACAAGCTACCTATTTAAAAGAAGTGATCTTTTACTAAATTCCTTAGGTGGTTTTGGAGAACAAACCTAATTATATTATGCTCGCAGAGAGCTGCTCATTTTTGTCACATAAAAGGTGTGTAAAATGTAGTGAAAAGTATTAATTTTGATGAAAATAAAAATGTTCATTGTTTTACCTGCTACTTATTTGCTAGCTAATAAAAATAACTTTTCAGTGTTTATGCTTCTGTTAATCACGATACTTCACTTTTTAACACTAGGTTTACGGCACTCGTAAATTTGACAAGTTTCGGAAATCATGAGCAAAATTTGCAAAAACAATTACTATTATTCCTAGCAATTTTTGTTAACTTTTATCGATGGAACGATACAAATATACCCAAATCTATTTCATACTCAGAGCTCTGCAATTTCAAATTCTGTTTGATGTATACCTTATTTCTGAGTATATGTATGTTGGAAATAGATATACAAGAAACGTCTGTAAATCTAGTGTTAACGAAAAACAACGTAATATTATAACGATGCGGTTGTACACGCAATTATAGGAAATTGAATGCGGAAAAAAAGTATAGAATGCGTGTAGATATGCAAAAGAGTGTGCAAAATGGTTAAAACGTAATTATAGTAACTAGATTGCGAACGTCTATGCATTTATGAGATATTTAAATATGCGGAAATGCACGGAATGATATGCAGAAGCGTGCAAAATGTTCATAATACCGTTAGATTATTCAGTATTTTTAATAAATCGTACAAGCTGTAGGGTAAGGTTGCTCAAGTCGTGTCATTTGAATTTTGAACGAACTACAACGACAACAGTGCACACAACCATAAACAAATACACATTTGAGCCGATCAGATGTTCTACCAATTTCGTTATAATAAATAACAACAACATTAACACAAGTTTCGAATAACACGTTTAATTTCTATTTATTTGATAAATCCTAAGTTTTATACGGATTTTCCCTTAAGAAGTACGACTTGAACAACATTACCCTAAATATTAAATTATTTTCACTTTTAAGTAAAATTATTAATATTTGTTAACAGCAGAGTATGTCTTTGTTATCGTATAAAATATCGTTGAACGAGCATCTAATCTTTTTCACATTCAGAGCAAACACGACGAGTGTCCTAAGACAGAAAATTATTTAAATTCCACACAAACATCTATAACCCAGCCATAATCACTACCACACGATGAGAATGAACTTCTTCAAAATTGAATATATTCTCAGTCGCTGATACGTGCTGTGTTTGCACAGTAGTGGAAGTTCACGGGTTTCAGATTTATATTTATTCAATGAATTTGTGTATTTATAATATATTGTTCAAATATGCTTTAAAATTAATATTTGTTTACGCCTGCGAAATGCCACGAATGTTGAACGATGTTTGTCACTTTTTTAAGGGATAAACTCAAGAAAGTGAAATTAACAATTTTGCAGCAGCACGTAAGTCAATTTTCATAATTGAAACTGACGTCCAGAAATTTTATATTGTCACGACAAAAATATAAATTTGTTAGTTTTACTCGATCAAATATTTTAATATTTATTATAATTTCTTTAAAACTACCTCTCTCTCCCTTCGTGGTACATTTATCGTTACGCGCAATAATTCCATCGAAAATCCAAGATTGCCAGCCTTAATAACCGTTTCTTTAACAGATACCTGCAATACATCACACGTATAGTGCTTACGTGCACCTGTGCACCGGAAGTAACAAGGAGTATCGAGCAAAAACCGAGTACTCTCGTTTCTTCTACTCCTCACCTCTCAGATCCCCATTTTATCTCACTTCCTACCTACACAATAAATTTCTTCAACCTTCTGATTTACAAAACACCTTATACCAAGCATTTCTCCATCTTGCATTTTTATTTTTGCCAACATTTTACTTTAAAACACTTTGCAATGGGTGGCTCAAAACTTTTGCAAAACACTATCAAAAAATTCTAACGCCCATAGGTTTATGACTCTTTCGCTTACAATGTTGTTCTAATAAATGCACACGCTTAAATTAATAAGTGATACGTTTGAATATAACATAAATGGTTTATGTGAGATAGATCATTTTGCACGGGAGTTTACACGCTACTGGCGCTGCTTTGAGCTACGCATTGTTCACATGAGGTGATATCAACAAAAATGAGCGACACTCGTATTTACAAAGCTACCAACCAAAATGCACACATAAATGCACACGCTTAAGTTAATAAGTGATACATTTGAATATAACATAAATGGTTTATGTGACATGGATCATTTTGCATGGGAGTTTACACGCTACTGGCGTTGATTTGTTTACATAAGGTGATATCAACAAAAATGAGTGTCACTCGTATTTACAAAGCTACCAACCAAAATGCACACGCTTAAGTTAATAAGTGATACATTTGAACATAACATAAATGGTTTATGTGAGATGGATCATTTTGCATGGGAGTTTACACGCTACTGCGCTGCTTTGAGCCACGCATTGTTCACATGAGGTGATATCAACAAAAATGAGCGACACTCGTATTTACAAAGCTACCAACCAAAATGCACACATAAATGCACACGCTTAAGTTAATAAGTGATACATTTGAATATAACATAAATGGTTTATGTGACATGGATCATTTTGCTTGGGAGTTTACACGCTACTGGCGCTGCTTTGTTCACATAAGGTGATATCAACAAAAATGAGCGTCACTCGTATTTACAAGGTTATTTGTTATTGGAAATCGGTAAGGAACGAAGATTCGTTTGTTCGCAAGGTTTCCAGCATTTCGAAAATCGTCCCAGCTAGAGTCGGCCCGGGTGACAGACCGAATTCGCTTGAGTTTATTTCTGATTACAACCGCGTGGACCGATTCGTCGGCCAGCTATTCGACGGTTAAGTAGAAACAAATGAAGTGAATTCGAGGAATTCGCGCTAAGACCGCGGTCTTTGGGGGCTGCTCTAAATAGTTATTCGAAATCAAACGATCCACCCGATCCCTCCTTTTCCTCGCCTTTGTCTCGTTCCACTTCCAAACCGACCTGGTTAAAATAATTCGCTATGTGCCTCGATTATTCATGGTGTTCCGTTAACCATCGATACTCTCCTCGTTTTACTGTCACTTATTGGGTTGTCCGTGAAGTTCATGCCGATTTTAAAGGAATATTAACGTACACTTATTAAATTATGCAAATGCCATTCCTTTGTACAACCTTTCTTCATTGTTCAGGCAACTTGAAAATTCTATTCTTCCAGAATCTCTCAGGTTTTTCAGCGAAAAACTTTTTTACCTAACTTTTTATCTCGTCAAAGGAATTGAAGTTTTTCCCATTAAGGGAATTTTGTAATGATCGAAAACGAGGAAAAAATGGAGAGATCTCCCGTTTTTTCCTCAACAGAGCCATTGATTCTACTCACTTTTCTTATTAGTTAATCTTGCATGCATTTTCTGTTTTTCCAAAGTACACTTTTTAATAAATTCTTAATACGTAACTTCAAAACTTTCCAAATTCGAAATATTTACCAAGATTTGCCTATATTAAACGTCATTCAGTTTAGTTGAGTGATATATTAAAATTTACATACATGACTATTTAATCTCTGAGTCTGACTAATAAACAAACTAACTAAAGTCTGAACATTTGCGAAACTATCATTTGGTGACTGACAGTCACCTGTCGAGCGCAAAGGGTTAACAGGTTCCCGGTCGGTGAAGTATTAACTAACAAATAACTAACTTAATTTTCATTCACATCAAACGTCTATGTCCATCATTTTTAATCTCCTTTCTTCCAAAGTAAAACCAACCAGATGAATGTTTAAAAGTAGACACCTTAACGAGTTCAACCATCTAAAAATTTGCAACCATTCGCTAAAAAACCAGGCATCATCCACCACCACATCCTCAAACGCCTACTCTATCATCGAATCGACTTTCCTCCAGATCAAAGTAACACCAAAAGTAAATCTGCTCTATATTTTCCGTTCATCCCTCGAAAACCGCACACTTTGTTTCTCCTTTTTAACACTATAACTACCGACAATCAAAGCGTACTTATTTGCACGGAAGAGATCACATTGGAAATTACATGAAAAAATACGGAATACATAAGAAATAAATCTTTATTTATACCTTCTACGAAAAATCATAGGAAATTTTGGAAGCTTTACCACAGTAAATT
Source organism: Tetrapedia diversipes (assembly GCA_033822845.1). Lineage (NCBI taxonomy): Eukaryota > Metazoa > Arthropoda > Insecta > Hymenoptera > Apidae > Tetrapedia > Tetrapedia diversipes. Next base: position 380,379 of record JAOPTO010000774.1, read on the forward strand.
TATAAGGTTGCTATAAGTAATCATCAACCAGTCATTTTGACTGCTGTGGTAGTTCTAGTGTTAAACTAAACTCGATGCAAATTGTGGAAACGGATCGCGGCAGAATCTGCATCGTTGTGTTATTCATAAACGACGCGAAGACGTTGTAATTATGCGATGCAAACGTCTAGATGTTAGTGTAGCCCGTGGCATAATTACGATCGATGCGCAGCACTCATAATCGTTGGCGGGGCAAGGAAAAACGCGTGTTAAACAAGCCGCTGTAACACGATGTAACGTAGAGAGGGCAGAACGTTATCGTCGAATCGTTGTATCCCACTGAATACGCTGTGAATGCAGAAGATGGTGAAGAGATCGCGAATTATGGCACCGATTTGTATCAATGAACGAGCTTTCAGGGACCGCTTTCATCTCTACTAAATGCATCGAAATTTCTATACTTTGGGAATAATTATTGGAAACTGATATCCCATGGAGTAGATCTGTTTTCTGAATCAGAAAACACAAGTCTGAAAGGTTGTAAGCGCTTGTACTGAAATGATTGACGGGAACGATAATTTTTCTTTCAATTAGTTTGTTTGTAGAATTAATTTAATGGGATTGATTTAATTTACGTTAACACTTTGAGACATTTCGAAACTGTTATAAAAATACTATTTGTCATAATGATTACGTGTCAGATGCTTAAGGCTGTATCATTCTAATTAAATATTGTAACGTTTCTTCTGTTAAATATATGAAAAATTGTCAAAAAGCATAATCAATCAGCTATTAATTATTTACTAATTTTCAAAATTTACTGAAAAGTTTCCAACCAAAACAAATCCTTTTGAATAAATTGAAAACTCCTCTTATCATTGAAATATTCCTTTGAGCTTTACATTCTACCTGTAAGTAACAATCTTTCAATTCCTGTACACTATCCAAAACACTAAATTATAGCGTTTTAATCGTTAACGTTCAAAATGAAGGGATTGCAAGAAAAATATTTTCAAAGCTTCGAATCGAGAAACTATAAAATAGTAACAGCGTTTACGACTGCAATAATAATCATCGATGAGAACGCGTCTCAGTAGTGGAATCCTCGAGCAAGACAATGGTCAAGCAGTAGAACGTGCGTATAATAGTGGTTCCATTGTGACCAAAATTAGCGATCCAGCCTCTTTCAAGCGTTCGCGCAAAAATGTTGCCTCCCAGCAACGAATCCCCGATTATTTTCGACTACAATCTTTCCCGTAACACCGCGCTACCAATTTTACACACGATTCCCTCTATCTACGCCTCTCGTTCGCCATTCTTCGTCTTTATTGAAATACAACTGTTATCAAATTAAAAGACACCTCTTTATTTTAATGCAAACTGACATTTAATATGAGTGTAATCGATGCAATATTGTATTAACACTTCGCCAACCTATTAATCGGCTGTTTGCACGTTTCGTTTGCAAATTTTATAACGTGCTTTCGTACGAAGATAAGAGAAATATTAAAATATTAACTGTTTGAGTTCGAGAGGTGACCGTTGGTCGTCTAACGATATTAATTTCAAAAATTTTCAAATTCAAAATATTTACTAAAATTCGCTTATCTTATACGTCATTTAGTTTAGTTAAGTGATATACTAAAATTTACATATACGATTATTTAATCTCTGAGTTTAACTAATAAACAAACTAACTAAAGTTTGAAAATTAGCGCAAAGGTTTAATCGTGTGATGAAAATATCGTTTAATAATAAAATCATTAGTAATGCATTTATGCTAAAATGAGACGGTCATTGAGTACGTATGTTGAATCACTAGCGGTCAGTAAAGTGTTAAACGGTGTGCGATTATATCAGTCGGTTACTCATTGAATTTTTGTTTTTCTGTTGGAGTACTGTAATCTCCCGCCCCTCCATATGTCAGTAACGTTTGTCATGCTTTAGTAAAGAAAATATCTATAACTTGTATTGTTTTCTTTTTCTCCAAATATATATTTACTTTTTTCATATAAATGAGGCAATAAGCGTTTCAAATTAATACCCAATATTTTCGTCATGGGGTTTACGTCTCGCACAATCGATGCTACCCCACTTTTCACAATTATCCTACGAAATAAGGGTTGCTAACTTCGGTATAGCTGCGAGCAGCTATTCAGAAGCAATCGAGCTTCAATAACGAGCCGAAAATTCGATGATTTTAATTCTGTATCACGCAAGAAAGCGAAAACTCGCGAATCACATAAATTTAGGAAGATTCCCTGACACATTCCCCTATTTTATTTCCTGCATCTGGTAAATTGTTTTCTTCGAGGAAATCGAAGAAAATGCTGGTCGAACTGATACGCGTCCGTGCATATTTAGTGCATGACAACGTGGAAACTCGTTAATCGGATTTGACGATATCTGAGCTGCGTTTCTTGTTGAAATTTCCGGAAAATATTCTAATTGATAATTCCTCTTTGTACATCCGATATCGCACGTTATACGCCGACAAATATTTTATAAATTTATTAAAATAAAGAAGTCAGAATCTTGGAAATGGAAAACTCGAATGGAGAACAATCTATCTATCTATCTATCTATCTATCTATCTATCTATCTATCTATCTATCTATCTATCTGTAAATTTATCCTCCACTCTCTCTCTCTTTCTCTCATTCAACAATTCTTCGTTTCTAACGCTGGTTTCTTAGACAATCGCAAAAAAGTGTGGAACCTGTCCCGCAACGCGACCACTGGCGCTGCTATTTAAAGTCCGACCACCGACAAAGTCGAACATTTGCGATCTTTTTGGGCGGACCGTTGGATCGTTCCTCGCGTCAGTATCTGCTGAAAATCGCGGAGAATTCCTGCGAAAGCGAGCAAACAGAGGACCGGCATCGTAAATAACGAGCCACGCAGACGAACTGGCATACCGCTCCATCGATCGAACGTTGATAAGTCGCCGCGAGAAAAATTATCAGCGCGCGGAAAAGAATGATTTTGTACCGCGTTCGAAATTCGGCTGTTCGGCGTCGAAACTTGGGAATCGAAAACTGGAAAATATATATTGGAAACGGTTCAGCGGTGAAACGAACGGGAAACATACCTGTAGTCGATTTAAAATTAATAACGGACAACATTCGGCGAAGCGTGATCGCGATATTTCAGCCGACGGTCGTTGCGTTGTATTTCATTCGATGTAACGAGGAGGAGCCATTCGCCAATTTTTTCGTTCATTTTTATGTTTGCCGCTACCCGTGAACAACGAACGCCGTTGTTTCAACGCGCGAATCACAGGTTTTCAAAGCCGAACAGCGGAAACATTCCTTTTTTTTTTTTTTGTTTTTTGCTCTCCGTGAAATAATTCGCAGGCAGCAGGCTGATAATTGAATAAACGCGATGAACAGAGATTGAACGTAATTGGAGGACACGGGGCTTTTCTTTCGGGTGAAAAATAAATGGGCGAAACGGAAATACAATTGTAGAAAAAGGCTCGGTTGAAATATTTAAAGGACCGTAGGTAGTAATTTCGAAATACGCGAGTTAATTTATCGACGTCCGTAATAATGTAGAAAAAGAACATTGTGATTTTTTGGATTGTGATGTAGTTCGGATAGAATGTAAATATTGGTGTGTACCAACAACAATGTTTGTTTGAAATTTGATAATGTCTTTTGGTGTTAATATAAGAGGACCTCTAAATTGAACGTAACTATATAACAATTCATGGTATGACAACATACCTTCAAGGTATGAAGATGTGTGAAATGTGATACTAACTTCCGAAATGTAAAATTTTAAATAAACACCATCACTCGTACTGATCAACAACACGTTCACTTTATCTCAATTAAGAACAATTGTGTATTGTGACACGCATTTTTCATAAACAAGATAATTAAAAAAAAAAATGTTTCGTATAACTTGGTTTTAAAGGGTTAAGATACTTTGAATTGCTGAAAATTACCAAAGAATTAAGTATGTTCTGAGACTTAGGCTATTAATTGCGTAAAATGCACTCATTGGTTCACAATAATAATAATTATATGTTGTTACAAGATTCTTGCGAATTTTTGTACATTGTATTCCAATATTCTGATTATTTACAATTATGAATATTTTACTTCTTAGCTGAAGTTTCTAATACTGCTGAGAACATTAAAATTGACAATAAACTGTAGGTATCTTTCTTAACCTTTAAACATATTTCTAAGCTAAAATTGTTCCTTCGAATGCTTTTGCATTTGTTTCAAGTGTAACTTTAAAGAACTATTGTGCAGTTTTTGAAACAAGAATTACTTCACAATTATTTAATTGTACAACGCTTAAAGGAACGTGAATTATAAAATATTCTGCATGAAATATTAACATGAATCCTACTTTATAAATTACCATCTATTAATGTGCACTAACGTACAAGAAAAAAAGGAAACAATATAACAAAGTTTCGGTAACATCAGGTTACTTATATGCGTGAAATGCAAATTTTAAGAAACGTCGATTAACAAGCTGTTGTACTAAGGAGCCTTGGTTAACAATTGCTTGTGATACAAAAATTCGCAAGAATCCGTGCGAATAAGTGAAACGAATCGTAGGAATATGCGGAAAGTATACGTACTTTGGGAAGTAAGGTCACCGGGCTCGTCCTGTATGTTAACGGGTGAGATTTTCACTGACCTTGGAGGGCCCTGAAGGCTGAGGGGCCCGGGCCCTCCGGTAGTGGCCATCCTCTGCATCGCTGCACCCCCGATTTCCATCGCTCTTCCTGCCCTGCGCACCTCCCTCGACGATTTTCGAGCAATCTTGAGGCCTTCGTACCAAGTACGGCCGCCGGCCGTACTTACTTTATTATACAGGATTTAAAATAAAGTTTCGAACCTCAGCGTTCCAACGAACAAACACTTCGACAGTTTCTCTTTCGCTTCCCGGCGAAGTTCAAGGGAACTGGAGTCGCGAAAACGGAACGGAAACCACTCTTTGTAATTCTAACCGACGTTTCTAATTTATCGAACGGTAATAAATACAATTTGGAGTCGTTACCCGAGACACGTTTATGTTCGACGATAATATCAATTTAATCAGTCCTACACTATTTATCGCCTCTCCTAAAGACTCATTTCCCTGTTGGAGAATAATACAGAATTTATTTACGAACTGTTCTCAACAAGCAACTCGCGTCGCTTCGTATATGTTCCTGTCCTCTACGATAAATGTTCACAGTTTCGTTACAGGCACCTTGCATCAAGCCGTCAAACACATCTCGAAATCCACCAGAGACCGCAAGATCTGCTAATTAGTGAAATTTCACGCTAGGTTGCCGTTACCCGCGCACTTTGTTCGTCGCACGAGATCCATTCGAGCCACGTTCATCCCGAAATTTCAATCGTGCACACACACACACGTGGTCACACTTCGATCGACGGATCCACGCGATCTCAGGAAGAAGTTGGACACTTCCAGAAACGGTTCACAGGAACCCACGCCATTTTGCGGCCTTCCGGACGAGCGGTGTCCTCTGCGACTTATCCTAGCCGATTTTCACCTACGTTTCCTTTCGAAACGATCAAAAACACGACTTCGTGTTGGGTGCAATTTTTATTTACTTCGCGATCAAAACCGATGCGTTTGATGAATTCCCGTTCGGGAACTTTGACGTTTAATCCTCTGACACCTGCTTCGATCGAACTTCCTTGGATCACCCACGTAAATATCATACGATCATTCGAATTCTTCGTGGAACCATCAATGAACCGTCTGCCCAGCAGTTATTCATTGACGCAGGACATCTTCCCGGCCTACCCTCGTGTCCTACACATCCCAAAGCCGATAACGATCTCCGGACACTTCAAACTCCAGACACTTCCCGTACTCTGTCAAACCTCGCCCCGGGAACGAAGAAACTTTCCCCAGTTTTGGTCGTTCCTCGATTCGCCCGAATCCTCGCACCCCACGATCTTCCAGTGGGAGCGAAACGAACGGACCGGGTCGCCGTCGAATCAGCGCGAACCGCGTTGACCTTGGTCCCGGATTCCTGGACAAGCAGCATCCATCAGCGAGAGACGTCTCCGTCGAAAGCGTTGCGTGCACGCGATTGTTTCCTTATCACTCGCGCGGGCCAAGGCAGCGACGGCGTCGATCGTGGCGACGACCGAGGAACAAAAAAAAAAAGATACACGTACGAGGGAAAGAGGGCGGAAAGGAGAGAGGGAGAGGGCTCGAGGGAAAGAGAGAAGGAAAGAGAGAAAAAAGAGAGAAAGAGAGGACACGTTACACGACACAACACCAACGAAACTGACGACGCGGGGCCCTGGGAGGCACTGACTGCCAGTTAGTCTCCTATAGAACCCAACCTAACCACCCGATGCCCCCACCCCCGAGGTCGACCTTTTCGACCCCACTCCGTGGCAGATCCCACCACGGAAGCCTCGCCGTCCACGTCCTATCCGGTGGCGAGAATCCGAGCCGCGGCTCCACGCCGACGTCGAGCCATTCGTTCTCCCGGCGGAGTCGACTCTGTCGCTTCCACGCCTCCTGGGGGCAACCGCGGGACACTTGGCCGGCTCGAGCCGCCAACAAAATGGCCGACAGATCTAATCGATTCGGTATCTACCCTCTCCTCTCCTTTTATATTTCGCCTCTTCCTCCCGTTTGCCACCTCCCTCTCTTGCTCCGCGGGCTCTCCTATGTCGACTGCCACCGACGACGACGACGACGCCGCCGCCGCCGTTGGTCCTCCAGCTCTTGCTCGCGACCGCGTCCCCGACTGGCTGCCTCTCTGCTCGATACCCGCTTCAACGGCCACCGAAAGATGCTACGCGTTCCTGGAACATCGCCGCGTCGCACACAGTTTCTGCCCCGTCCTCCTCCTCGAGTTGATCTCGTAACCGATTTTTTCTCTTGTCCTCTGCACGCTCTCGAGGTCTTGCTTCGACGGCGACCTGGACAACCTGTTGTCTCAGCCGAGTTCTGCTCGTCGGAGCACCGACTTGCGAGGTTGCTTCTATTCTTCTTTTGTTTCTTGTTCCCTTTTTTTTTTAGGGGGGTTTTCTGCATTTTTGCTTTTGGTTATCTTTTAGGGTTCCCTTTTTCAGATTGATTGCATGATATTTGTGATGCGAAGCAGGATCTCGATACGGTGAGAGATTTTTGATCTTCAACGCGCTTTCTGTCAGGACACCCGGAGACATTCTCCCATTTTATTGATTCATGGGCGGTCGGGGTTACTTTGAATCCTTTGTTCCTATAGCTGCTCGAACGCCACCACTGTTACATTCCTTGAGGAAATGCGATTCGAACGAATCGCGATGTTCAAAAGTTCAACGATCTGTCAGACAGAATTATCTTTGCTTTCGTTTTTATCCGGTTCTATCATAGCGAATATGATTATATTTTGATCAAAGGCATTTAACGCTTTAAAACTTAAAGGATCCAACGTTTGCTACAATTTCTAGTATTTCAATTATTCAGGTGAATCGTAAATATTTGATCACTGGTTATTTATTTTGTGTTCTTACTTCTAGAGTGCACGTATTTCTTCAAATTTTGGGATGCTTTCACGTTGCATTATACACTGTTACTTCATCACCAATAAACGGTGAAATTTTTGAAATATTTCCGGCTTTTAGCTAATCATTCTGATGCTTCTTTTCGGCGTAAAAGTTCTAAAAATGTACAATAATATCTCTAATTGTATTATGACGAATGTAGAATGAGTCGAAACCTGTATACGAGTATAGTTCGCGCATTTTCAATAACCATTTGAACCGATTCCGTTGTCATTAATCAGTCGATCAATTTGCCGATATGCCTAAAATAAACAGAACGACCAATCGAAACAGGAAAATACACTTTTTTACGAAAATACCCACGATTTCGAAAACATAACTCATGCACCGCAAAGTGGCAGTAAGCAGTGGAAGCCTGCGTCGAAAATAAATCGAAAACTCGAAACTGATCGAGGATCGCGACTTTTTTTCTTAAATTTCGGATCGACAAGGCAAATAGCAAAGGTAACAAGCTGGAAAGTCCAAGGACAGACGTAGCGTCATTAAACATTGAGCTTCTGTTACGAAGCCAGACCGCCTAACGAGTGATTTCGCCAAATCGCTGGAAAATGTGCAAATGAATCGAATTAGCGAGGCAATGAAGCTGAATTTCCTCGATAATACGTGTCGCTTCGATATATCTTACAGTTTTGAACCGAAGTAAAAACAGCACCGTGTCTAACCATAGAAATTGCACGATTAATTTAACCGTGTTAGTAAAAATGGTTTATTATGCGAATAATCCGTTGAATAAAATCTGAATAGACATTGTACAGTGCACGCGAGCGTGTTTCATTTACAGTAATGCAATTAACGGTAAAAATGGAAATTATATGATAATAGAAAGCACTTTGAGTAAAATAATAAAGCTTCCATCTATGGGGCTTGATGATTTGAAAATTATTGAAATAAGAAAAACACTTTCATTGTATAACAATTTTAATAAAGAGCCACGATAAAGGTATTCTAATTGCATTGCTTTTAATGAATTAATAATCGCTTATGTCCAATCCTGGATCATAAGCATTTGGTATTTCAATAAAATGTAATACGGCAATTAATATAATAAGATAAATCTTTAAACGAGGAAAAATTTTGAATAAATCTTTATTTTTCTTAGTACGAAATATTTCAATCGTTTACCTTCATTGCTACATCCAATAATTATTATAAAATTATCTAATTAACATTTTCTCAATTACTACACGTTCATTTTCCCCTTTAAATGTAAAATTATATTTTACACCCTCTGCAAACACTTACCTCTATGTTTAATTCTCCACTTTTATTTTTTGTACATTCATTCAATTCAATGTTTCTACGTCCATTTACACGATAAAAGCGCCAACGCGTAACATTTCATGTACATATTGACAATAATCGTTAGATTTTACGCCATGCTAATGCAGTTCTCGAACAATTCTCGATCCAGCACGGATCTTCGGTCAGTTCAAGCAAACATTCTTTCGCGACTTGATAAACGGTTACGTAAAATGAGCAACCCTGAAGTGGTCAAGCGTGATTTGCTCCCCGAAAAAAGGACAATCTTCTGCGGTTTACGCCGACCCCTGTGCATTAGCTAATCCACGTTGCACCGAGCACGTTCATCCGTGAACAGATCTCTGTGCGTTCACTATGTTCATTGTCGGAGATCTCTCATGCTTCTCCCTTTTCCTTTCAGCCGTTCTCTTTCGATCTTACACGGTGCTGTAAACCAGCATTCATCGCGCCACGTAGCCTAAATATCTTCAGTAAACATGGCGATTCTGAACATGTAGACGAGCGGCAACCAAAACACAACGTGACGTTAACGCGACACTTCAACAATAATTTTTGAAAAATATATCTATATCATCGTTATATAATATATAATAATAATTAATAATATATTAATAATATATAATAATATATAATAATATATCATCGTTAAGTTTTAATTTAACGCTAGAACTACCAGAGCAGTCAAAATGACGGATTGATGATTGTTCATAGTAACTTTATAATAAATTCACTTTACCAAGCTTCGAAAATTGACTATGATTTTCTGCTGAAGGTATAAATAAAGATTTGTTTTCTGTGTATTCGATATTTTTTCATGCAATTTTCAATTTGATCTGTTCCACGTAAATAAGTACACTTTAATTGTCAATAGTTCTAGCGTTAAGTACTGTACACTTTGCAATCCTCGAATAAGCAAGGAAACCTTAAAGTGTATCTAAATTTTATAAATTACCCACAATACTTCTTTGTAACTTTTCGTCATTCTTGAAAATTCCATTTCTTAAACAGGGTGACGTTTCTTCAATTTCCTCTTTCAGTTTCGCTTACAAGTTTCAGGGCAAACTAATACAAATATCGTCTACTATTTATTCGATTATTCCATAAACTCTTATTTCCACCGAAAACCTACATCAAAAGAACGGAAGTACCTAAATTGTTATTCTTCCTGTACTCTTAGAAAAAGGAATACTTAATGAACGATCCTTGTCTCGCGGGTCATTTCCCTCTGCTTTTCGACTTAATCCGAATACACCAATAATTAATACCCATCCCGTAAACAATCTATCCGTGCACCCTCCACCCTCCAACCCCCCGAAATCGCGGGCATTCATTCGGCAACGCTCCGCGTATTTCTAAGTCTCTGTTCGTCTCGCTCGTATATACATAATGCTCCTTTGTGAAGTGTTAGGCGATGCCGGCAGACAAGGAAGAGGACGAAGAGGAGGCCTCTTAAGCGGCTCAGCGCGTACGAGCGTGTCCGAGCGAGAAGCCGACAAAGCTATCAGCGCCGAACGCATCCCAGGCAGATGCTCCCTTTGCTCTGCGCTTCTCGCTCACTCCCTCCTCCCCCTCCTGCCCCCGACCCCCTTCGTTCCACCCTCTTGCTCTGTTTCAGAGGCTGGTTCGAGTGTCGAAGCCATGTGAACCCTGCATAATAATTCACCGGCCCCTCGTACGCGTAAACTACGAAACGTTCGAGGCGGAGTACGCGTTTCACCGGTTCCGTTCGATAGAGCGATTTTCATCGCGCTGGAAAGACGACGACGACGGGCTTGTTGCGCGCCACTCTCGGCTTGGGGTGGTTTTCGACTGAAGCTTCGCGTCGGAAACTAGCTTCGACGAGAGGAAACTGAAGCGGAAGACGGTGCTTGGAGAACAATGATTTGAATCGGAGTTGCGAAACGTTAACGTCTAACGATATCTTGTATTTTTCTAAATGGTCTGTTTTCGGCTTTGAGTTGTTTTCAACTGAAACTCCGCGTAGAAAATAGCTTCAACGAGGGGAAAGTGATGCAGGTGGTGGAAAATGATTTTAACGATACTTGGAGGACAATGATTTGAATCGGAGTTGTGAAACGTTAACGTCTAACGATATCTTGTATTTTTCTAAATGGCTTACTTTTGACTTTGAGTTGTTTTCAACTGAAATTTCGCGTAAAAAATAGTTTCAACGAGAGGAAAGTGATGCAGGGGGTCGAAAATGATTTTAACGGTACTTGGAGAACAATGATTTTAATCGAAGTTGCGAAACGTTAACGTCTAACGATATCTTGTATTTTTCTAAATGGCCTACTTTTGGCTTTCAGTTGTTTTCAACTGAAATTTCGAGTAAAAAATAGTTTCAACGAGAGGAAAGTGATGCAGGGGGTGGAAAATGATTTTAACGGTACTTGGAGAACAATGATTTGAATCGGAGTTGTGAAACGTTAACGTCTAACGATATCTTGTATTTTTCTAAATGGCTTACTTTTGACTTTGAGTTGTTTTCAACTGAAATTTCGAGTAAAAAATAGCTTCAACGAGGGGAAAGTGATGCAGGGGGTGGGAAATGATTTTAACGGTACTTGGAGAACAATGATTTGAATCGAAGTTGGGAAACGTTAACGTCTAACGATATCTTGTATTTTTCTAAATGGGCTACTTTTGACTTTGAGTTGTTTTCAACTGAAACTTCGCGTAGAAAATATCTTCAACGAGAGGAAACTAGTGCATGGGGTGGAAAACGATTTTAACGGTTCCTGGAGAATAATAATTTCAATTTAAGTTACAAAATTTTAATATTCAACAACATCTTGTATTTTTGTTTTGAAACCATTATTTCGAAAGGCTGAAGGAGTGGTTTGGTTTTTAAGTTCGAGTCACTTTGAAAGGGGCGATCTCTTCGCGATGCATAAAAGTAAAACGAACAGAGTTCGAAGAGCAATTTATATGCATATAAGAAACAGAGACACATTATGTAGAAAGCTGTGACTGATATAAATACGCATGCATCCGCGATTATGATATTTTTCTGTCCGCAAATCCTTCGAGAGACGGCTTCGGTATGCTTTGATTAGTATTATAAATTGGCCAATCCCTATCTATAATACAAGTGAACCAAAAAAAGAAACTCGAACGATTTTCATTCTTATGCAGAACCCTATCTAAACGATCGATACAAGTTTCAAGAATTCCTCGTAACGCTCGAATTAACATATCTTTATCTGTAGATTGCCACAAAGAACGCGATGCCACGGTTGTTACCGTTTCAAAACGGTCCAAGGTGAAGATAAAGAACGATAAAGTTACGAGGACGTGTATAAATTTAAAGTGCCATTATTCTCTCGCGTGACTGTAGAATTATAACGCGATTTAGCGAAATTTATCGGCAGGCGAGCCTCGAATAATTAAATTTCCCGGGGTCATGCTTCGTTATATAGATTACGCTGGTAATTGAATTCATTTGCTTAAATTTTTAGCTCTCCCCTGTCTCAATTTATGAAAATGTGAATTTTAATATGGACAAAAATGTGAAGTCTCTGTACAAATTTTATTTTTGTGGAAAACCGTATTAACCTGCAATGATTCGCTGTTTTCTCAAACCATCGAAAATTACACCGGGATATTTTAGGTTCCGTATGATTTTTACGAAGCTAGATCATGCAAAAAGTTTTGCAAACGCTATAGTATTCGAATAATCGAAAGAAGTTGAAGAAATTTCATATTTGAAAATCATATTCCTATTCTGCTCGATTTAATCTTATGTCTTATACCCTAAAACACTCGTTACACTTCAAATACAGCGATAATATGCTGTGCTTGTAGTAAGATTGAATTCTCAATTTCATTTTGAATTGCATTTTCAGAGATTGAGCACGATCTAACATAAATCAGGTGCCTGCAATATTTCAATGCTCCCCATATCAACGTACTTTTAGACATTTTTAAAAATATAATTTTGAATTTCATTTCTTCGTCACAAATAAGTATACCCTAACCGATTGATAGGTTTAACGTTAACACTAGATTTACGTACACTTCTTGTATATCTATTTCTAATACTCTATTTCTAATATATCAAGGAATACACCAAGAAGGATTTGAAATTGCAGAACTGAGAGGGAAATAGATGTCGGTATATTTGTATCGTCCCATCGATAAAACTCAGTAAAAATTGTTAAGAATAATAGTAATTATTCTTGAAAATCGTGCCGATGTGGTCCAAAACCCGTAAACCAAGTGTTAAAACATGCTTTTACACGTGATTCCGTCCCAAAGGCACCTTGCAACAAAAATTCCGTCACTCGTTAAAATGGCCCCCACATTCGTCTTTGGCGTTGCTTAAAAACCGTTCGTTGTCCAAGGGTTAACCCTTTGCACTCGAGAGGTGACCGTTAGTCGTTTAAACGATACTAACTTCAAAAATTTTCAAATTCGAAATACTTACTATGATTCACGTACATTAAACTTCATTTAGTTCAGTTAAGTCGTATATTAAAATTTACATATATAACTGTTTAACGTCCGGGTCTGAACTAACGTCTGAAAATTTGCGAAACTATCATATGCCAGGATTACGGTGTCCCATGAGAGGGGACAGCCGAGTGCAAAGGGTTAAAATAATCGCAGAAGGCAAGCAGCACGACAGTGTCGCGCACAGGAGCGGATCGGAGCCAGCGACGGGCCAGCTCGCAGGCGATTACGCGCGTTAGAAAACAGGAAAAAACGCCGGATGGCGCCTTCTGCCTGCGTGAAAGAGCTCGCCGTGGCACTCGTCTCTGCAGGAAACCAAATCCTACCTACTTAAGCGGCTCAGAACAGCTCCCGGTTCAGGCAGTCGGGAATATGGAGGTCAATCGGTTGCTCTGGGCGCCTCAGCGCGGAAGAAAGCCTTAATCCGTCGCAGGTTTTGTGCCTTCTTTCCCCTCCCTTGGCCCCCCCTCGGGCTCGCTGAGACGTCCTCCTCCTTTTTCTTCTCACCCTCGCCGCTGGCGAAGCCGCCGCGAGAGTTCTACCGTGTCAGATCGGCTGCTCCACTTGTTAATTCGGTCAACGATGGATTTTCGCAGGATTACGCGTGCCCCTGGAATCTGCGTGCCGATACCTCGCGGTGCTACCCGAATTCGAAACAGGTTGTCACGATCTCAGGCTCGATTTTTGGATACAGTCGCAATTTATTTAGGTGCGCAAATTAATTCGGTGCCTTTGTCGGTGCAAAATCCATTTCCCTAAGTTTTGAATCTTTCCTAACTGATGTAAACGTTGCGATATGCGTTAGTGGACAACACACAGTTTAATTTAGTTTTTACTTTACTTTAGTTATTTACTTTAGTTGAGTTTCTTCGAACATTTTTCAAACATGTCTTTAAACTCTTTTGCCTGTTGACGTTGGCTTGTCCGATAGATTAAAGTCTCCGTTTCGAAATCTTTGAAACAAGTTTTTGCACGTTTTATTACCCAAAGCGAAACATACAATTTTTCAGCTTGAATACAGTAAAATTATAGTAAACAATATAGTAAAATTTGCTTATACAACTATTTAACCCTTTGGTTTAAAGATTTGCATTGAAATTACCATTTGGCGACTGATAGTCGCCTTTCGATTGCAAAGGGTTATAATCACACGCATCTATGTATTAACTAATTGGGGATCAAGAGTATGGAATTATTTAGCATCATACATACATCCAGTGCTATAAGAACTCGATCGTAAATGCAAGGATTAAAGATTATGGCTAACAATAAGTTCGAATACTTTTCGTAGCCGTTCTATTTAAAAGTAGTCGACCTTAAACATATTACGATATTGATATGAATTTGCACGTGTTCAAAGTGTTAAATTTTATTCAGAATTTTTTAAACGTTTTGTACTGACATAAGTTACAAAGTGACACTTTACTTTCCTTAAAAGTTGATCATTTTTACGTAATTTTACACGGAAAACCAGGCAAGAATTTCGGATTCCTTGGTACCGGAAACAGACCTGATGTTCGAGGATCACTGGAACAGAGGGAAGGGGAGGGCGCAAGAGGGTTATATCGCGGAGAAATCATCGATAAATCCGTGCTAATGAGGGTAACTGTAGGAGGGCTAAGGTCAGGTAGCACTGTAAATTGTAAAATGGCCTAGAGCGAACCCGCAATGTTTTGATCTCTAAAATCTACCGTGCCCGAGTAATCGTCACACGGATCTTTGCCCAGGAAGGAACGGTATTACGGTTGCGACCGTTGGGCAACCCGACTTCCGGTCATTCTGTCTCGATCGTCCGGGTTTCGCGGCGTTAATAATGTCGCGGCAAATAACATTAATCGCTGGGCAAATTTAACAATTATCGAAACGCGGTATTTATTTTCTTTGTCGTTCACCACTGGCTCGATGTTCATTCTGTTTATTTGATTGGCCATTTCGTGGTCAGCAGCCGTTTGATCGTTATCGGTCTCCTCCTGCACGAGGAAACAGCCAATATTTGTTTGCAATAACGAAACATTCACTCTATTAATGTTATTTTGAATTGATCCCAATGAATCCGCCAATTTTCGAGCTCGAATTTCTTAGCATTATGGTAAATGCGTTTGGTTCGGTTTAAAGTTCGAATGAAATTATTAGCTGATAATAATTATGGTTTCTTAAAAAACGTACTTTTTCTTAAGAAGTTTAAATATTTTTCCTGATCTTCGCTAGAAACTGGATATTTTCCACTGTCATCGGTTATTAATTTGTTCGCATAGCAAATCGTGAATTCGTAAAAAATTAGTTAAATTTGGTTTACGCCGAGGCAAGCAATAATTCAACGTATGAGAATTCATGCGATTGGGATAATTAGTATTAATAGAGAATCCAATTGAATAAACAGTGCTTTACTAAATTCTTACATCTTAATCAGGCCACTATATAATAAACATTCTAATTATTTATAATCTTTAATTTATATTACTATAATAAAGATTCTTCCTTTTGGCCAACCGAATTGGGAGGTCTCCCATTTTTTCCTCAACAAAGCCCTGCCATTGCTTCTATTTACCTTCGTCATTAGTCTTAAACTAGTTTATTCACAGTTCATCAAATGCATTTTCAGTTTCTCCAAAGTATAATTTTTAACAAATTAAACGAAACACTAGTTCAAAGCTAACTAATAACAAAAATAAATAAACATAAATCAATGACATTGCTTTGCGGGGGGAAACATGGGAGATCTCCCAACTTGATCAATTAAACGTTAACTATCATTCAATACTCGCAAATGAATTAATCGCCAGCTAGAAAAAGCGAAACCGATTAACCTAACGTCTGATCCACCCCTATAAAATTATCGTCGACAAACACAAACCGCCCACAAATCTAATATTCCCGAGAATTTAAAAATTCCTTTCCCGACTACTTTAAAATCCTCGATCCGGCAATTGTGCCTATCGCTTATTGCCCTCGCTGAAACACCTCCGCCAGCCACGCCTCCGCGGCCATCATCATCCCGTAAGACCCTTTTCCCCGGCCGCTTTCCGTTTTCACGTGACCGCAGCAAAAAGCGACGCGTTCAACGATTCCTGACCTTGTTTATGATTGACATTCGGCGAGCTTACGGTCCCTGTCGTGGGCCCGGTGACGGGAACTATCGCCCGGCTACCTGAGCCTCGAACAACGAGAACAGGATACGCGTCATAAAGCGTGGCGCCAGGCGCAACGACGCGCACTTAAACATTTACCGTGACGGTAGCAGGCATCAGCACTTATTGCCCCGGCCCTCTTTCCGCTGCCTGTCGCAATTCTCATTTCCCGGACAATTGCTATCGGCAATGACCAATGCACAGGGTTCACAGTCGATCGTTTTTTTTTTTCTTTCCAAGGGACGATTGTATCGTCGTAAATCTGAAATGTACACCGACCGACGTCGTAAAACGCGGCTAACGAGATAGACTTTGGGCACTGCGACGGTTGTGCAAACGAAAACGAACCGCTCCGTCGAGTTCTGCGACGGATGGAACAGTTTGCAGTGAAATTCTTCGATCATCCAAACGATTTTTGTACGTTGAAAGAGTGGAGAATCGAGAAATGAACATCGCGCGGATGAATTGGGAGGAATCAAGGGGTTTGGTCGTTGATCGTTTAGATCAGTTCGGTGATTTCGTATTTAAATCTTCGAGTAGAATTGCAAAGAAGGGCAAGTGGATTATGACTAGGTGCAGCGGAAAAAAATGTAGTTCGATGGAAGGTGAAAGAGGGTAGTGAACAGGGTTGAAAATCGTAACCATTTCGGTTGTTATAATTTTATTTTAACTGTGGAAAACACATTTTCGGATGGTTGAATTTTTATCAAGATTCAACTATCTATTTTCAGGAAATCTAACGCATACCCTGTCACAGATCATACGATGAGCGGAATTCTCCGGTTCGTATAATCCAGGGAATTCTGCCTGATTGTAAGACGGTAATTAGAGCAGAACGGTTGCGAATGAAGGGCTTAGAACAACAAGGTGCATAAGAAGCTTAGATAGGGTCGTAAATCACCCTAATGACAGTTCAGGTAAAAACTTCTCGCACCGTGATCTTCCTCAAAGACGTACAACCAACTTCGAGACCTCGGAATAACCTCGATCTCCAAGCATTTCTCAGAAAATCCAACGAAACCGCGGAAACGCCTCGATTTTGGAAACATGTCCATCTCCAAACACGAACCTCGATTCCTTCAAAAAATATGCACACCCTACCAAAACCAAAATCACGATTCACCGATCTATAATCTCGTCAGAGTCGTCCGAGCTTCCTATGCGACTCTCGATCTCCTCGATCACGCGTCAGGAACCGTTCCAGGGACGATTTACGATGGAAGCTTGGTCGCATTCCAAACTCGGCGCAGCTGTGAGGCCGCGCTAGCGCGTTATTGTCAAAATTATAACAGACGTGGTGCCGAACCGCGCTCAAAGTGGAGCAATATACAGTCGGCAACGTGCGCGGGCGCACACCACTCTTGCACCTCCGCCTTTTCCCTGCGTGTGCGCGTGTGCGTGTACGTGCTCAGGGACACACCGGTTCCGGCGCAGCACACACACACACACCGACACACACACACGCACGCACACAAGTGCAGGACGAGTGGCGGCGCACACTGTACTTCGCCGCGGCGTTATCTCGGCACCATCTAGCCGGGCTAAAAGCTTCTCCCCATCAACTGGTCCCGTGCTGCTGCTCCTCCTGGCTCCCTTCCTACGGACCCACCTTCCTCTTCTTCTTCTTCTTCTTCCCTCGTCGCCGTCGACGACCGCGTGTCCCAATTTTTTTACAGCCCGCCCGTCCGCCCGACGAACCTCCCGAAAACGGCCGCGCGACCGACTGCTTAACATCTTGTTATACCAATGTCCTCCCGAGCATTTTATATAGATCCTTCGTCCGGCCTCACCTATTCGCTCCTCCTCCTTCTCGATCGATCCCTTTCACCTCCTCCTCCTCCTCCTCCTCCTCCTCATGCACCCGCATTCGCAGCTCCTTTCCGTTTTTTCGCGTCCCTCCCTCTCGGTTGTGTTTCGCGCCACCAGCACACGCGCGTTTCCGTGGAATCGAACGCTGGAAAACGCCGGGAATGGAGGAGCTAGGGGAGGGCTGAAGGGTTTGGAACCGTGACAGAGAGGTTCTTTTTTTCCTCTTTTTGTCTCTATTTTTTTTTTTTTTGGTTTCTGAAAAAACGCTCAGCGTTTTGCTTAACGATCATTCAGCGTTTTGGGGTTTTTAGCGAAGGAACGAGTTTTGCGAGGGGTGCGCTGCGAGATTCGATGGAAGGAGGATTTCTAGGGTTTGGCGCGAGAATCGGTTGAGTTTGGAGATGAATATTTTTTAGGGAGTCGGAAAAGATCTGTCGATGTTTTTGTAGGATAACTAAAAATTTGTTAGCGATGTAGGCGAAGAGATAGATTACTATCTCTAATCTGTATTAGATTAGATTAGAGTTTACTGGTAAGTA
The DNA here is from genome assembly GCA_033822845.1 of Tetrapedia diversipes. Classification (NCBI taxonomy): domain Eukaryota; kingdom Metazoa; phylum Arthropoda; class Insecta; order Hymenoptera; family Apidae; genus Tetrapedia; species Tetrapedia diversipes. Next base: position 399,096 of record JAOPTO010000774.1, read on the forward strand.
TTGAAGCAAAAATTAAACTTTTTCTTGCTTTTGTTCGGTTAATCGTAAGCGGAAAATTTGCCGCGATTTTAGTGGAACACTAAAATTAAAATGCTTTCGAAAAGTGATTCAATTTGCTCGGAATGTTCCGTCTAATGCAACCGGAAGATAATGCGATATAATAATACGGAAGTAATTCACGATTTGAGTCCGACCGCGGAGTTTCGCGATTTATTATGGGAATGAGGTAACCGTTTTAACCAACGTTTAATTTTTCCACGATAAATGTGACAGCGAAAGGTAAATTTTGTTAAAATTGTTAAATATTTCCAGTAAATGTCCTTACCTATTATCTTTTCATTTTATATGACATTTTCATCTCTTCGAAACAAACGATAATGTAAGTGGTTACATTATCCTTCTATGTATTTTTAATCACTCAATCCACACAGGAAATAATATCGAAAGTTTTAAAACAAGAAAGTATTAGTTCAAGAATGCTGAAGGCAAACGTAACGACTCTAATTAATATATTTTTTTCTTGTACATCAATCTATTAGCTACGTAGACCTGTAAGAAAAATGTATGCTTAAGTTGTTTCGCGAAAATGAAGGGCTGACGAGAAATGTCTGAAATTCATGGAAGACTTCAACGGCAAATAGTAATCATGTGCTTTTTCGCGTTTCAAGTGTACCCGACGTAACTCAAAAAATTCCTTAATGAGCAGACCATAAATAATACTTACGAGTAGACTACGAATTTTTATACGAATTCATTCCCTGAAAACCACCCTTAAGACAACAGATCCTAAGTACGAACTTACTTCTTACCCTCTAGTAAATATTAACCTGTAAGATACACCCAATTCTGTTATTACACGAACTTCTTTTACACGATTATAACCTCATTTTGTTTACTTTATCTGCATTTTGAGTTTGGTGTTCCAAATGAAAAGTACCTTAAAAGTGTTTAAGATCCTAACCTGAACACTCATGGTTTATTGTATTATTTTTACTGATTTCTTAAGATTAGAACTAATCTTTTATTTTTCTATAGATGCAATATATTTATTTTCACGTATTCTTCAGAAACGTATCTATCGTGTAAAAACAGAATTAGGTGTATTTCGCTTCGGATACTTGTTGTATCTTTCCGTACCATGCACATCTTTTACTATTCTGCATATTAAAATTCCCTACAAACGCATAAAAGTTCCTTCTACTTGTTAACTTTCACCTCTCTTAATCATGTTCTCTTTAATTTTTCTGCTTATCTTAAACAGAACAAAACAGCACCGTTTACAGAGACCCGACGTTAATTCCTCGACCAACCCAACGTCGAACCGACGCTTTTCTCTCGAACCGTCCAAGAAAATCGAAAGTCCAGCAAACCCAACCGAACAACTCCGCGAACTCACGACCAGAGTTGCGTGGAGCACTGTCTCCCTTTTGGTTCGCGTGCAAAATGAAGGGTTGATGGCGGAAGGCGGTCGTAGAGAGGAATGATCGTTCGAAGGACCCCAGGCGGATCGAATCCTGTGGCCACGAGGGGTTGGACCTCCCCAGAAGTCACCGTGAACCCGGTCGGTGCAGGTGTGTATCGAAGGTGCACGCGTGTACACGCATGCGTGCAGAAGCGTTTCCTAGCGGGGGTGGACTTGGTATTTACCGTGAAAGCGACAGAGACTTGCGCGGACGGGGCTTATCGATCGGTCGGCTCCAGGGCCGCTTAAACCCGCGACTCACGCCCGAAGATAATAATTCATGGCTCGAATGGCGATCGTCGAAAGGGAATTCCGACGAAAGCGTTATGATTCTGCGACTCGACAGCCGGGGCCGTTACGCTAGCCGCTATTCTACGATTATGTTTTGCGATTAACCCTAGACGCGATCGATCGTAGCGATGAATTTGAATTTCGAGGTTCCAATGAAATTTTCGATTGACACTACAAGCGTTTTCGAGACTTATATTGATCTTTGGAAAGGGTTGAGAGCAAGAGATATATTGTAACGCAAGTTGTGAGTTAGTATCGTGGGGCCATTACGTTAACCGCCGCTGTTCTACGATTATGTTTTGCGATTAACCCTAGACGCGATCGATGGTAGCGATGAATTTGAATATCGAGGTTCCAATGAAATTTTCGATTGACACTACAAGCGTTTTCGAGACTTATGTTGATCTTTGGAAAGGGTTGAGAGCAAGAGATGTATTGTAACGCAAGTTGTGAGTTAGTATCGTGGGGCCATTACGTTAGCCCCTGTTCTACGATTATGTTTTGCGATTAACCCTAGACGCGATCGATGGTAGCGATGAATTTGAATTTAGAGGTTCCAACGAAATTTTCGATTGACACTACAAGCGTTTTCGAGACTTATGTTACTCTTTGGAAAGGGTTGAGAGCAAGAGATGTATTGTAACGCAAGTTGTGAGTTAGTATCGTGGGGCCATTACGTTAACCGCTGTTCTACGATTATGTTTGGCGATTAATCTTAGATGCGATCGATCGTTGGGATGAATTTGAGCTTCAAGGTTTCAGTAAAATTTTTAGCTGACACTGCAAGCGATTTTGAGAATTATGTTGATCTTTGGAGAGGGTTGAGAGCGGGAGATGTATTGCAACGAAAGTTGCGAGTTAGTATCGTGGGCGTTTTAATAGCTTCGACAAAGTTAGCGAAGAAGTTTTAAACGGTAAGGTTCGGTGTATATGGATATTTAATAACTTTCTTATTTCTTACTGAAAATGCAAAAAAGAACGAGTCGATGGTACCATAGAAAGGTTTTCCGAAAACTGTTGATTTTAATTGAATTCGAGTCACTTCGAGTAAAGTGCAATAATTAGAAATCGCTTTACCAGTGTTATTTTACTTAAAATTGAAACATTCCTTCGTGTATCAAGTAATTATTTCTCAACTCAATTTAACGTGTGAACCCGTAGCAGTGCATTCCGCTAACAATAAATAGGTACTGCCTTCTTCGACGCCATTTTAGTTACTCACCTCTTACAATCAGGTTACCTAAGTTCGAACGACTTCAAGTTCAGCAACATTACTCGTATGAAACTCGATCAATTTGAGCAGAACTCGCTAAATTAGTACCAAAATATATTATAACTTTCACCGACGAAATTAACGCAAAATAACGCGTGCCATTTTCGCGTAACAAATCGTACTATCCTTTTCACGACTTCTTAATTCACGCGTCTCGTAACGCAACGTCGAAACCGACTTTCCAAACCCAAATTCGAAAAGTTGAGGAGCAAACCGAACGAGGAACGGGGAAGTTGACTGGGGAAGGTGTAGAGTGTCACCCGGTATATAACGGCGCACTCGAGAAGGCTGCTTGCTAGGCAGATGAATGGAGCAGCGGCTCGGATCTTTGATCTAGGGTAGAATGCCACTCTACTTGAGGACCTCTAGCCCTATCTAGCGAAGGCAACACCTGCATTCTGCGGAAATAATAGCTTGAACGACGAACAGATCGTCCTGCAAGCCTAACGGGCGTTTCTATTTTCGATTGTGTACGCGATCGCGCCTCTTAAATTTACCTACGCCGATCTGTATCTCAATCTCGAGCTCCTACACTGTTGTGGGAAGAATGTTACCAAACTGGAATGTCAAAACTGATGATAAGTCGTTGAAGAGACGGAGCAGCTTGAATGATGAATGCGTATTAAAATATTTGGATTAACCTTTCGATTTCTTATTTCAATGATTTATCTTTTTTTCTTTTGGAGGAAAGAGTCATTATTTTGTATTAACAAATTAATAATGTAAAAAATGAGAAACTCTTATCTTTAAGGTACCTTATTAATGATATCGCGAGAAATATAACTTTTACGTTACTTATGGATAAGTGACATAAAAGATGCTTAAATAAAAAATTGGTTACACTTTATTTTCTTTTATCACTATCAGAAGCAATTGTGGTTAATTCGTTGTACTCGAAAGATGACTGTCACTCACCAAATGATAATTTTGCAAATTTTCAAACTCAAAAATAAATTTAGGTGTTAGTAGGGTTAAATAGTTGTATAAGCAAATTTCAGTATATTGCTTAAGTAAACCAAATGAAATTCAATATGAGTAAACCTTATTAAATATTTTAGGCTTGACAATCTTTGAAGTTAGTATTATTGGACGACTACGAGTCACCTCTCAAGTGCAAAGGGTTAATACATGATTTTGAAAATTCAAAAGGTATAGCGTTCAACCGTAACGGGTTCCTAAGTTGACGAGCCTAATCTAGCATACGAGAAGAAGGGGTTTGTAAAATTCCATGGGGGTTAATACACGGTTCGAACGCGTGACCTCGTGCGTAATGGACCCCTAATGGGAACCGACGATTATTCTGCTCTTCCTCTCTTTGCTCGCCATAATCGGTCAGTGACAAATTTACCAGCGACCTGAAAGCTTTTAACGGCGAAACTTTCGCGTCGATCGAGCTTATTTCGTTATCTTCTTGTTACGCTCGCCATGGAGAGATTTTATTATTATACATATAGCAGCTTTCCGATCCGCCATTGGAACGTATCCGTGGAAACTCGTATAGATATCATAGATGTTAACGATTCCGTGTGTTTTAACGATAAGAAGACGCGCACGGTCAAAGATATAAAGTTATTAGACGCATTGAAAATTGTACTGCTTAAGGACCATAATTATCGTGACGTTAAGAATTCCCCTGGAAACTTTTGAAGAGAGAAATTGAAACAGACATTCCAAGAATAAAGCAGAAGTGCTTCTACTCGTAAAAAATTGCCGCAATTAAATGCTTCTTAAAAAACGCATGGCTAATTTCGTCTCACAGGTACAGAAATGATATATTCAAAATGCTGGTCCGTCGTAGAAAAATGAAATCGAACGGGACAGATATCAAAGCGAACCATTCGAACGTCCACGGGATTGAAGTTTAAAACAAAGTGAAAGAGAAAAGGAAGGTTCTTCTGGATGAAGCACGGTGGAGGTCGAGAAATACTTTCCTGGAAAGCGGATAAAAGTGCGCGCGGTGCTTCCTAAATACAGGATCCGCCTTCAGACACAACGATGCCTGACAGGGACTCTCTCACAATATTGACTCTTGACCGTGAGTATTTATCCTTTTTTATAGTTACATATTTATCCGTGGCTGCCCTTTTGTCGGCCGGGACAAAGTGAGAGAGAGTGAGAGAGAGAGAGAGAGCCACGGTTTTGCGTCTGAGGAACACGACATATAGACATAACTGCTTTATCTATATAGATGCAGCCATCCTACCAGCTGCATCCGCAGCCGCATCTGCAAAGTGAACCAGTGAAACTGACTTCCCTTTCACGCTCAGAGGCGCGCAATCGCTGCTCGTCGACGAAAGGGCTGGACAGAAATCTTGAAATCTGTGTCTCTTTTTCCCAGGGGGAAATTGTCTGGAGAATAGAAAGATGTTGTTCGATATCCCGATTTTTGAAAATTGAATATTGAATATTAGAATAATAATAATAATTATTATTATTACTTCGTCATTTATTTACCTTTTTCATGATTATTTATTTTTCAAAGTGGAAGAGGAGTATTTGAATATTGAATATTAGAATAATAATAATATTAATAATTACTTCGTGATTTATTTACCTTTTTCATTATTATTTATTTTTCAAAGTGGAAGAGGAGTATTTGAATGTTGGATACAAGAATAATAATTATAATAACAATTACTTCGCCATTTAATTATTTTTTCCATTTTTATTTATTTTTTAAAGTGGAGGAGGAACATTTGAATATTGAATATTAGAATAATAATAATACCAATTACTTCGTTATTTACTTACTTTTTTCATTATTATTTATTTTTCAAAGTGGAGGAGGAGAATTTGAATATTGAATATTAGAATAATAAGAATAATAACAATAAACTTCGCCATTTATTTACTTTTTTCATTGTTATTTATTTTTCAAAGTGGAAGAGGAGCATTTGTTACAAATGTTTCTTTTCTTAATTGCTACGGCAACCAATGAACTTTCTCTGTAAACTTTATGAAACGCAACCCTTACGCTCTTTTCTTAAACGTCCATTCAATTATTGACAAACAGTGTCAATCGTTACATTTAAACGTGCTATGTTTTAGTTTTATTAGAAAAATTCGAGATGAAGCACCTATCTAAGTTATACAAACAGAAAGTGTCTACGTATCCACAGTGAACGCAAAGCCTTATGGCTCGAGGAAAGGGAACAACGACAAAGGAAATAGAAATGAGAAAGCTGAAACGGCAGACAAGCAACAAATAGTCAGATCGTGTCGTTCGAACGGAAAATCAAATGCGTGCATCGCGTGCGAGGATCTGACTAACTAAACTGACTGATCACTAGGTGGCCGAGGGGTTGAACAAACGGTTAAGGGATGCCAGGATGGTTAGGTGTGCCAGGATGGAACCTAGACGAGCACGTAACACGCAACAACCCCCCCCCTCCCTCTATAATCGTTACATGCTTTTTCACGTTTACGCGTTGCATGGCTCCGTTTGTTTGTGTTGGTGCGTCGTCCATCCACGAACACGACACGATGTGACTTTCTCTTAATTATACTGCGCGAACGCAGTCACGGTAGCACTGGCTCACTTTTTGGCATAGGTAGTGCCTCCGATTGCATTGTGAGTGGCATAATTAAGTAATGGCTGCGTTAATGCCCGATTAATCCTCATCTGGCGGATACGCGGCCATTTTGACTGCGATACCTAAACAATTCCATAGTTCACGAGTCAATTTTTCGATCATTTGGTGATGGGTGAGAAAATTCTCGAGATTTCAGTTTAATCCGTGAGTTTTCTAATCCTTTGCACTCGAGAAACGGCAGTTTTTAGATAAATGATAACAATTTTGTCAATTTTTGAATGCAGAGGATTAAATGATTATATTTGAAAATTTCAGTGTTACTCATCTGAATTAAGTAAATTATTAAAAGTTTAAGACCGATGAGTTAGTGAAAATAAATTAATTGATTTATAAAAAACAGCACAATAAACGAATTTTGTATTCTTTGTTAATCAATAAATAATATTCTATCTTTGTAACGATAAAAATGTATGTATAAACAATATTTACGAACCATAGCACTATGTTTTATACAGCCTTCTCGTCTTAAACTTATGTCCACTATTGTAAGTGAAATGATACTTTTATCTTCTAAGTATACTATTATACAATCGAGTATTTTGCATATTTATACATCCTTTTATTTCCTTTATTTTAAATCTCAATTGCTTTAGTCTATATTATCTACCTTCGCGGCATCAAATAATTTTCCGCTCATTAAACACGAATTTCTCTATTTCTGATTTATTAATATTTTCCGTCTTTTTCACGGTTACCGTTCACACAGTCGGAGTCAAGATAAACTTAAACTTAAACAAACATTATAACCCAATCAACCCGCATATCGTACACTTCAGACCGACCGTTCTACAAACAGATCACACTTCTGAGCCACCATTTACCTTTCCAAATCACCAGAACCGGAACGGTAATCCCATAGAGTTTCGACTAATCAGTCAGTCAATAAAATCTGTCGTCAAGCCGTGATCACCGCTCGATCAAAGAGCACAAAATTATCAACCAACCCTCGTGCAGGGATTGCACGAAAGGTAACAGAGTGGGAGGGGATGGTTTTCGAGGCGAGCATAAAATTCCAACGCGTTCCTTTGAAAATCCAGTCAGAGTCAACGGGAAACGAAGGTATAGGGTGGAATGAGTTCGCGATACACCGCGAACGAAGGCTCTAAAACGCGAGGGATTTCGAATCACCTGTTTGCAAAGCACTGCTACCGCACTGGGAACGGATTTGTTTGCTAACATAAAAGGGATCATGGGATTATCTGGGTAAACAGGGCACCCGTTACATTTTATCATGCTTGTTCTCTTATTTTTCATGCACGCGATCGTTCGTTATCTCTTTTATCGAGTCCGCGCAACTGTTAATATTTTCGTGTGCCTTTTCAAACGCTTTTATCTTGCACCCTTCGATCCCAGAGAAAGCCCAGCTAACAGTTCCATTTTCGCTTATTTTGCTTCGCTCTTTTTACCTTTTTCTAAAAAGCGACACTGCTTCTTAGAATTATCAAACGTTACGTGGTAGCAGTTTTTCAATTTGACGTAATTTTCACGATGAATATCGTAGAGAAGACAAAAAAATCGGTGAGATAAGGTACGTAATTGGAAGGTTCGAAAGAAGCGACGAGGTTTTGAGGAAAATTAGCGTTTCATCGATCCGAAAAATGTGAACTTCAAATTTTTATTTTGAAATTCATTATCAGATGATGTTGCAAACTGTTAGAAAACAATTTCCAAACTAATACAACGATATATACATTTAAGGATAAACCGTGCCATCTGCGTCGCAAAGTGCGCCGTTTCCCGAAATTCCATTCGCGAGGGATGAAACCGTATCTTCTTCTCGCGGTTCTTCATTCGTCACGAAGGAATTTCTATCGGGAAACAGGGAAACCGTCTCGTCATCCTCCCACGCGGCGATGTAACATACAAATTGTGCCATCTGCAAATGAAGTAGAAACGGCGAGCATGAGCTGGCTATAGGGCCAGCGGCAATGATGAGCCCACGATCCGATCAACAGCTGCCCTTCTCGGCCATATGGCACCCATCGAGCCACCCTCTCCTCTTTCTCTCCTCTCCGTCTCTCTCTCACTTTCTCCTCTCTCTTTAGTATCTTACCTTCGACCCACCCTCTGGCGCGTGCATCTGATAAGAGATCGCGCCGCTGATAAGCAGGCCAGTCGGGGCTACGGCTAATAAATCCACCGGACGCGAGCCCCGTGAAAAGAATGCACGATTTTACACCGAATCGGCCGGCTCGCCGTTAGACGGAAGCGACAGTTGTCACCGTGAAACGCAGTTCTTCTATTGTCTCGTTCCTTCCGGTACCTTTGACAGGAAGGCGCGAGAGGCGATCGATGAACACCCGCGATACTTATCGAAACGAGAATTTGCGAATGTTTCACGTTGGGTTATTGGTTGTACGATATATTTGTTGTTTAACTCTTTTGTTTAACCCTTTCGCTACTACAGGCGACCATACGACGAGCTTATGCAGTTATGCGGTTCTCGAATTGTAATTAAAAGTGTGCACGTTAAGACGTTATAAATACCCTGTTTTGAGAAAAGTTTTTTTTACGAAAACACCGTTTCAAAGCAACTCAGGTTGTAGTTAGCCGTGCAGTTTTGTCACGCCACGGCGGTCCATTCAACGAGAATATCGCGGCGGAGAACCCACCCGTAGCGAAAGGGTTAATCCAGCATGATTTGAAAACTGAAAAGTCTGAAAATTTGCGAAACTGCCTTATGGCGACTATGGGAAGTTTGTTAGTTTCAATAAATATCCTCGAAGTCACCTTGTCTTTCAAGGTATTTCTAACCGGCAGTTGGAAAACTTGTAAGGTACTGGGTTAGGGTTGAAGGTATAAGAAATTGATTTTCCTCAAGAAAATCCGACTATCAATTTCACGAACGACTTGAAACCATCGAACAGAAACAATTACCAATTGAATCATAGTTTGTCAGAGTCCGCCAGTTCACCGGTTCATATGTTAGAGCACTCGTATTAGTGCCTAGCGTTTATAGGCGATCTCAGCACGTGACGGTAATAGCGATACGTTGTCGATGTCGCGAAGAATTTATAGAGGGGAGGGGCAACGGAAACGGAGTGATTTCAAGAAATCAAGCTTCCATGCCGTCGTCCCGTGCCCTTCGACGTGGTACACGATAAATATTTTCCGGGACAATGAGCGACGTTCAAGCTTTGTCCTCCTTTCGAACGTTCTTGCGGCTTTCGATCGGAACCACGAAGGGAGAGGAAGGAATCACCGTGCCCGGAAGTCGGGGACGATCGACTGCGCATCCGGCCACGCGCCGCCACAAGCCAATTAATTCATTACCACCCTCTACTTTTCTCCCCGCGCTTACAACTTTTCGTCACCCCTTTGCTGCCTACAACTATCCATTACGAACAATTTAATAAATTGTTTCGGTTCACCATATTTCTGGTTAACCCATTCACTGCCAACTACCGAAGATATCTCGTGGCTTGTGCTACACGTTTAGATCGATTGCAATTGGTTACGGTATAAGTTTATAGCCGTTGGAGTTAGGAATTATTAGAAAAGATGAACGAACATTTTATATAATAATATTTCTGTTTAATATCATTTTTTCTTATTAGAATGATAACTCACATTTTCTTTAAAAAAAATTGTTGGCGCTCAGGGCAAAACGCTTTAAATCTGTCTGGCAGTGAATGGGTTAAACATATGTCTCAGCACTTATTTAATATTCCAACGGAAATACACTTATTCTGCTTACGTTAACACTTGGTCAACCGAAGGGGGAGATCTCTCATTTTTTCCTCGACAATGCGGTGCCATTGATTCTATTTACTTTTGTTACTAATTGGCCCTGAGCTGGTGTTGAATTTATTAAAAATTGTACTTTGGAAAATTTGTAAACAGTACTAGTTCAAGACTATCTAATAACAAAAGCAAATAGAATCGATTGCAGCGCTTTGTTGAAGAGGAAATGGAAGATCTTCCCATTCGGTCGGCTAAGCGTTAACACTATTCCTACCACAACCGGTCAAATGACCGTTTTTAAAATTTCGATTACAATTTCATAGATACAACCTAATTGAATCGCCTTTAAACTTCAGACTTTTTCTCCAATATACGTATAATACATTGTTCAATATTCACTTCTTTTTTCATTGTTTATTTTTTGAGAAAAATTTGTAGTCTGCCTTACGTGGGAATGTCGCGGTAGGAATAGGTATACGTAAAGTGTCGGTCGGCTAAGCGTTAAAACTGGACTTACATTAAGCCAAAAAAAAGTACCATATTACCAAACAAATTTTAAGCTGAGTATTTAAACATTCTGCTATTTTACATCGTGTACGCTTCAACGTCTACTTCTTCGAAGAAATTGTCACCTACCCCTTCAAATCAAACTTCCCACGTCCCTGTGTTACTCTTTCTCCAAAATACCCATATAAAGAGAGACACGCAGGAACGGCAAATCAAGCGAGCAACTATCTCGGTTTGATCACGGAAACCGGCTCCTCCTGAAAGCCACGCGGAACGACGTTGGCCGGGGGAGGGTGCGTTTTAGGGTTCGGGTTTAGGGGCGACAGGAAGGCCCTGACTTTTGGCTACGTCGTCCACGGAAACGCGGCCTCGACACGTGACCTCAATATTCGAATTCATTGCCACCGGCACGTGACTTCCAATCAGCCGCCATTGTGCCGAAACACTGCACTCGCTGTTGCAGAATTTCGTGGCTGTTCCAACGAAACGAACGCGCCGGATCGAGAATTAATCGGTCGTCCGAGAGTTCCTGCGCTTTTGTGCTCCACTTCGAGTGTTTTCTTCCTCTTCGATAACGATACGAATAGAAATAAAGGATTTCTAAGGACACATTGCATTCCTAGTAATTTTCTTGTAATTTCTTACAATTTCGAAACAGAAATTTTATTCACGCTCTCTTAATTTGGAAAACAACTTAATTTTTTATACATTTCTCAGTGTATATTGTAATTAGATCTGTAATTAGAATAAAAATAGTAAAAAGTATGATTTTTTTTCCTTAAACAAAAATTATTTCCGTCATTTGTATTATTTCTTCCTCACTGAAAATCACTTGAATAAACGATTTCGTCGAAAAAGTGAACAATACTTGCTAGTACCTGGTGCATTACTCTGTACTTTAATATTAAACAGAAAAGTCTGAATCCTTTGATGAACTTACACAATTAACCGCTCCCACGTATGTACTATGCAAACGAATATACACAGTTATAGGTTTCACGTTCTTAATACATGTTTTTACAGTGATTATGCAAAATTTACGATGAATGATATTCAAGAAAATTAGAATGATCGCCTGGCATTAGCGAGGGAGTAAGCGTTGGTTCAAAAGTGACCCGAAACTTCTGTTTCCCTCCCTCCCATTGTTTCACAACAATGGCGCCTGCTCCCAGAGGAAGAGGAGGAGAATTTCCCGTTGCGTGCTCGCAAGAACTGACCCTGTGCTTCTCGCGGGGACGCTGACAAATGACGCGTGGCGTCGTTCGGTCACGTGACGCCTAATTGACGCTACCGTGACGTCACGTGCCGCGACGCTGTCCGTTTGCCAGGTTGCAACCACCCTAATTCTCTATAATACGCGTTCACGCGGATTCGATCATTTTCCAACGCTCTGTTCATCATGAAAATTTTGAAAACATACATCAGAAAATACTCACCGAGCCACATTGCTACATCTTCAACTCCAGGCCAACTAGTTACAATTGTTTCTTTGTCAGGAAACGAACGAAATATTACTGAAAATCAGTGCTTCAGAAAATAAGCGAAACAAAAGTAAAACATACAGACATTTCTTGTGCATCTGTTTCTAATATGGTATACATCACAGATAATTTGAAACCCCGGAGCTGAGAGGGAAATAGATTAGGGTATATTCGTATCAGCCCACCAATCAAAGTCAATAAAAATTATTAAAAACAATAGTAATTGTTTTTGCCAATTTTGCTCGCGAAATCCGAAACCCGTCAAATTGGCGGGTCCCGTAGACCTAACGTTAAAATAACTGAGAACTTTTCACAAGTCGAATTTAGATCCTTCTGTCTATTACAAGTCGAAGAATTATCGAAGACTGTGTTCATACTATCTCTATGAATTCCACAATCCCCTCGATCAATTTAACAAACAAAAATAAATTTCGCCAGCACATACTACACTTCTACGTTTACCCCCCCCCCCCCATAAAAATTTCCAAATCCCATCTATTCTCAACACTGCCTCTTGAACCCCATCCTCCATATCCACTCCTCAATCCTTTCACCCAAACCGTGAAACCAAAATCCCTTTCTAACCCCCAAACTGTCCCGCTCATCCACCAAGCAGCTTCCGCGATTGCAGCGAAAGCTGGCCGAAAAAAATGAATCTCCGCGTCCTGAAGTGTTCCGAAAGAGCACCAGGACACCGCCAGCGGCCCGTTTCCTCCGCGTTCTCGAGGACGCTCGTCCACGGGATCCATTAATCTATCCGAGGTCTCGGTATCGTGGCAGTTTCTCTCCCCAGCAGGATCTATTCTTCGCGAAACGGGATCCTCGAACCGCGTTGCGTGATGTCGCCCCCTCTATCACGTCCGTAGGATATCACTTAGCCGGCATCGCCCACCCTTAGGAGCCGTGACACGCGCAAAAAATAAAAGAGGAACCGGGAAACGGGACAGAGAAACGGGAGAAGAGAGAGCGAGACGGGAAGCACCCCGTAGGGGTTGCCCGCCCGACCTCCTGCCCCTCTTTTTCGCTTCACGGGGGTCGGCCAGCAATAAAAATATTGATGGTTCGGTTCCGGCCACGGACGGGACAATCGACTAATTATTCAGCGATCACGCGACCCTGCCCGGATATTCGGATGTCCACGTGCTTTCCCGGCCTCTGTGCCTGTCTAGATGTGCTACGAATAATGGGATTGGCGGAGGGGGTGTTGTTCTTTAAACCGCACGTTATTGAGTCTATGCGAAAGTTTCCTGAGCTTGAGCAAATTGGTGTTACCCCAACTGTGAAAAGTGTATTTTTTAGGTTTCACACCGAAAATTTCACGAGCTGATTATGTAGAAGGTAGGAAAAAATAGTGGAAATTGTAAAGGTAATAGCAGGGTGAATATCCGTTCTGTACGTATGATAGAAATTATTTGTATAGACCCGATGCAACATTGAAAACTCGTAGCATTTGGTGTTATATTATAGATAGATACTTTAACAAAGACTCCCCGTATCTGAACTATCAGAGAAAACTGGCTGGACAATGGAATTTTCAAATCGTAGAACAATCACTTTCTTTTGCCATAAACTTCATTCGTTCAAATCGAAATTCACAAGATTGACAGAGTTTTGATTACTGTGTCACAGAAATTGTAAATATTTGGATAACGGGAGCTTAGATACTACTTATACAATCTATACGATGTGTACATAATCATATTTGTAAAATAAACGACCATGTCAAGGAAAGGGGTATGAGTTTACGATATACGTTAAAAAAGAGTAATTTGTTTAAAAATACAATTTAACATCCCACGAAACCTCCAAAATCATAACGCTGCATCGAACGTGTATCCTTTTTTGTCGAAGAGGTATAAAACGGAATTATTAGCGAGAATTGTGAACAGCAACGTTGTCCAACTTGCAGAGATACAAAATGGTCTTCGGAGAGATTCATCATTGGTGGTGAATTCCGTGATTTCTTGCAGGTCTCGAGATTCCGGCAGAGATTCCACCGGAAGGAGGAGCCCGGAGGGGAAGGAGGCAGATTAATGGAAAGCGTGGCAACGCTCATCGCTCAAGGCGCGGTGAAAAATCGTGGAAGCTTTGTTCAACAAGCACTTAACCAACCACCGGCGAGTTGTGAATTGTTCATCATTAGATGAGACTCGCGTACGCGAAACCTTTTATTTTCTCGATGAATGTTTGATCGTTCTATCTTTAAACACAATGCGAGAATGTAATTCATTTGAAATTTACGTACAACGATTAAAGTTATGAATAATTACAATGGACCAATATGAATGGTCAGTGAAAGTAGAACAAATTTTGACGAACGCACAAGTTTCTCGAATAACACAATTAAATCCCATAAACTGACTCATATGTATTAAAATTAACAAAGGAAACAGTCTCTGCTTCACATATACAGTAGACCAAAGCGTCAAAGGAAATAAATTAATTAATTAATAAGAAGTAACAGTATAAATAAAATTTGTATTCTATGCGAATCAATGAATAGTGTTCTATCACAATGACAATAAAAATGAATAGAAAAACAATATTTGCGAATCATAAAATTATTTATGTTTTACATTATCCTGTCGTCTTAAACTTTTGTCCGCTACTGTACCTCGTCTTTCTGTTTTCCCAAGAATCTCAAAAAATCTTCTACCGCAACAACACGATGTCTTTTTCGAACTTTTTCCATCAAGAAAACATCCATGCCATACATCCGCCGAACATCGATTCGTAATTCACCGAAATCACCGAATTATCTTCCATCAAACAAATTGCATAACGTTTAACGAAGCAATAAAAACCTTTCAAAACCTTCCTCCGTATCGTTTCTTTCACCCTTCCTCTCTTTCCCCTTTCAACCGACAAAATTTCTACCACTAAACATGTTCCCCGGCAAACCCGCAATTAACCAACCGCAAAAAGTCTACAAGACCCGTGCATCGGTCATGAATTAACAAACAACGCGTGACGGCAACAATTACTTGTGCAATAACGTTATACCATAGCTATAGCAAGCAAAGTGCTTCAGACCGTTTACGTTAGAAAACGCGATTATCCGATAAAAGAGGACGATACGTTGTTCCGTTCAATTTGTAACCCTTAAACGCATGATTTTATTGTTACATTCTTGAAAAAAATATATATTGTGTAGACATGTACAGTGGCTCCAAAAAGTATTGGTACGCTATGCAACAAATAGATTCGTTTAACCTTGAAATTCTGAATCTGATAGAAGTGTTTAATAAAACTTCGTGGGTATGTAGATCGCAATAGTACACGTATGAATGAATCTTTATTTTTCATCTAAATGCCAATTTAAAAGGGGTGAAACCAGCGTTGAAGTTTCTGAGTTTTCTCTCATTTTTTCAAGATAACTTTGTAATGGTACTTGACGAAGCAAAACCTTTTAAATAGAAAATGTTTAATTGTCAACGCTCTATCGCCCTGTCATAAGAAAAGAACACAGAAAAGCTTGTATTCGAAGCGTAAAAAATCGTTAAAACTTTGAAATTCGTTACCAGCCAAAAAAATTGCTCCATGCAGGATACACCAAGCTCTGTACACGCATAAAGTTTTATTAAAATCAGAATTTCAGAAGTAGATCAATTTTCTTATAATACAGTGTACGAATACTTTTTGGAGCCACTGTATACTTTTCATGGCATATATATTTCAGTGCAACGAAAAGAATTGCGAAATAATAAAAAATGTTTAGGTACAAATAGTAATTTTAAGATGTCTAGGGTGTAATCATAATCAAAGGAAAAATATTCGATGTGGAATAACTCCAATCGCTTGTTCTAATAATAATACGCGGCATCTTATGCACAAATTCCACACCACGAGTCTGACTCGTGGCTTTTGTTTATGGCACAAATTCTTTACCCCAAATATTATATACGTATACGCCCCATGCTAAAATTTCCTCCCACGCCGGAAAACAGCCTTTAAAAAAAGGTATATTTTTAACAATATTTTGTAAAATAAACTAAAAATGATTGCTTTTCTGGTTTAAATTTATAAAGAGATTGCCTTTCTTTTAAATTTATGGTTTTAAATTACTGAATATTAACTGTATTATACCATAAAAAACATGCTTGTGTCAACCATAAAAAAAATGTGGGGCGTATACGCCCCACGCTAGTCTGAACGGAAAGTCTTTAAAAAAATGTCCGGCAGAGAACGTGTTAAGAACGATGATTCGCGATCGACGAGCGAGCACTGTCTCACGCTTCTTCGTCTTTAACGATCGCCGACTCGCATGGAATACGATCTACGGGCATTGTGCGGCATAATGTCGCGTTATTACTGCACCCTTTGTACATACACCTCGCTCGACGATCATTCGACCACGCTTTCCCACCGTGTCCCACCCCCTGCGCTTGAAATCGAAACCGTCGTGAACGGCAGCCACGTCGCGGTCATCCATTATCCGTCGAGCCGCGCAGGAAAACTTGATCTTGTCGTTTCAGACGAACATGTTTACCTCTGGATCTCAGTGTTCTCGATACGCTGCACACGTGGGTCTCTGCTCGTTGGACACGCTTTTTGGTAGCATCCTTAGCGGCTACGTTGTGTTAATTGTTGGGCGAATGCGCGCTTCGAGGGAATCGAGAAAGGTGACGCGGGCGGGCTGGAGATTTTTGGTTGCGTGTTTGTTTGTTGAATTACGACGCGTTAAAGGGAAACGCACACTGGGCGCGTTGTGATGTAGGATTTTCCAATTTGATATCTATTAGTGTAGGGATTTGTTGTTTTCTTCTATTGATAGAAGAGATAGAACCTTTGCTTATCTTCTTTTCGCGTCAGATATAGATATACTGTATGCTCAGAGGCTAAGATTGGTTTGCACAATAATTGTTGGAATTGTCCAATTGCATGTTTGGTGGCACATTCAAAAGTACCAGTGTAGGGATTTGTTGTTTTCTTCTATTGATAGAAGAGATAGAACCTTTGCTTATCTTCTTTTCGCGTCAGATATAAATATACTGTATGCTCAGAGGCTAAGATTGGTTTGCACAATAATTGTTGGAATTGTCCAATTGTATGTTTGGTGGTACATTCAAATTACATGAAATCAAGGAACACGTTATAATCGTCCTCTTCCTAATGTTAAAAATATTCCAACGCGATTCTGGGTTTCACTAGAGTTCCGATGAAATTTTTTATTTCCTGTTAATAATTACACACATGCTGTTACTTTCTCTAATCCCCTTTGTTTTAAATCATTATTCCCAACAAAAGTACACTTATTTCCAACAAACAAACTAAATTAAAATCTCCACGGATATTTAACCTTCACTCGCGCTTATTATAGGAAATCACAATAAATTTTCAATACTGTGTTACCACAAATTCACATAAATACTATGAGAAACCACGAATCGGTTGTTTTCAGCATCTCGACAGGTTCCAGCTCTAAAAACGCCGCTAGTGATTTAAAAATGGCCAACGATGATCGAGGATCGTTTCGAGGGAGTGTTTCTAAATCGTTGAAAATCGTTGTCAGAGTTTTCATCGAGCCTGGTAACGATGTTAACACTATTCCTACCGACATTTCACGTATACCTATTCCTGTCCCACGTAAGGCAGACTACAAATTTTTCTCAGAAACTAAACAACGAAAAAAGAAGTAAATATTGAAAAATGTATTATATAGGTTTATTTGAGGAGAAGTCTAAAATTTAAAAGCGGTTCGATTGTGTTGTATATGTGAAATTGTAATCGAAATTTAAAAAACGGTCATTTGACCGATCGTGGTAGGGATAGTGTTAAAATATGAGACAGGCAACGGGTTAAGAGCAGGTGATGACGTAGTGGGATCAATGGCGCGCGTGAGTGACTCAACAGCTTCCGGCCGCTGGCCGATTCGACGGGAACGTCTAATGGAGTAGATGATGCGCCGTGGAAGACTACCGCGTGTTTGTTAAGAGATTCGCCACGCCGCGGTTTCCGTGGCGAAACGCTAAGTGCATCCCTCTATTATGCAAGGCCCATCTTCCACGAAACTTGTGTCATGGGAAGCGCGTGATCGTGGCCCTCCTTAATGAAATCCTGATGCGTGCCAGTCCACCAAATTGATTTACGCTCCTCCCGATGAATTTCGCCTGTGTCGCCACCGGTCGCATCTGACGTTAGGAAAAATACTTGAAATTGGTCCCCCGATGAAAATTCCTGAGAAATTAACGAAGCTTCCGATGAAGTTCGAGAAACAACTATGGTCTGACGAAAATGGATCACAGTTTTCTTTCTTTGACGCAAGGTAGGACTTTGATATATAAGTGGCATCACTCTGGAATTCTGGATAAATTGTTTGATACCAGCGATGGATGTCAGATAATGCTTTCATCTTTGTTGATAGGTAAATAATTAGAGATAATTAGAGATAATTAGAGATAGGTAATTAGATAATGCTCTCATCTTTGTTGTTAGCTAGGTAATTAGAGACTGCTTTAGGATAGAGAGATTTCGAAAAATCCAAGGAATCAAGATTTCGTAGAATCTTTGCAATTTCCCCTTCCATTTTACTTTCCCACGTTACTATCTTATAATTACACTGTTGTCGATAATCACCTTATCCAATTCATCTTATAATTTGCCAATGCAATATTGAAATGCTGAACCATATTACATATTAGTTCATTCACACTAACGAAGAAACAGATTGCTAACTATACGATAACAGTAATAGAATACTATCTTAAAGAAATTCAGCACTCTATAAAATTTCTGTTCAACGATTCTGTTCTCGACGTCAAGCAGTTAAAATAACCATTTGCACCTGTGTAAAATAATTGTCCAGCCGTAATTGAAACGTCCACACCGTAAAGCGCTAAAAATTCAAGATGTTCGATCGATCCTACGGGAACGCGTGAAAGTTATGCGACTTCTTTCGCCTCAGCCCTCTTCCCGAGACCTTTGTTTCCGAAATCCGCTCGCTTTCACACCACACACCGTACGACATCGTTGACGTGCACGCAGGATAGACAGGCCTTTAGTGGCATTTCGAAGAAGAAGAAGAAAAAGAAGAGGGTAATCCCGTATCGAGCAGTTGCATCTGCCGCGTCACCGACCCGGCCCGCTCTTTTTCTCGCATTCATTTGCCGCATTTCTTCGCGCGGCTCCGCTTCTCAGCTCCTCGACGACCCTCCTCTACCTCGAGCCGCCGCGCCTCTTAATCTACCCGGCCATCTACATCCGCGTTATCTTGCATCGCCGTTCGATGGCTACTAATTCGAGGATTTAGTGAAAGTAAGACCTTAAACCAGCCACGGTTTTACCGACGGCCGATCGGGAGTGTATTCTCGTTCTTCATGAGACGTATTGCTTCTTGGAGGCATCGCTGGGTTCCCTTGGAACGATGTAAAAGAAAAGCTACGAAAAGCTACGTTCGATGTGCGAATATGTTGACTCGTTGAAGCGGTGAAGCGAGGAAAGCCAGGTTCAGGGAGAAATTAAGATTTTTGGAGGAATTCTGTTAACGCTAAATTTATGAACATTTCTTATTCTATTTTTTAGAATTCTTTAGAATTTCTTATTCTATTCTTTCTATTTTCAAAATATGTAGGAATACGATCGAGTGGGTGCGATTGAGTGAAGAGTGCTTTAGTTAAGCGATAACTGTGTGAACGTAGAATGTTTGGACTCGAGTGTTTCTAAGGCGCGAAAGATGAGCACTTAGGAAAAGTGAGCGACTGATGAATTTTGAGTGAACATGACCGAATGCATTGAATGGGAAAGGTTTGGAATTAAAAAGAAAGGAAATGAGTGTTTGGAAGAATATATGACGGGGAGAATGCGAGTGCGAGGCAGAAAGAGTTTGACTGTGAAGCCAGAAAGAGTTTGACTGTGAAAAAAGTAAGAACGTAGTAGTTGCTAAGTTTTAATTGTACTTGTACTGCGATGACGCATTCTAATACAATCGGCATGTCCCGCAAAAGGTCCCCGGTGAAAGTAACTAGTCCGGTTCGATTATTGTCCAGCCAAATTCGATTAAGGCCCTATAAACACGCCGTGCACCCTTCGTGCCGGATAATAAATTCGATTTCGCCGTCTCGCAAAAGCACAACCACCCCCGAATGTAAAATCGTCGTGTTGACTACTCGAAGCCCTTGGCGAGTCGGTATTTTTGCAGAAAAAGCGTAAAATTTGTGCAAACCGTCAAAAATATTGAAACTGAACATTTTAAAAAGTTTTGAAGAAAAATATAGTTTAAATAATTGTATGAAATATACGATAGAATCCGACTGACTACCCATAACTTTTTGTTAAAATAATCAAAATTTACATTCGAAGAACCACATTCGACTTTACATTTGCTCGACAAATCTTCCTAAACAATTATCAACAATTTTGTTGTTAAAATAATTGAATACGTTTAACGAATAAGTTGAAGCTGGTCATTGAATTTTAAAAAAATTACAAAAGCAAGAATTAACCACCGTTACAAAATAACCGTTCAATTAAATAAATTGCGATACGAAATGAAAACGTACTGTTATACAGATTTTCTGATTGATGTATCAATTGTAGGTTACACGATATATCGTTGACGATTGGTAATCGAATCAGCGTCCCTTTTGATTATTATTCCTGGACCTACATGGCTAATGCAATAATCGGCGTGTATACAGGGCCATATGGACCCGATGCATCCCGTGTACACGCGTACATCCGGTAAACTCACGAATCGGCATGTTTGGGAAGATAGTCTTACATATAATACATATGTATGTCGAATCCGGGAAAACCGATGATTAAATTTTATATTCTCACGCGTTCTCAATAAACATTATATTTCTTCTGTCCACAGAAATACTTCTTGTTTCACTATAAACGAGAAGAACGCGTTGAAACATTGAAAATCACCGAACCTTACAGAAAGTATATAAAATTAAAGAAATTATTTTTCCAAAGTATCGTACGGTTTTAAAAACAATTTTTCAACCCGAATAGCAAATTCTATCAATAAAAACTACGCGTTAAGAAATTAAAAACCACCGAACCTTACAGAAAGTATAGAAAATTAAAGAAATCATTTTTCCAAAGCATCGTACGCTTTTTAAAGTAAAACTTTTAAACCAATTAACAAATTCTATAAACAAGAACTACCCGTTAAGACATTAAGAACCACCAAACCTTACACAAAGTGTAGAAAATTAAAGAAATCAGTTTTCCAAAGCATCGTACGCTTTTTAAGGTAAACCTTTTAAACTAATTAACAAATTCTATAAACAAGAATTACCTGTTAAAACATTAAAAACCACCGAATCTTACACAAAGTGTAGATAATTAAAGAAATTATTTTTCCAAAGCATTGGACCCTTTTAAAGAAAACCTTTTAAACCGAATAGCAAATTCACGACGAACTCCGAAATTCAAAAATAAGTACATAGTAATGCTAACAACTCGCAAGATAATTTCAACCATTGTGTAAAAAAAGGAAATGTATCCGTTAACGTTTCAGCCCTAAACCCTATGCGTGTAACTATGAATAGAACGAAATTCCGAAAAACTGTTACTTTCCCTACGATATCTATGAACGATCGAACGAAACAGTCGGAAACAAGGAAGGAGAGGTGAAAAGCAAGAAACACACGCGATTACAAGAATAACCCCACGTTGATCTGTGCCAGGGGCGGAGGGGTGGGAGCTAGAATTCTGATTAAATCAGCATTAAAGCAGTTGCACCGCCGCTGCACCCTTGCGTCGCCTCACGACAATCACACCAAATGTCGAACCGAAGGCCGGACCCTATAATACTCAGCGCGGGATCAGGGGACAGAGAGGTTTAATCACGATCCTGTAGGAGAGCCAGGCTCCCTGCGAGTGTACCACGCTGAAACAGGTGCCCCACAATGCACCCTCCGTTCCCGATTTCCATCTGGAACATGTTGCACTTTGCGCTCGATTGCAGCGCGATCCGCTCGCTCCTCCGCGATGGAGTACGACGAACGAGGCCATTTTGAATCTTGGAAAGCGCGAACGGAGCCTGGTTACCTTTGTAGATTAACCCTTAACCGTTTGCGTATCAGAGCAGGGTTTTTAAACAACACGGTCGAAAAACGCCAAGGAGCGCGATCGCGCACTTTCAATTATGCGTCGAGATATTATTTGTTCTTCAAATTTTTCGTATTTTTAACACTTTCGTCGCCACATCACCCATAGTTGGGTGACGTTCTTTTTTTTAAAGTTAAACAGGATTTTAAATTGGAATTTTAAAAGGAATTCAATGGAATTGAAAATTTGAAAATTGAAAATTTGAAACAGGTGTCAATTGCATTGTTCTTTTGCTGTGTAATTATTTGATTTTCAAAGGTAAGTTCGTACAAAAATAATTGATCTAGGATAGGTATATAAATTTTTAAATTCCTTTTTGTCGTATGATTTAATTCATATTTTTTTTTAACGAACAATTTCTTTTCTCTTTTTTAATCGATTTACTGTTTCGAAAGAAATCATGCAGTCACAAAATGTTGAAACGAAAGCAACGTTCCCGTGTTCGTTTCGTTTCACTGGCGTGGAATGTGTTATTTCATGCGTTCAGAAAATTCGTCTAAAACGTTGAATTTTCATTTCCATACGAAATACAAAAATAAAGCTCTTTTAAATGTGGTGCGTAAACAAAGGATTGCATTTCGCAAGAAAATTAACAACGGGTACTTTTAATTAATCTTTTAAAACAATACCGCGCTTTCATGGTGGACGTAAAAATGGTGTTTTGTATAAAATCCTTTTAGCTTGCTGTGGTTTAATTTATAAAAAAAAAATATATATATATATATATAAAAATTATTGAAGAATCGCTGATCTCTCGTTTAAATTCTGAAATAATTTCATATGTAAAATAATACACGTTTACACATAATAGAAAATCACCTAAATTGCAACAAACTAAATTACTATAAAGACACAAAAGTCTCCCATTAAATGATTTTAAAAACCCACGAAATTTTACAAACTGAACAGAAATTACTCATAAATTTATCAAGGACACACGTTATTCGGAGTTCCACAATTTTGATCACTTTCATAAATCATATCGAATTCATAGGCGATATTGTGAAACCGCAACGTTCCAAAAAACAGACGAACAAGCCTCTACTTTTCACGCTGAGACGATAACCCCAGGCCTCGACGAAATCAGCGGGAGTTGAGCAGTTTTTCAGGTGTCCAAGTACATATCTGGCGCAAGTACTCCACTAACCCCGTATATGGGAGCGACACAGGGCTTTCCCTTCTTGGCGGTGCTCTCTTCATGGACGTAGCAGGAGCCGGCCGCGTTGTCGCCTTAATGCGAACCCGATCTCGGTATACACTCCCGTCCATAATTCATCCGACGCCCGACGAACGCCAAATAAATCAAAATGCAAATCATAGTACCACACGGAACTACCGTATACCAAATTTATTTACATCGATTATAAGACGCGCCCTAAATATTTCAAGCTAGAAATAACAAAATACCTGAATCAAGTATTTTTATTATAAAGTGTGGAATAAACAAAAATACGTACATACTTAAAGTATATATTTTATATATTTTTACACGTAAAAATGTGCGTCTTATATTCGATGTAATATGGTACTTCATGCAATCTAATCGTTTATTAACCCTAGCATACCGGATGGATTTTGAGGAACTCTTGATGATCGAGTGTAGAAAGTAATCGTATGCAAAATTTTCGCAGCTTCAACTGTATACATGAATTTGCATGCCAACGTAGACGAATGAAAGTCAAACGCATTGTACGATAAATAATATAAAAGCATTTATGGCTGGGTCAAAATGGACCACCAAGTCAAGCACCTGTTCTAAACGAACAGAAACCTTTCTACCGTACAATATAATTATTCATTATCATATTATATATTATTATTGCATCATTAACATATTACATTAATAATTTCGATAAATTGAAGTTCATGTTACAATAACAGAATGGAGCAACCGTATATTGATTTTAATTTCATCTAATTTATATAGAACACTAGAGCAGCGATTTTCAACCTTGCGACACGCAAATTGAACCCAATAGTATCCAATTTTTAAATTATTTACAGTGAGGGGTATGCAGTAATGACCTAATTCTACATTATAGAACCTCGATTTAAGATGGAGAGAAAATGGAAAAAGATAAATAGCATTTTTGTTTTTTACATGGAACATTTTCCAGCCTAAAGTGTTCTCATGCGTGTAAACGGACCATCACCACCACCACCAAAGTGGTACGTAACTTGATGACACATTGGTTGGTTGGTACGTGAGAAAAAGAGGTTGAGAATCGCTGCATTCGAGTATTTTTCTTTTATTTTATTAATCGTGAGTCTATCATAGTAAGCGTTTCCTTCAAAAGTTACAAATACCCGGTGACTTATGAACGGGAGTGTACGTCGATGCGTGTGTACGCACATACCCAGCCAGAAGACGCGTGCGCTCGGAAACGCACCGTTCCACCCCCGGCTCCCGCTAAAAGCATATCTGTGTCGTCTTGCGAGTACATACGGGAGGGTACAAGCGGCCGGGGGTGGGGCTCCGTGGGTATATAAAACATTTACTAGTTTAGCAACAAAAGGGTATCGAAAGCGAACGCGTTAAAGAAGATGTATGAGCGCAGCATGCCGGGGACTTAGAGAAAAGGGAAAGCTGAAGGTTGCCGGAATGGTTTTGTGGGCGCCAAGAATGTGGCGACGTACTCAGGGGAGGGATGTGTATTCGTTTCTACACTAGGTTTGTATTCCGTGAAGTTAAGATTGTTAATCGAATTATAAGATTCTTCTGAGGCAATTTAACACTTAGCCGACCGAATGGGGAGATCTCCCACTTTTTCCTTGACAAAGCAGTGCCATTGATTCTATTTACTTTTGTTATTAATTAGTCTTAAGTTTGAATTGAATTGATTAAAAATTGTATTTTGGAAAAGCAGAAAATGCATTTGACGAACTGTGAACAACACTAGTTCAGGGCTAAATAATAACAAAAGCAACTAGAATCAATGGCTTTGTTGAGGAGAAAACGGAACATCTCCCCATTTTTTCCTCAACAAACCGCTGCCACTAATTCTATTTACTTTTGTCATTAATTAGTCTTAAATTGGAATTGAATTCATTAAAAATTGTACTTTGGACTTGTACTGTGAACAACGCTACTTCAGGGCTAACTAATAACAAAACTAAATAGAATTAATGACGTAGGAAAGAATGGGAGACCTCCACATTCCCATAATTAACTATTAACAATACTTCCACAAACT
This sequence comes from Tetrapedia diversipes, assembly GCA_033822845.1. Classification (NCBI taxonomy): domain Eukaryota; kingdom Metazoa; phylum Arthropoda; class Insecta; order Hymenoptera; family Apidae; genus Tetrapedia; species Tetrapedia diversipes. The sequence goes on from JAOPTO010000774.1 coordinate 424,643, forward strand.
GGAATATTTCTCACACTACCACGAACCTAACCGCTCCCACCCTCCTCCCAACTCGTATCTTCCTCCGCGTCTCGCTCGTTTCGCCGAAATTTAACCCATCGCCAAGCGACCCGTTATCAACGCGTGCCCGAGCGAATCAATCAGCGCGGAGAGGAATTCTGCACGAGCGGAAACCAAACAGATCCCCCGCGCTCGGTGGTTGTCGCGGGCCCCGTTCTTCCTCTGCGTTCTGCCCGCCATAATAAATATTGACCGCGGTTCTCGTATCCTCCGAGGCGTGCACGCCCGTGATCCACCCTTGGATTTCGGTCATAAATATTGATCAGGAGGAGCAAGCACGCGGGCTTGCACTCCTTACGCGTACATCCTCTGCCCGCCCGGTCAATGATGTCCCACGGGGGCCCGGGCAATGCGTGTTTGCCGTCGATGATTGCGGTTAATTACAACACTGGCCGTCTGTTTGTGTGTCAACTCTGCGCTGAACGCGTGCAATCTAACGATCCCTCATGGGAGGGGCGGGTTCTGCGAGCTCGCAAGAAACCGCTTCTTCGCGCTCAGCTGCCTGGGGACGGACGGGCAAGTCTAGTCGTCGCGCGGACACTTTGAGCGGGGAATCATTGTTCGAAGTTGTGATCCTTTCTTTTTTTTTTGCGCGCGACCGCACGTGGGGTAATTTGCTGGCTGATCAAAGACGGGCTCGAGGACGGTCGACTGGGTTTCGTTGGGAATTCTGTTTGGCGGGACGAAACACGGGTGAGCGGGTTTAGAAAACGTTGAAGCGTTTTGGGTGATGTATGTATGTTCATCGTTAAACGTTTGCATTGTCGACCGTTTGTATACGCAGAAGGAGGGACTATATTTAAACATTTCCAAGCGCTAAGCGTGGAAATTAAATAGTAACCGAAATGTATTCGTTGAATTTGGATAAGTAACACTGAAATCCATAGATATGTCTATTTCACCCTCTGCATTTGGAAATTTCTATCGTTCGAATATCGAATGTCGATTTCCAAGTGGAATTGAAGATTTTTGTTGTTAATTCTAAAATACTCAGAGCCACGAGATATTAAGTTGGAGTCTAAAAGGGAGATCGCATAGTTTACCTAAATTCATCAAATTGATGTTACATCAAAAATTTTCAATACTATTGAATATTGATTGCTTCAGTGAACACCAAACATAATATTTGGCACTTCTCGTAGCAACGAATGGAAAGCTAACGATAAAAACGAAAAAAGGAACTAAAAATTCGATCGAAACGCAATCCAAAGAAACAAAATAGTAACGCAGCTCACAATTGAATGTAACAATAATTTTCTCTAACCTACCAAATAAAAAAAAAAGAAAACAAATTCAAACCTTCCTGTTAATTTGTCAATCGAACCTACGACAGACACACCATACGGGGCTTTAATCTCCGAAACGTCATAAGTTTCGAGGGACACGGTAGCCTAATTGTCGCCTGCGCCCGTAACGAATCCTCCAGTTCTCCTACCTGGAACCGTTGCCTCCCGGTAACGTAGAACAACCTGGCCAGGGGGCGGGGGAGGGGGACGAGGAACAGCTCGATGGACAACGGATGAACCGTCGAGAATCGCAGATGCGCCAATCCATTCATAGCTACGTGTTATTTTATTTCATAGCCTCGCGCCCCTCTAGCCGGCCATGACGTCTATTCGTCGATCTGGCGTGTTACGTGCAAAGCATGACGGAGAGGACAGAGAGAAATCGAGCAAGAGAGAAAGAGAGACGGCTTTCACGCCCATTATTGCGCGGAGAGAAGAGAGAAGGAGAGAAAGAGAGAGCAGCGTAGAAAGCGCAATGTGAACACAGTCAAGGTCCAGTGACCAGCTGATTGATTGTCTCCATGGGGGTTGCTATTTAGGGGTATCATCGCGAGTGGGACGCCAGACGCTCTCTACTGGAGACGCCACCATGAGAGGATGAATTCGACGCGGGATTTGCTCGTTGAGGACACCAGTCGACCGATTTCCACCAACAATCTCCCTAACTAACCCCTTCTTCTGTTTCCCCCGTTCGTGATTAGAGAAGGTAATATATGCGACGATCGTGGATACTTGTTTTTATGAACAGTACTAAGGAAGTAGAATAGAATTTGTTTCGTTATTTAAATGGTATAACACGAACTTTAATAATTTGAGGATATGGGGCCCAGTTACGTACATAGTTTGACCTCGATGTAAATTTACCATTTCCATTTCACTACTTTTATTTTTATTTTTAATTTGCCGAGTTCAAACTGTTAGCAACACAATTTTTCCAAGATTTATCCTACACTAATATTATTCCTGGATGAGAAATGAATCAAGAAATTTGGTACTTTCTGACAAATTAAATAAAAAGTTCGCCCCTCAAGGGGTTGATTATAACTGTAATGCCATCGTATAACAGCAAACAATTAACACTGTTGTTAAGATCGTTTCTTATCCAAAATTCGTACCTGTTCCAAGCAATCCAGCTATTCTCTTCTCCAAAATAAAAAAAAAAACAAAATCTGGATTTCTCTTGAATCAAAACAAATACAGAAGGCTTATTCGTATACCACCGTAAAACCTAAACTGAATGAATATCGCAAAGCCATAGAAATCCCTATAAAAATATAAAGAAACCAAAATCCGAAGTTCTCTTAAATAAAAACCGACGGAAAGCTCGCTCATACGCCACCGTGAAAACCTAAATGGAACGCTAAAAATCGGAACAGCATGAAACTGCAAAAATCGTTGTAAAAATCAAAATAGTACCTAACAACGACGTTCGTGTTCTCCAACGCGGAAACAGCTCGAAAATGGATCCCGAGTTATCGATTGAGCGATTGCTCGAGCAGAGGAAGTGGACCTCTTCGGCGTTTAAATCGGGTCATTGGACGTGTACCCGAAAGGAGTCTCTATAATGGAGAGATGGGGCAGGGAAGAAAGGCGGAGGGGGGTGAGTGGGGCGGTTCCGGGCTCCAACGAGGGTGAAGGGAGGAGAGGGCGAACACTCCGTTAGAAATTAACGCAAGGGTGACACGGGCTGGCTTTTTCATTGTCCTTTCGGGCTACCCCCTTCGAATGGGACGTCTGGTGAAAAAAATTCAGATGTGAAATTTTCATTTCCGCTCCGGATCAGCGACTCGGAAGAAATACTTCCTGCGCAGAATGGGAGGGGGACGACGGGTTTGGAGGACGAGGAACCAAGAAGACTTCGTGCTCGAGACGTTCTTTTGTTGTCATCCCCCTGATGGGTGCACCTGATTTCTTCGGGACGGTGATTTATTTTTAATAGGGGTGACGAAGGATCGCGGTGGCGTGTCGCGTGCATGCAAATTACACGCGTCCCTATTTTCCGCGACCAGATCATTCGCGTTCATTAACCATTCGTGTTGTTTACCATTTTTGATTTACCAGGGGATCAGCAAAACGGAACTGTTTTCGATCGCAGAATTCCATTTTTGGGAAGAAGTAAACTGCGAGCCATCGCGTCAAAGATTAAGGGGAGAATTGTGCAAGCTAGTTCGATTTGCATACTTTTGAGAAACGCCAAAAATCCGCGATAACATAAAATAATGCATTTTATTCGTTCTTTCACGTAAGAATCTTCTTAAAGAATCTTAAAAATTTGAAAATCACCTCGCTGTATTAAAAATTAAAAACTCAAGCCGCAATAGTTTTAACACTTTCTATTGTATTGGGTTGGAGGGAAAGTTCTGTCGTATTTTCCGTTTCCGTTAATTCATGTGGAACCCAAACACTTTGCTTGAACACAAACCCAAGAGATTTAACGTCATCTCCAACAGTTGTATGATGAATGCCAAACTCTTCTGCAATTTCTTGACTTGTTAAATGTGGATTATTTTCCAACATGGATCGCAAAACATCATTATCGATCTTGGATGGTCGTCCAGATCGATCATTTTCTTGGACGCTCAGATCCCCGGAACGAAATTTGCTAAACCATCGTTGACAAGTACGAACATTTACGATATCTTTTCCAAATACCGTACACAAATTTTTACATGCAACCGATGCGTTGCTTTCTTTTTGAAATTCATACAAAATGCAGTGTCGTAAATGCACTTTATCTACTGACATGTTTTTCACTTTAAATGTCACAAGTAAATGATGAACGGTAAAAAAGGACTCTTTTTATATTATACAGCAGGTAAAAAAACAAAAAAAATTCCCAATCACTCACTACTAGCCACATGTTTTTATTATTTACAAGAAAAATTACCTGCCTATTTAAAATACGACAGAACTTTCCCTCCAACCTAATATTTTCCCTTGAAACCTGAAAACGCCTAAGACAATCGCTATACGTCGATCATCAGCAATCATCGATGCAATTTGCAAGTGTAGCAAAGTACCCCGAGAAGCGTTCGACGACGAAATCGCTTTAATTCGTAATAAAGCGAGGAAATGAATCGGAAGAACAGTCCTTATCGCGCAGAAACCGATGGTTGTGCATCGTGGATAGTCGAGTAAAATGAGGAACCGTAGGAGAGTGAAAAAATTCAGATGCGACCTGTTCGCTGTCGTGCTGGCTCACTGACTCGGAAGAAATACTTCCTGGACAGGGTGAGGAAGGAACGAAGGGTGGACACCCTCTTGTTTTTTTTTTTTCTTTTTTGAGCCTCCTCCACGGTGCTCGTGATGGAAACGTTTCATACGCGAATCGCTCATCGGTGATTAAAAGTTCATCCGTCTTCCTGGTCGTACAAGGAATTCGATGTAAACATTCACAGCGAATTCGTCCCTTTCGTTTAATACGCGATTCGACGTATTAGGGGGACCGAAAAGTTATGTCGCTTCTCTTATTTCATCTATAGATACTTTGCTCAAAAACCAATTGATTTTTATCGATCCGGTATTGAAAATTTGCACACTACATTGGCAAAAGTTTGTTGATAACGAGGGTGATTACACCATTGATATAAAATGAGAACTTGTTAAAAATTTATGTGTTTGAATTTAATGTAAGAAAACGATATTACTTTCTGGTCCCCCTAATTTGTTACGATATCCGTCTTATTGGAATACTTTTTCTGCACACTAAATACTGTGCACTGGATCCAATCGCATCGCATGCTTAACGCTGAGTTCTTGAAGCTTGTAGCACTTGTGTTATAGTTATTTGTACCTTTCGTTCTTCAGAAGTTTGTTAAGTAATGTTTAAGTGCCAAGAGAAAAGAATGCGATCGAGGTTGAATTTTACATGGTTCAATCCTGGAAAATCTTAAAATGGATGCTCGAAAGATCTAATCTTCAATAAATCTTCAATAAAGGAGCATAAACCAATAAATGCATAAAGGAGCGCAATTGTCCCTACGAACAATTTTCGTCAGCACTAAAAGGATAACGCTGAAATGTGTGACCAAGGAAAAAGGTCATAAGGTGAAGAAAACAAAAATTGACAAACGCACATATGCGTCCATAGTCCCTACTACGAGCAACTTCCATCAGACGCACATATGCGTCCATAGCACTCAGAAGGTTATACTGAACACATACCGCGTATAGCATGACAAACAGACAAGGAACGAGAAATTCTACTCCGCCCCAAAGTTACTAGAATTTCCCGAGTCCTCCCACGAAAGTAAGTATCTATCTCAGGAGCGCCGGGACGGGGAACCGACAATTTTCAATGGGGGATACAGGCGAGCGTGGGAGCAGCGGAGAAAAAGGGGTGGGCCATCGATTCCACTTTTTCTCCCCCGAAATCGGATCGGTTCTGCTAACTGCAGAGGACACCCTTTCCTCGAGCGAGCCGGATACAGGATCTATCGTGTAGTAGAAGGTCTAACCGGAGAAGGACGAGGTCGAAGAGGAAACCCAATCGTTGTTTACCCAGCGCGCCGTTCACTGCGTAAGCAAAGCATCCATCCATCCATCGGACTGGGCAAATACACCACCCCCTAGCCCGTCATTACAACGGCGCTGTAAAACCTTCGTTTAGCCCCTGAACCGTTTGAAACTGACGTCCTTGCTTGATGTAATTTCGGAAATTTACTCATTTTCTTTGTATTTAATAAGACACGAGTACCATTTTGGAATTGTATATGTATTCATTGGAAGTATTTGAAAAATACACGAATGACAGAGTTTGTTTCTTTTCAAGTGAAAGATAAGATATAGGTTTTGGAATTTACCCCTTCTTTACATTTAATAAAATATGAGAACTGTTTTAGAATTATAGAGAAATATACGAACGATTGAATTTGTTGTTTTCGGGTAAAGAAGGAAATTTTTGAACTCCTTTTCATTATATTTAATGGTACCATTTTAGAGTTATAGAAATATTAATTTGGAATACTTGTAAATATGAACCGGTACTAATTAGAACTGTTAAGACAAATAATAGTTTGTTTAACCATCGCTCAAAACTACCAAGATTTTTTAATAAAACACGTTTCATAAAAACGTCTCGAAATTCTGGATTCACGTGTTTCATCCCTGTTTCAACCCCCATCTTTTTCACCCCCCCAATCAAATCAATACGTATTTCACGAACACAGTGGAAACAACGCGTGCAAATGAAAACAGAATTCAACCCAAGTTACAGAAAACGTCCACCCCTCCAACGAACTAACCAACGAGCAGCGACCTGATCGATACCGATCTTCATCAATCTCGATAGATCAACCAGCTAAAAAAACGAGTCCATCCACACCTTCGACGAGACAACAACAGCAACTAATATAATCCAACCCGATTATCCCTCCCCCCCACCCTTTTTACAGTCACTCCAGCAACCTTCCCCCGACGCGTGATCAATGCAAACATCCAAATAATTCCTGCTCTCTCCTTCCCGAACGTCTACCTCAGCTTTTCAACGGCGCGGAATCAGCACCCAAGAGCGGCAGGGCCAAGCATCGATTCATTCGGCTCGTTCTCTCCCGTTTGTGTCCCGCGACGGAAATAAAGCAGGGGGCGTGTTTGGTGTTTCCGTTTCTATGGACGCTTGACCTATTGTCTCAGAGGTTTAATTTCTGGCCTCTTCTCCTGCGAGGCCCCCTCCCACTGTTCCAGTTCCTCCCACGTCATCGGGAATACGCTTGGCGGCGGTGCATTCAACGCTCGCACGCGACAATGCGCGTTGGTTCCCGGTCGCGGGACGAGGCTCGACGTACAATGCGACAACAATCAGCAGTCGCGCCCCTGTCGGCGGCCATCTCTCTGTCTCCCTCCCTCCGTGCTCTTCTTTTCACCTCCGTTGCCCGTCTTCCTTTCTTCTTCCCGTTTTTTTCACCCCGCCGTGTGTTTTCCTCCTCTTCTCGTTCAGAGCCCATGGAAACACGACGCCACGTCGCTCAATGGGACAAACGGGGGACAGATAAGAACGATCTCCTTCCTCTCTTCTCCGCAGCGGGAGAACCTGGTGATTTCACCAGTCAATACCGGGGCGTAAGAGATTGCCAGGCTGGACGACGGATGATGAGAAATATTTTTTGAAATCGAGGAGGCCGCCTCGCGCACGGATTCATTCTGGACGCAGACTTCGTTCATGGGCGAGGGGGGTTGTTTGCTTCTTGGTTTCTCGTCAGATTGGATCGGAACGAGTACGATTCGGTTTGGGAATCAATGGAATTGCATCGGAAGAGACGAAAAGAACGGGAGTCGTGTACGATCCGGTCACAATGAAGAGATGCATGTTTCTTATGGTGCTTCATGGAGCTCTGGAACTTCGTTTGATATTTGCACGGGAGCTACGTGCCAGTGCGAAAGGGTTGCAGCAAGTTATTGAGAAAATACGCAGAGCTTGATCGTAACCGACGAAGACGAAAATTGAATTGATTGAATTGAATTTGGTTTTTTGTTTAACCTTTCGATTGCTATAGTTGCTCGTAGGGACTATGGACGCATATATGCGCTTGTCAATTTTTATTTTCTTCGTCTTATGGCTTTATCGGCGTTAACCTTTCGAATGACAGAGTTTGGTTTTTTGTTTAACCTTTTGATTACTATAGTTGCTCGTAGGGACTATGGACGCATATATTGTCAATTTTTGTTTTCTTCGCCTTATGGCTTTATCGGCGTTAACCTTTTGACTGCTATGAGCGCATATATGCGTTTGACAAAAGTTGCACGTAGGGACCATAGATAAATAAATATATGCATTAGGCAATTTTTTCAATCTTTCGCTCACAGCAACGCGATTGTCAGTGTACTAATAACAATACTCCGTCTCCAACAATTGCAACCACTGATAGCGTTAAAATTTATATCAAAATTTCGTTTCACTTTTACACACAATTTATCGAAATACTTTGCTATTCTATTGCTCATTCAACCTTTTGACTGTAAAATCTGTATTCAACACAAACCCTATACATAGCACAATAACTTCCGTTACTTATTTAACCCTTAGCGTTCCGTGCATTTCTTTTCTTCATATGCAACAGTTCCTTCACACAATTTTGATTTTTTCGTAGAAAACACTTGTTTACCATCGTTCAGCTTTACGTTCTCAACGTAACATTCTTTCATGTCTTTAACCATAAGAATAGGTCGGAAAATAACTTAATGACAAAATATTTGGAACCTAATCATATTAAATACAGAACGTCTCCGCAGCGGAGCCAATGAAACACTCAAGGGTTAATTTCTTTCACGAGTAACCAATCTCAACAATAAATTCATCAAATTCGTTAACCTGTTTTCCTATTTACATTAACAGAGAACTAGACCGTTGGTCCGTTATTAAAATTTTTGTGTAACCACGCTAAGGTTTAACGTTTTATCCTAGAACCAACTAAAACTCCCATTTCTAGCGTTCTCCATCAAAGACCTCGACGAATCCTCACCGGATCCTTCGCTTTTAATGACGCCGAGGAGAATAAAATTTTATTCGACGCCCATGAAACTTCGTTCCAGGCGCATCAATCCTGAAACCACTTCAGCCCGAGGTCTTTACGAGCGTCTGATCGGACGACAAAGTGGTCATCCTCGATAACGGGGGACAACGAAGCGAAACATCTTTAAGGAAAGCACCGTCCCCGGCAATCGAATCACCGGCAGGGTCAGCCGGCCCCGCCGTGGCAAACTTGTAAAACAATAAAAGCTTCCGGTGACCCAGCGAACCGGTACATCGAGTTAGCCAACTCGAACTTTTCACCGGAAACCATCGCGAACCCGAGGCGTGTAACACCCAGGATGGCCGATCGTGGCTTCCTCCGGTTCTTGTCAGGCCCTGGCCGGGAAACCAGGAGACGACGTGCTTCTAATCGCGACAAGTTGTGGTTAGGATGGCAAGAAATTGTATTTACTACTATCGCATACAGTGTATTTGTGGGAACCAAGATTTTGCCGGGTTGGGTTAGGTTTAAAATCCTATATATATCATGATTACGAGCTTCAACCTAATCAAATTGCTACGTCATATCCACAAAAATGGTAACCTCCCCATTAATCCAACGCTCGTTCATTCATCAGACCCAGAAAACTCGCAGAAGCACACCGCCCATCGTTTCTCCGTATCTAAACATCTTCGATCCTCCTCTATTTTTACCGCACTCTATTTAATCTTCGTTCATCCTAAAACACCTTCGCGTGCGTCCCCCCAGGGGCCGGTCACTCGATCGAGCCCTCCTTTTCCAAGCGGAATACACGTTCACCCCCCTCCGTGTCCCCCTTTCAGCCGGTGCATCGAAATAAAACGCGAGGCATAATGAAAATAACGCCGTCGTTGGATAGCGAAAGGAATAAACTCGGGGCTGAGAGGGACGACGGGCCTCGCGCGAAGCCCAGAGGGTTGTAGATGGGCCAGGGGTGGCGGAGGGGCGCTGCGGGGCGGTTGGGCGTTCTCACGATTATACGAAGCAACCCTTTGCTGCGTGAACACGCCGCGGCGGTCGTTGCGAGGAGGCGAGGGCATGCGTGCAGGCCTGCTATATCCATTACGCTTATTACAACCCCGACCGCCGCCACTATCCTTTAACCATCCGCTCCCTCGTGCTGCCGCCCACCCTTTTACGTGGATGAACATCGATCGACACCCGACCTGGAACAGTCCGGCCGCCAGGTAACCAAATTGCCCCCATTCTAAGGGATTCTCTCTTTCCTTTCGTAGGAACGAGCTCTGCCCGCCGCTTTTCCTGCGTCCACGAATTTTTTCCGGAACGGAGGTGGAACCGATCACGCGGAACGGTAGCCTCTGCTCGATCGACGATTGTTTTTCGACGATCGTGCCTTGACGTTTGCGTTGGGGACAGTTTCTTTTTTCTTTGTTTTCGTTGATCGTTAAGATTGGGAGCTGCGACCGGAAGTGTAACGAGTCACTGGCACCCCACTTTGTAAAGGTGTATTTTTGTTACGAATATTTGTGTTACGGTTCGCAATCTTTTGGCTTCGCTTCTTTGCTCGTGTCGCTTGGATCGATACGAGACAATTTTTTTTTTTTTTTGTAGGTTTTATGGTACGTGACATAGCTAGACATTGGGTAAACAGAATCTTTCGTTCTTCTGGTGTTAAAGAAATGAGGACAACAGAAGAGTACGCAGAAAGTAAAAACGGGTTTCCTTTACTTTATGGGTGACAAAATTCGCCCTAGTGTCTTTTACACAATTATCATTCGTTTACTATTAATCTTTCGAAATTAAAACAACCTCGGTCAACCATTACTATCTATCTTCCAAACTTAATCAAAGAAACTTACGTTTTAGCTATTTTCTCCATTTTTCCACTCTGTGCTTTACAATCCCATCATTGAATACAGCAACGATTAATTCATTGCTAAGCCCTATTTCCTTCATACGTTAAAACAACCCCATCCGCAGGCTATATTTTATCCACCATTTTTTTCTTCACGTTATCATAAATAGATCTATTCATCGTCAATTTTGTCTCGAGAAATCTAAACAACCCCTGTCATAATTAATTCACCCCACACCAATCAACCGAGCAATCCACGCTATTTCTGCCATTTTTTTCCCCTATCACCTCGATCAATGGTATTCCACCATCTCGTATCCTTCCGTCTCAAGAAAGGATCTCCTTCGTCAGTGACAAAAGCAGCATCCAGTGCACGTGGTCGCGTATAGCAGCGCGCGAAACGCCGTTCCACAATTCACAAGGTAAAAGCAACCGCGCGTGATATATTGTACGGTCCAGTTAAGTGGAAGCTGGCTGGCGCTCTTCCTCTTCTCTCCTCTCCTCTCTGCTCTTCTCGCCTCTCATTTCCTCTCCTGTCCTTTCCTTGCTCCTCCTGTTCTCTCCTCTCTTTTCCTCTCCTGTCCTCTCTTATCCTCTCTTCTCTTCTC